>VWZT01005796.1:0-27627 GCA_013397055.1 Pachycephala philippinensis | reverse complement strand
TGTTCTGAAAACTTTAATTTGGAATTAGTTTGAATGGTTTTTCATGAGCTTTTTTATTCCAATTTTCTTACATTGTGACATGTTAGTAGTGACAGCTGGAATTTCATTAAGTTTCACTTGTTTCACAGGACACAGGTAGGAGACATCTGGAAAATATGGAGCCCTTTAGTCAGTACCTCCTAGCAGCTACCCACAGAGATTTAAAAGTAAAATAGTGAAATGCTTATCTCCTTCAATTGGCTCCCTTTCCTTAAGCGTAGTACAGAAAATGTAGTATAAAGATTTTGATTTTCCAAACTACAAACTAGTAAAGATGAAATTAACCATCTGTTTTCGCTTAAGTGTATTACCATATTATTGCATGTGGATTGTGTCAGTGAATTATTTGCATATTATTTCAGGATCTGCAAGTACCTGAGACTACCTGCATGCCTTGATGCAGCAAAAACATCTAAAAAGAAAAGATAAGATTAAATTCAAAATATAATTAAAATTCTGAGAGCAAAATTTCTAACACAAATGCTTTCAGATATTCCATTCATCAGTATTTTAGGTAAAAACTAGTTTTCAATCACCTTTATTTTAATCTAATTTAAAATTTGAATCGGTTTTGAAATTTGCTCTAAAATAGTAGTACTAGTAGTATATATTAGTAGGGATGAGCTTTATCCAATTCATCCAAAATGCTTCAAGTGTGAAGCTTGTGGACATTAGAAACGTATTTTGTTTGAAGTAGGGTTTTTTTCTCATAACTGTTCATCACTGTAGTAAGATTTTGGTGTCAGTCCATGACTAGAAGGAAGGAAGGAAAAAAGAACTGTGCCTACATAAGCAGTTTTTTCAGCAGCTGAAGGAAAGGATCAGGCTGAAGTGGCTGCTCCTGAGCCCTGCACAAGGCCAGCATGGCTGGCCTGGGAGCAGAGGGTGGATTCATTGGAAGTGTTCCTGTTGCATCCTCAAGGTAACTGCACAAAATCACAAGGGCAGACATGGAAGTGACATTTCTGCTGGTGAATTCAGTGATGGCAAGGAGCATCCAGAGGCACTGGTACATAGAATCATAGAATGGTAGAAGGTTAAGGGGTTGAAGGGACCTTAAAGACCATCTAATCCCAATCCACTTGCCATAGGGACACTTCCCACTGGAGCGAGTTGCTCGAGGCCTTATCCAACCTGGCCATGAACATTGCCAAGGTTGGGGCATCCACAACCTCTCTGGGCAACCTGTGACACTGCCACACCACCCTCACAGCAAAGAATTTCATCTCTTCATTACAGTAAAGGATAACACCGTTTCCTGGCCCAGGCTGGGGACCATTCCCAAGAGGCACACATTTAGCCTGTGGCCGCTGTGATGGTAGCCCATGGGTGTTTAATTTATGGGCAGAGGCTGTTGTAGGTAGCAGTGAGAGCCACAATGGAAGTGACACTTGTATTGATGTCATAAGCATCACCGTTTTTAATTTGAGTTGCTTTTGTGAAGCAAAAATTTAAATAATGGTCATTATTTTGAAACGGCAAATTTTCCTCCATCTCAGGGAGAGTACTTATATATTCTTTAGCTCACTTGGAGAGCTTGTTTGGTGACTTCTTTACTGGCTTGGTGGTTTTTGCATATTTTTAGAAGTACAGAGCCAAAGACATGTATAAACGAGAAGGAAAGTAGCTGTAAGCAGAAAAGTAAACACAACATTGTCAGCTAAACATTGTTCATCTATGGCTAAATCCTCATTGAGTTCTTGTGTTTGATATACTTTCACAATGTATAGTCATAATATGTGTGAGAGTGCTCCCCCTTGATTAATGGCTTCTTTGCATGGCACTGGAGTCATTGCTTCCATTACCAAAAAAGCATTTTGGACAATATCTAACTTTCTGTGCCGGATGGGCCAGAAGGGAGAACGACGGTGTTTGTACAAAATGAGTTTAATTTTATAGTTTATATAAATTGGCTGCTTGTCTTTTATGATCAGAACAAATCTCCATGCCTCCTAGGTATTCAGTGGACCCAGCTGCAGAGGGTGATCATCACTGAGGCAGATCTTTGGAGCTGCACAAGTACTGGATATGTCTCACCCCTTGTCTGCAGATTCCCAATCCACAGGCTGCAGAAGGGAGTAGGCTCTGTTGTGGTTTTGCACTGTGCGTGCTGCTACCAGGTTAACAGAGAGTTCACAGTGAGTTTTGAGAAGAGGTATTTCTGACCCCAGTTGTAGGAGAAACTACAAATACCCCAAGAGTTTTACCCTTGAAGACTCTTTATTACTTTTAATAGTCCAAACATGACATCTGACACAAAGACATCAATGTTTAGACCAACTTCAATATCTGTTTTTATTGTGCCTAATACACGATGCTCTGTAAAAACATGCAAAATACGTTAAGCTCACATTTATCTCAAGATGGTTTGTCAGCAGAGCAGTGACAAGTGTTGCAGCAGTTGTGATCAGCTGACAAACTGCTTTGATACATGTTCAAAAGCCATGACATCTCCTGCAGCTCAGTGCCGTAAACATGCTTGTGTCAGATCCTGCCATCACTTCACCATGGTTGTGAAGGGAAAGTTCAGTCCAGAAATGGGCATTTTTTACTTTCTGCCGGGTTGTGTGAAACTCGGACCCTGACAAGCAGAAGTGACTCTGAATCCCCAGACACATATCACTGAGCTGTCAGGCCAGGAGTGGTGACAGCAGAGGACTGTGGGACTGCCATGCTGCATGAGATATTCCTTTCTGCCTTGCCCTCTATCCTCCCCAGGAAATAACTCTGTGCACGGGTCACAGCTGCCACTGGCTTTCTTGTTCCTCTTGGCTCCTGGTTTGGGCATGAGGCAGCAGATCCCCAGCAGGGTGAGTGCCATGTGCCTGCTTGTCACATGGCTTTGTCACAGAGAGGGCAGGATGCAGTGGTGTGGTGAGCTCTGGCCATCACCTGAGGCTGCTTGCAAAGACAGTGCTAAGGCTGATTGTTCCCAAGCATGTATCCAGCCATCTGCCTGTTGTGTTAGGGGAATTCCCTAACTTCTAGGGAGAACTAAACAAGGAGGATAGAAATATAGGCTTCTCTGGCTCCTTGCTCTTCTTTTCCCTGGCTTAGGCCAGGGCTTTGTATTTACTCCACGGTGACAACTTATAGGCCAGTGTAGCTGAGGTCACTGTTTGGCTCTCTGTGTCTCTTTCATCATCTGCAACCTGGAGATAGTAGTGTTTTCTAGGGCCGAGTGAATAATTCATTATGTGGCTCCTTATTAAACAGATGTTGCCTCTCTGTTTGCAGATAGTCTGCAAATGGATTGCATTTTGTTCAAATTTATTTGTTGTTCCAAATTATTCACCAAATACTTTCAGTAAATAATGTTATTGGCCTATAGTGCATTCAGAGTGTGAATTCAAAGCCTGCCTTACATGACTATTTGTCATTGCTGGTTAAAATTTGTTATTTCAGCAACTGTGCCTTCCAGCAAACTTGTCTCATAGAGCTTCCCCAGAAAGTAACACAAGGATGCTATGAATATGTTAAGAGTGAATGTTTAGGGGGTATTCTTTCTTCATCATTACTAATGCAGCTGAAACGGTAATCTGCCTCACTGGGTGTTGTGCAGATTGGAAAGGTGTTTTCTGAATGTGAAATGCTTCTTAAGTGGACACTGACACCCCAGCCCTGGTTGCTCATCTCTGCCCCTCCTTTAGGTAGCAGGTGGTGTATGGTTCCAGCTACTGCTGAGTGCCGGGCAGGAGCTGAGTGTAGGAGGTGGCACATGCTGTGTTCAGAGCCCCTGGGCCAAGCAGGAACCCATGGGACTAAGTCCCTGTTAATGAAGAAGATGAGCGAGGGCCCCGGGAGCATGGCATGCTTTGGCTCTCATCCACACAGCTGAACTCCTTTCCTTCCCCAAAGATGTCCATACTGACTTTCAGATGTGGTGTGCGAGCTGTGCTGTTCTCCAAAACACACCTGGGAGGCCTTCCCCGTAGTCTGAATCTGTGCCACAGGCTGTACAAGCAGTATGAATGTGTGAGTGTCCCTGTGTTTGGGTGCTGGGTAGTACCCAGCATTTCAGAAACACATTTAAAAGCCTATGAGTCGCTCAATTGCTTGAAGCACTGGGTACTCCTGAGCTGAGCAACAGCTTGCCCACTGAGAAGAGGAGATGTCCCCGTTTGCTCCCCCTCTCCTGGTGTTCCACTGCTACCTTGGAAGTTAGAACTGGAGAGGTAAAAGGGGCACCCCAGCAAAATCTGAGTAGTGGTCTATGTTTGATAGTTTGGAATGAGGGCAGCACAGGCCTACTCTTCAAAGTTATACTTGCCAGGGAGCTACATGAGAGGTTTTTTGTCCTATGGCTCCTTATACAATGCCACTTTGTTTTTAGCAGATAGGCTGGGGCCTCCTCTGGATATTCTGCTGGATTCACTGAACTGCACAGCGTTCAGCGTGCAATGGAAGATGCCAAAGCAGCACGCAAGCACCATCACAGGGTACACGGTAAGTGATGCTCCCTGCTGCTGCCTGGCCTCGGCGTGCACACACTGAAACCAGTGGGACAGCCCCCACTCCTAACACACAGTGTCACTGCCCAGAAAGTGGCCAGGGGACAGTGGGCTTGAGTGGATTGAGCTGTAACCTTAACAAGCAGTTCATGTTTTAGAAACAAGCTATGACGGGAATTTGGGTTGGATGCCAAGGGCCTGCAGTGGATATAGATTGCTTTTCTGTTGCGGTTTTCCTGCAAGGCTCTCAGTGCTCTCTGCAGCTGATAAAACAGTAAAGTAGAGCAGAGTAGGTCGATATTACACTGTGCAAATGAGGGCCACGCAGATCCTTTGACTTGTACTTCGAGCTTGAGGATTATTTTAGCAGGAATATGTCTTCAAACTAAGCCTCTAAAACTTCCCAGACTGACAGCAGGTACAAGGGAAGGAGTCTCTTTCATGGAGTCTCCTCCTGGATAGGTATTGTACTGCATAGAATCCCTGGGAACCCACCAACAGCCTTAAATATCAAAAGGACTTTTGTTTTGTTCCCCCCCTACCTCACAAGTCAGTTTCTGTTAAAGAAGCTGAATGATTTTCCTGTTGCACTCAGCAATTTTTTAGGGAAGTCTCTGACCCCCATCAAGGCTCTGCCATGTTACCTTCTGCCTATAGGGCAAAACAGAATGGCTAGGCTGAACTGGTTACTGTGTTTTCATGTGCAAGAGGAAAAAACAATGAGCACTAACACACCATTCGTTCATTTTTGTTAGGTATTGCTGTAACAGGTATTCCATGGCAGTGAAACTCGGTCCCAAAACAGAAGTTAGTCAGTGGGAAATTAGCACCAAAGATGCGAGATGTTGACTAGAATGTGTTGCTTTCCCCTTCAACAAAAAAAACAAATAGCAGTTGTTCTTATTAGCATTTTCTGAGGAAGGATTTGAAATTTCCACGAATAAAATACCCAAAATTCAGTTTTGTGTAAAAAGGTGGGAAGTAGAATACTACTGAGTACCTTTATTATTAATGTACACTAAAAGACTGAGAAAATCCCCTGCAACTGGTATTTCTGGTACACATGCTCCTTTATCCCACAGTCTTGTAAATCACACCAGTGCAGCCAGCTGCAGAGTTGATTTTATTGTTATGAAAGTGCTATGAACTAGAATATAGTAGTCTAAAACTCCAAAAAGCACTTGCTGTGGCCAGGACCTGTCTCAGGTGGGCTGTGTGTAGCTGGGTCCATCCTTCTCTGTGAAAACAGAGCTGCAGTGAGTAAGGGGCTTAAGTCATAAACAGTTTTCACTCTTTGTGCATGCAGATCAAGCATCTGAGCTCCACTTCTTCTTTTAAAACTTAAGCTGGTGTGTGGCATGATAATAAAACCAATGACAAACAGCCTCAATAGTGTTGTACCCAAAATGTCTTCACTGTAGTATCTTGACCCTCTGGCACCTCTGGGCCTCTGTGCAGAGGAAAGCCGATTCTCTGTCTCATTAGTCTCCAGTACATGGCAACAGACATAGAGAGACATTTTATGATAGAGCAATTTTTATAATGTCATAATCATGTAATGTCCACATCTTCCTTACATGAAGTAAGGTGTCTAAGTGGTGGAGACTAGTCCCGCAACTCTTTAGCTGTCCATACTGACCACAGACAAGTGTGCACAATTAAAATCAACAGCTCAAACACTGTAACTGTGTTCCACATTAGATAAGTGTATACACTTTGTGATGGTGTCCTTTTGTCACACTGACAACTTCTAGCAAATGTGTAAGGAATATTAAAGGAATATTCAGCTTTTCCTGCATTTGAAAAGGTAGGGGATCATGGGCTCAAATGCTGTCCTCAGTGTGAGAATGGTGCACTGGTGCACTCATTCTTAAGTCACTCTGAAACACTGAGTTACTGCTTTAACTGGTTGGACTATATCTTCTTCCCAAGGTCTTTTACTCAGAAGTTGAAGGTGACAAAGCAGTTAAACAGCTCTCACACGATGTTCCTCTGAGTTTGGATATGATTAGCATGGTGAGTATTGCTTTTCATCACCAATCAGAGCACTGGAGCAGAACATGCAAGTGGAGACTCGCAACTGTCTCCTTGTAGTTTTGCGAAATGTGGTGAGGATCCAAGCCTCAGATCTGCTTTGGGTGTTGAGCAAAAGGAAATCACAATGTTTTTCTCTTTGCATGATGCACTTTCGCTCCTTCTTTTCTGACTGTTTTACCATGTAAAACTATTGGGACTTGCTCTCAGCTTTCTACTACTGACCTTTGACATCTACTAAAATAGAACTTTTAGTCTTGAATATGCATTTTCTGTGCATTTTCACACATGGAAGGGGTGAAATTGGGCGAGTCTATGCACAGTCAGAGAGAGTTGCACTATCAGTGTATGTGTATTGGAGTGTCTGACACAGCTGTGTGAGTTAACACACGGAGTGTTTTTGCTTCTGTGTGAGACTGTGGCCTCCTGAAATACGGCTGCTTTAGTTGCAGTTCTGCAAGTTCATATTCTACAAGATTCCCCTAGCTGCTGGTGTTTATTTTATTCTTGAATACACTACTTTTTTTCATTGCTCTCCATTTGTTTTTTAAGTTATGTTTCTTCTTTTATATCTTCTTTGCATTCTTGCTTCTGGGCTTTTTTTTTTGTCCCTTCTCTTTCCTTCTTCCCTTTTTCTGCCTCACTTCCTCACTAGAAGCGTGAGTGAGGAGGATGCTCAGATTTCCTGCAGTTTTCCATCACTCTGGCTGTCAGTTCTGACTTCTGCAGGATTCTGGGATCACAGTGAATGAAACAATATTGCTGTCATGATATATTATTTCTGTATTTATGCATTATTTTCTCCCTTCTTATCTTTATCTCTGTACTCCTCTCTCGCCTTTTTTTTTCCCTAAAAACCATTCTTGCTACTATTGCCAAGAAAGATCAAACAGCACACTGGGTTTTTTTATCTTAATCCTAACAGGAGTATTTTATAATCACTGGGAGAGGAGAGTCTCTGTCCCAGTACTCATGCACATGATTAACAGCCACATAGACTACTATATGCTGCAGCATTGGTCTTGTTTTAATTCCCTGACCCATTATTTACGGGCTTTTGCCATCACTTTTTATTATGTTGGTTCTTAACTAGTCGTATTTGCTTTTTCCCAGGGTCAGCTTGAAGGACAGGCAATTTTTGTAAGTATCGCTTCACATGAAACTTGGTCACAGGTGTGCTTTAAAATGAAATGGATTGTTTCTGACTTGGTCTTTCCACAGGCTCACACAGGAAAGTTGATCTAAAATGTTGATTCTATGTAGCACTTATACAGGATCTTTTGTGGTCAAAAGGCAGCAAATAGTAGCCCCAAAAAGCTCAAAATCCACAGGTGAAACAAGGTGGATGTGTAGGAAAAGTAGCTCCAATTTTAGCAATGGATAAACCAGTCATCAGAGGTATTTATGGATGTCTTGTTTTGATGGAGTAAATTTGTGTAAAAAATGAGATATATCCAGTCAGCGAGGATTTTAAGACGATGGGGACAGTCAAGCAGTCAGACAGTAAAAGGGAAGAACAAAGTCTGGCAGTTGGAGAGGAGATGAAGAGGGAAAAGCCTGAGCCAGTCCAGAGAGAGCCAAGGAGGAGGAGGAGCACAGGAAGAGGCCAGCCTTGCAACACCCAGGAGGAAGGAGTGGGAGACTAGCTACTAGTCTAAAACAATTTTGAAAGAAATACCAACTCTCCTAATGGCTTTGCAGCTGGTGAATTAATCAGATTGATTATTTCCAGTCCTGCACTCAGTCCAGTCTGCTTCCTGTGAGCAGTAAACAGGTTGTGAGCAGGAAGAAAGCAAGAGGTGCTTGGGTTTGGGTAGGAGAAGGACAGAAATTTCAGTGTTTAACTGAAATCCCTAGCATCAACCGCCTCCTGCAAACTTTTTTTTTCTGAGAGCTATTTTAGGAATAGAGAAATCTCACAAAGTTGGTGGAGCTCACAGAGCTTTTGTGGACTGAATTAAGGGAACATTGGTTGTACTGTAGGAGTCTGAGTCCTCAGGATACACTTTAACCAGGGCTATCTGGTTCAATCCTAGCTGAGCTGAGTCTGGATTATGGCATCTCAGAGTTGAGGTTCCACACTGGGCCCTTTTTTTCTGCTTGATAAAAATAACACTTCGGAGGGGTACTTCTGGAGAAGTATGAATGGCTGGGATTAATCAGCTCCCAGCTGTCATTAATCCTCCAGGAAGTGGTGTTCTCGATGAAATGCTTTCTGTTGTATTCATACCAAACTCCACAGAAATCTGCAATAGTTTTGTGGTTAAGTCTGCATAGTTAATGTTTCCATCACTAAGCCTCTCCTGGTGCTGGGTATGACCCTGCTGCTTTCTTAGAGGCTTCTCTGGGTTGTGTGGGACCGCTGCAGCAAGAGCTGATTTGCACCGCCTGTTTCTGTGCATGCCTATGTTCCTCTGTTCATGTGCCTGTGTGTTAGCAAAGTGGATAATGTATTACTGTGTATTATAGCATCATAAAGTAGAGAACATGTAAGTGACAGCAGCCAGGAGAAGTGCAGATGCAGTACCATTTAGTAAGGAGGTTGTTCTAACTGGGCATGATGTTCAGGAGCTCCAGCACATGTAGTTAAAAAATAAGAAAAATCAAGAAAAATTAGTAGGCTTTAAAGGTGGGAGGTTTTAGGTTGGGCACAGAGCCCTGGAGAGCAACACTGCTCCCTGTCAAATCACTAAACATACCAGTACAAAATGGGAAGTGACCAGCTGAGACCAGCAGTGCAGGGAAGGAATTGTCGTCAGGGGAGAGAGTGTCATTAAACCCAGCTCAGTTCCTGCAGCTGTGTTGTAATCCAGGGTTTGATGGTTTTTTTTTATTAAAACAAAACAGAAAACAGACATTCTTTTGGAGAACAATCTGTAATCCTGGTGTCTGTGAGGCAGCTTACTGAGCCTTACAAACAGTTTCAACACACTTGCAGGGAAGGCAAGCTGTGTGGCAGGGCAGGGAGGGATATATGGGATAATCTAAGTGCAATTGGCTCCCCTACCACAGAAAAGGCATCACACTGCCTCACCCTATTCAACAGTGTGAGATTGGAATGAGAATACCAAATGTAATTTTTTAGGATTTTAGCAAGAGAGTTGTCCAAGACAAGAGAGTGAGGCTGGTGACTGTTGAAGCATCATCAGCAATTGAGTGTTGAGTTTGGGGCATCAGGCTTTAAAATATAGAGGTAATCTGAGTGGAGGGAGGACTACAAAAAGGATGGGGATTACTCTTCCACATACTACCTAAATTCATTATCTGTGAAGCCACTCTGTCTCTTCTGAGAGGGAGAAAACTGGGGTTTAAGACCCATTTTCTAAATACAAGCAAAAAAAGAAACGAAATGTACTCCCAGGCTGCTGGACAGTGGCACACAAGGAAATGTGTTTCTTTTCCAGGATCTGATTTGAAAGTGTTCCTGGTGTGAGGTAGGTCTTCCCTAACATTGCTACAAGTCAGGGTAGCTTGATGACGTCCTGAATTTTTACTTATTCACTGACGTCCTTGAAGATTAGAAGATGCTTGGTCTCAGAGATACCCACTGTGTGTTCAGAGCTGTGTTCATGGAGAGGGCGCTGCCAGAAGGAGGCAGGTAGCCACGTGTGCAAGGCATGAGTGCACCTTATTGAGGTTTTGAGGGCGCACATGTTGAACTTAAATACTTAAGTAGATATTAGGGCTTTGATGCTGACTGGCCAGGCACTCAATGAGATTCCCTCTGTTTAGTTTATTGTAGACTTGAGTCTGGAGGTAATAATATGAGGCATGTACATGAATATCCAACTCTCTGCAAGCACCAAGTTCCTGAATAGTGTGAAAACAGAAAGACAAATAATGAAGGATTTTTCCTTATGAGTGTAATAAACAGGAATACTGGCAGGAACAATACGCGCAGTTCAAGGGCAGACAGACAGTACCTATGGCATGGAGGATAAAAAGGAAGAAGTATGGGCGTCAATACTGTCACCAGGAGGAGGTACTGGGTTTTCAGCAACTGGCTTCTCAGATCACATTGTTATCTCAGTCCCTTCAGCTATGAGACTGAAAGACCCAGATCAGTCTTTCAGAGTGAGTGTTCTTGCTGCCTCTCTCTGGACAGTTACTTTTCTAGCAGTTATCATCTCAGATTCATCTCAGATTTGTCCAGATCACTTGAACAGATCAAGGGTGAATGATGGAAAAACAGGATAGTGGTCAGGTGGTCCATGTTAATAGGAAATCAGTGTTGGTGCTCCAAAACCACGTCCAGAGAAATGACAGATGGCAGGGTGTTGCCGAACAACATTGTAGTAATAATGTAAGTTCCCCAAAGAGTAGCGAGGAAGTGTTTTTTTCCAAAAGACCATCAAAAGGAAATTTAGCAGTTAATAAAATTTTGGGATTGTTTACTATTTTACTGCAACTGGAAGTGCAGATTTAAAGTCTGTTCCAACATTAAGAGAAAGGAGAACTCTGCATTTTCAAATGTACTGTGATTAATGTGTTTAATATCAGAGAATGAAAAACAGAAGAATAATTGCTGTAAAACAGTTTTTTTGTAAGTGCTTATTTTTCACACCAGAACAGTCTGTGGTGTAGAACCTGGGATTTCTGTTTGCTTGTGTATGCTGTCAAAACTCATAAATCTGGGATTAACACAGACATTCCAGGCAGGCTGCAGGTAAAGTATACTCAATTTCTGTACACATGTAAACATCCTTCATTAAAGATCAGATCTATATGTCTGAGGCTGATCCATGTTATGTGCAGCAGCCAATGACGAAATGGAATGTTTTGGTGATGTTTTCCATTTTCTGGGAGATTTGAACAGGCTCCTCTGAAGAGTATTCATCAGCGCAAGCTCTTCATGTGGAGCTGAGCATTGCCTCCTTTACAGTAGTTGTCTGTGGGTTAATCTTTCTGTGTTTATGGCAGAAGGACAAATAAGGGAAATGCTCGCTTCAGGTCAAGGCTGTTAGCTGAGCTCGTAAAATTGTGAGAGATGATGGGATAGGGCTCTGCTCCGTGAGAAATTAAGGATCATCAGTTCACACTGCATCAAATTGCTTCACTCTCAGGAGGTTTTATGGCCTCTGAATTTAAAAGAGAAATAAAAACAAACAAGAAAAAAAAAAAAAAAAAGAAAGGGCAAAACACACAAGACTGATACCAAATGCTAGCAGTTGGCTCAAGGGAGGGAATAGTATGTGACTTTGACTTCACCAGTGAAAAAGCTGGATATCAGATACAAATGATCCACAACCTTATGAGTTATGCTGAGAAATGGGTCTGGGTCAACCTTGTGGATTCCCCTGGGGCAAAGCTGCAGCTTGAGAGGAAACGTGATTCTATTTGTGTTTGTTGTTTCTGAGCTGCACTGGGCTGGGGACGATCTTCCTAGGAGAGTACATGGAAAACACCATGTAAGATCCCCAAATCCCAGCTCACAGCACCACCCCCAGTTGCACAGAATCACTGTCACAATGTGCTTGTCTGCTCTTGGCTTGGCAGGATGTTGTTATTGGCGACCTGAAGCCAGGCACTCCGCACCGCGTCAGCGTTGGAGCGTACGGCTGGGCAGGGAAGGGACGGCCCAGCATGCCCAGAGAGGTGACAACCTTGTCCCAAGGTAATGCTGCCTGCAGGGCTCTGCTGCAAAACTGGCAGGGCACATGTCTGTAGCACTCACACCTAACCTCTGTCATGTGCAGTATCGTTTTCCAAAAATGCAGAGTTTTAGAGAGGCAGTAGGGTGAGGGGAGAAGGCTGTGAATTTGATTTAAGTCTGTGGGTGTTGGGTTATTGGGTGCAGCAACGCAGCTGCTTCTCTAATGCTATTCCTTTGCACTTCTTCTTAGATAAATGCATGCCCCCTGCACCACCCTATCAGCCCCAGATCGTGGTGGTTTCTGATTCAGAAGTTGCGTTGTCCTGGAAGCCTGGAGTGAGTGAAGGAAGTTCTCCCATCCAGTACTACACGGTGGAGTTTATCAGGCAAGTTTGCCAGTGAAGCCTGAATTTCAGTGTTTGCCCACTATAGCATTTTGGGATTTTTTTTAACCTAAACTGCACTATTAAGCTGCATATAGATATGATTTATTTACTTACTGTGTATTGTATGCTTAGTTTTCCTCTCAGTGTGTGTTGAATTACCATGAAACTTTAAAGACAAAACCAGAAATGGTGCAATTTGTTTTAAAATCACCAACAAGTTGTACTTTCTGATGGAAGAAAAATAAGGTCTAAGATCTGTTCCCTCTAACAGTGGCCTGGGTGAATGAAGCTTTAAGTTTCTTCTGTCATCAAACGCTGACAAACCATGCTGAGAAAGGAGTGTTTGGGAGAGTGGTTTCCCTGGGCTGCCTATAGAAAATAATCCAAGGATTGAAAATTCAGTATGTTGGACAGTTTTACGTGACAAAAGTTATAGAATCATAGAAACATCAAGATTGGAAGAGACCTTCACGATCATCCAGCCCAATCATCAACCCAAAACTACCACTGTAGCCGCTAAACCACGTCACGCAGTGCCAGACCCAGACACCTCTTGAACACAAAGTCATTTGGGGCTTGAGCTTGCAGGATTTAGATGTGCTTTGTTATGCTAATGCTAATCAAGTTTACATGAAATGTTGATCTCTCTGTTTAGATTTGGAAAGTGGTGTGTTTGTGGGGCCTTTTTTTTGTTCTTTTATGTTGAACTCCAAAATTCGCAGCAGTAGAACTGAACTGTCAGAAGTTGCCAGTCAAATTCCTTTTATAAGCTGCATAAGAAGGGTCAGGAGGAGGTGATTATATCTGCAAGCATAAACAAGTATTTGTACTTCACTGTTCATATGCTTGTGTGAGCTAATATCTGCATACAAATCTATTTATTTTTGTTCACCTCAATGTTTACCCTTACAGTGAATGTAAAATTCACCCTTTTAATCCTTTGAGTGAATACTTGATGACAGGTTTTAGTTGAGGTTCCTGGAAAAGAAGAGAGAATTGATTCTTTAACTACTCTTATCTGTAAAGGTCAAAAAAATAATTTTTCAGGAAAACATAGTCATTTTTTAAAAAGGATTGTTGTTGGAACAGACAGGAAGAACTTGATTTTCAAAGTATGGGTACAACCTAGAAGATATTGATATAGCAAAAAGATATTGATATAGCAAAAAGAATACCCAGACTGAAAACCTACTTTTTAAGTGATGCACTTTGTGTTTGGACTGAAATGCCCCATCTTTAGTTGGAGGCCATCCAATGTTCAGGGCACCGTGAGGCAGGACGTGAGGGCTGAAGATACTTATCTCCTTCTTTTAATGTCTGCTGTAGACCTACGATGAAATTTCTTCAATATCTATTTCTTGAACACAATTTTTATCTGAGCTTTTTACTCTCTCTCCTTCACTTCTCTCTCATTTGCTCAGTTGGTGGGGAAGGGATTTTGTTGAGTTCTGATTGACTGCACTTCTATCACCTCCGTGCTTTTACTGGAAAGTGGAACCTGGAGGCTTATGTACACTTCTTCATAGCACCAGGAGCCTGCTAATGGAAGAAGTGGGCACCATCATCTCCATCTGACACACTGTCAGAATGTTTTTGTTCAGCCAGGGAGTGGAAAGCTGCCTTTGCTGTTTAGGTCAAGAGATGCGAGTGATTGAAATTTAAGTGTTTCATCAGCTTTAGACTTTGGGAAAGAATTTGCTAACAGCAAAATGTTTTGATTACACTGTTTAGTTTGAGGTTTAGAGCTAAGTTGAAAGTGCCTTTGTTAATTTTGGGATTATGCTCTCTTAGACTTGGAAGCCTGGCTATATATTTGGAGTAAGTTCAATGAGCCATAAGCCCTAATGGCAGCTAGAGGTAAACATTTAACTTTAAGCTTCATTGTCTTTTGCTGCATATAATTTTGATTACTATAAAATGTATTATCATGAGTTAAAGCTAGTAAATTAAACCAATGTAAAACTAAAACAAATCAGTTCCAGTAAATTTAGAATTGAGTCCTCTTATGTCAAAAAAATACACCATTATCCTGTGATTTTGCAAAATTAATAATTTTCTAATGCAAATCTGTAATTTCACTTGGGTACAGCACAAATGTCTAAAAACTGTGACATTGTTGAAATAATTTCCATCTCCTTAGAACTAACTTTATAACTTTAACCCTAGGATAAAAATGTTGGGGCAAAACACTCCTCTCAGTTGCTCAGCTGCAATACTGGAGAAATTCAGTACATTCATGAAAATTCAGTACAGTAATTGTTTTGAGATACCAGAATCTAATCAGAACCAGAGCTAGCCTGCAGCGTGTCTTTACTCAGGGTCTAAATTTGGTGCTTTATTTAAGCATTTGCCTAAGGGGTTTCCCTTGGGACCCGTGGGTTCACTACAGGCACTGGAGGGCGGCAGGCGGCTTCAGATGTAGGATGAGCTGAGCTAATTCAGGCTCTGCTCTGCTGCTGACTAAAAGAGGATGCTAAGGAGATGACAATCCCAACTTGTCTAAATGCTGAGAGTCAGGAGGGAGACTGTTAAAATCAAAATATATAGTGTCTGTGCAACTTTGTAGGCTCAGTGTAAATATTCTGTTGGTTAATGGCAAGAAGTATTTAATGAAAAATTACATTTTTATGAAAGCCTCTAAAGTGAGACCCTGGACTTAAGCATATGAGTTTGGGTGTTTTTCCTAAAGATGCTATACAAAATTAATTCTTAAAAATGTCTTGGGTATTTTCACTCAAATACTCTAAATACTCAATTTTTTAATCTGTTGAATGCCTACACGATCTTTTAAACTTGGTGACTAACTTATCAAAATTTTTATACCCACATAGCAGCTACAGAACCACACGTGTTTCAGCAGCACATGCCCTAAAACAATCAGGTCACTTCCTTTTCATCTCATTGGTATGTAGATGAAATCAAAAGCTTTTAATATTAATCTTGGCATGCAAAGGAAATTTTTCGGTATCTTGGTAGTGACATGAAACTTCTGCTGCAATGAACTAGGCATGTTCTGCTGAAAAAACTGGGAGATTTATTAGTATTCAGATGTTAGGGTGGTGCAGATTCAGCATAGTGTTGTGCACAGATTTCTTGATTAGTTTGAAGCCTTCCCTCTCCCTCCCAGAAAAATCTATCCCTGAATCCATTCCCTGCTGTCTGTCTTTGGCACTGCACTGAACCAGACAGTCATTGTTTGTTTTTTTTTTGCAAAGAACCTGAAACAACAGATCTGACCAGGGACACCTCCCAATGTCTCGGAAAAATACTTTCAATACTGTTTACCTGATTATTGCATTATTGAATTATTGCCTCAGTATTTACCTCACTGCTTGTGAGATTAAATCCTTGAAAAGGTTACTGATGAAGAATGAGGAATGAAAGATATTAGGGAGGAAGTGCTTAACAACATTACGTAGCATCAAAAAGATATCTAACAAGAGAATGAGTTACGGAAATTGTCCACTTTTCCTTTCCTCAGAGCTGACCTGGCATATTGGTTGATATATTTTGTAGAAAGTGTCACAATAATCTGAAATAATAATAGTTACTAAAAATAGTATGTTATAGTGCAGTATATTCTTCAAGAGATTTTTCCATAGCGAATGATGATGTATTGTACTTGTCATCATATTTATTATTTGCCAAAATATTTTTTAAAAACCATTATAGAGATGAATTTGCCCCTTGAGATGAGTACAAATGTGGTACAGAAGAACAATCAGAAACCTTAGAAAAATTGGATTGCTAGCGGGTGCCTCACACTTAAATAATTTCCAGGTGATTTTAAAAGGAAGTTCAAGTGACTATAAAATTGCCGTTCTCTGCATCAGAAAGAATTCCCTTCTTGAATTGAATCAGTCCCCAGGTTACAACACAAAGCAATAGTCCAAACTTTTTGGGTACATTTGGCATGGAATTCTGCCCTTGGTTTACACCCATCCAGTCCTACTGACTTTAGCCATGTATTTATTATCTCAAAACCACTATGACTTGCGTTAGAGTCCTGCTGCATACCATTTATGTGTTGGAGACGCAGAGCTGCAGCTTCAAGAGCAGGCAATGTCCATGGAAGTTGTCTGATTTCCCCATTCACAGATACAACGTTTGGAGCTGCCTGCAAAGTCTTGGCCACAGGCAGAGAGACCTGTGTTGGGGAATGCAGTGCTGCAGGAAAATGGAAAAAGTGGTATCAAAATGAGCCCTTCTGGTGTAAAAGTTGACAACACACCTAAATTTGACATACAAAAAAGGACCTTGGAGACAGTTTTCAACAAAATGTTCTCATCTCAGGGAACATGGGAGCTGGCTGGCCCTGGATGCAGTCACCATCTGAATTTGTGTTCCTTTCCCCATCTGTTTGCCATGTTTTCATCTCATACTGTTTTGTTCACACAGGGAGTGTACTGGAGAAGTAGCAAAGGTCAAGTGATAAATCTCCCTCTTTCCCTCTCCTTCAGCTGCAGATCCTTACATGTTTGCAGGCATTTCCTTTATTACAAACTTCTGCAGAAGGAAATGTTGGGAGAGACAGTCAGTGAATTTGAAGGCTAGCCTGCTGTTTGTGTTATATCCTAAATCCTTTTAGGGTGCAATGCCTCCTTTGGGTCCTTTCATCAAAGGCGTGTTGTTTCCACTTGGGTGGACACATCGGCAAGGTCTGTTGCAAAGAGGCAGCTCTTGAGCTAGCAGGAATTCCTTGGATGGGAATTAGAACCAAAAAAGGATGTGTACAGGAAAATTGAAAACACTACTAAGCGAGCCTTTGGAAGGAAGCAATGCTAACAGCTTTCATTTGGAAAACGCTATATATTTTCATTTTGGCCCAGGCATCAAAAGCTCGGAGGAGGGAAACAATGGAAGAGTAGCCAAAATAAATGCTCTCCTGTCTACGAGGAAATGGTGGTGAAGGGTGACTTAAGATGGTCTGTTTAGCTATCATTACATCTTGTGCGTTTGTCTGATTTTGTTTTTATTTTTAGCAAGACAATGAAATATTCATGTCCTGTGTGCCACTGTGCGCTTGAGACAGGCAGCTGGGAACTGCTGCTCTGCCACTGCATTTGCCATGCTGGCAGAAAGCAATGGAACTTCAGTGATCAATAATTCTTGTATTGACCACTAAAAGAAAACATATATTAACTTCGGCAGTTCCTTCCAGCTGAAAATAAACAAATACAAAATGCCTGCCTTGTGCTATAATTTTTAATTCGAAGGCTGTTGGAGACATTTGCAGCTAGTCCTATGTAAACACTGGTAGATTCAGGGTGCACTTGGAGGTTATTTCCTGTAATAAATATTGCAAGAACACTGGAATAATTTTCTCTGAAAGCCATTTCTGTCCTTTTTTTTACTTTCATAAACTTTAATTTTAATATTTTGGGTGGCCTAGAGTGAATGTTTACATTTTTGTTTTGTTTGTATTTGTTTAGCTTCTTATTTTGTCCTCTCTTTGATAAGAAGAGGCCACTTTTAGAGAGAGTGGAAATGGTGCAAAAACCATGAGAATACTCTCTCAAAGTACTTGAAATGGCTCACCTCATTACAATGTGCCTGTATGTATGAACTTAAAACATTTGATACCAAACTGCCATGTGAATGGTTATACTGGTTTCAGATGGATTATAATGGCACTTAGAGAAGTTCTTGTTGGCAGCTGGCTTCCACTATGAATCGAGAGTTAACCAGGCATTGTCCAAAGGCAGCTACAGGAATGTTGTTACAAGACGCGTGTACACAGGCCATGCTCTCTGCCTTATTGTTCTGTGGGTTTTGGGTTGTCTTTGTGTGTTTTTGGTGGATTTGGTTGGGTTGGGGTTTTTTTTGTTTTGGGTTGGTTTTTTTGTCTGTCTGTTTGTTTGTTTTCTGAAGAGAAGGCTTTGCCTCCATATTTTCCTGTGTGAATGGATTAACCTGATTACTTGGGAGATCAAATGTTGGATTCTCATCTTGCTAATGCTTGTATGTGTTTGAAGGGACTTACTGGCATTAGAACACAAACTCTTAGAAATAAATCAAGATCCTTCCCTCTATTTTGAACTTTTGCTTTATACAGCCACACAGGGAGGGAGTTGGGAACTACAGGTAATAGACCCCCACTTGAAAACTACTAACCCAAAATCCACAAAACAGATAAACATAACTGGATTTGTCAGTCAGTCCTCTAAACAACCTCCTTGGCTTTATAACCAAAATCTGAGTACTGGGTTTGTATGATTGTACAGTTTTGATATCACAGGCTTCCCAGCTTGGTAATGGTGGGTTGCACAGTCTGACCCGTTAAGAGTGAAGGGTTTCAGTGATGATTTAGTAGACTTCTGTTTCATTTATTAATGTATTCCCTAGAAAAATTTAAAGACAGTTACTTTATAGAGCCAGCTTTAATTATTTAAGATGTGGTCTTTGTTTGATCCTCAAGGCCAGACCTTGACCGCAACTGGACAGTAATAAGAGAGCAGATCCAGATGGAGTCCATGGTTCTCAAAGGACTTCTCCCAAACACGAAGTATCAGTTTGCTGTCCGAGCAGCAAACTCCTTTGGATCCAGCCCTGCCAGCGTACCGAGCGACGTCATCCGCACATTCAGTGAGTACAACCACCTTCTTGTAATCAAAGCTAAACAAAAATTAAGTATATCTGTAAATAAAGTGTATCTGGGATAGCTGTGGAGGCGTGCTGGTGGAAAGAGTTGCTCTCCAGGAACAGTCATCCCCATTCTGACACCTCTCAGTCCTGTCTGAGGACCTTGCAGCAAGCACCCTGTGAAAGTCAAGCCACGAGGAAAGATTTGAAAAGACCCAGGCAGCATCACTCTCATGCCATTTCTCCCCTCTGGAGGTCATTGCTGGGTATTTTTGGATGCTACTTTCTGAATTTTGTGCTGGCTTCATGCAGAACTAATAAGTGAATATCATGGGGAGAAATGAGAGAGATGAGTCTATTGTTCATTTTTTCTGTTCTTTGAAGCTGAACCTTATATATTACATATATAATTTCAGCAACTCAGAAAGACCAAATCAAACCTGTACAGTTTTCTGATGAGTAAGATTCTTAGCTATTAAACAGTCATGAAAATAGTGATATAAAGAAGTAAGCACCCCTTTTTGATCAGTTTTTGTGTAGAAAAAACATTAGGTGAACATGCCGACATACCAACTTGTTAACTATTATATTTACATTTCTGTAGCAATATAAACCATGCACATTGCAGAATGTGTTGGTCTAGTTGCTGCTGGGCTTGCTCAGGATGCAGTCCTCTGCCAGAGCTGGTGTTTCTCTGGGGTGATTTTGGGCGGATGTTGCTCCTCATCACACCCAAAGTCATAGCTTCTATGTGAGAATCCCAACCAAGCCAACACAGAGCATGTTGGGAATCACACAAATCACATTTTCTAACAGCAAAAAACCAAATGTCACAAAGAGAAATTGAGGAAAGAGAGCCAAAGCCAGCAAGGTATGGGGACTAAATGAGCTATATCTTTAATGTTTGAAACTTTTTACATAAAAATGTGTATCAGTACTTTTAAGTTTAAGTGTCCTTTTTTTTCTTTTCTTACTCTCTCAATTGCAAACTATCTCTAATTAACTAGTGAAAATGAGCAGCAAATATTCAGGTAGGACTGTGAGCTCTGCAAGAAGATTTTGCATGCTGCAGAAACATAAACAACATGCGTAGTGATCCACCAATTTAACCTGATAAAGATTTATTTCTAAACTGCCTCCCTGTTGTGGAATCCCTGTTTTCATTGAATCTTATATGGCAGTTTTCATTCTTTTTGTCCCTCTGTCATAAATTTAGCCACTTGAACAGTTTGCATGTAGTTTGCTATGGCTACTGAGCTCATAAGTTTAACTTCTGAAGTAAATGTTTGTGAAAACCTCGTGCAGCGTACTCTGGAGTTCCTCAGCCCATGGATCCTCCAGGGTCAGCTCCTGCTGCCTCAGGCACACGTGTGTGTTCTTTGGTATCTTGTTTATCTTTGGATGTTAGCAGCTGCATCCTTTGGTCGAAAACATAAAGTGTTTAGCTCTATTAATAAGGGTGGAATCGTCTTCATGCTGTGCTTTTAACTGCAGTACTCCAGGGAAGGCACTTTGCCTTTGGAAACTCCTTGTTCTGCAGAGGCCTGCCAAGATGTCTCTAAAACATGGGTTTCTGTCATTAGTGCTTGGAAACAAATTCACATCTGTGTGTAAAAGCATTGATTTCTAGAGAGGTTCATAAGGGACATGAGCTTGGTTCTCTGTGCCTGGATCAGATCTGAAAAGTCAATATATTATACATTTTGCACTGCTCTTTGAATGGGCTTAAAAAGTCTGTGCTGGCCCAGGGTAGGCACATGGGTGCTGCAGTGGCTGAGAGGCTGGTGTCCCTGCTCCAGGGGCCTGGCAGTGCTTGGCAGAGACCCTCATGACCAGGCAGAGCTCCTGCAGCCCAGGACCATGTCATGCCCGTGATGTGCTCCAGCCCTGATCCAGGCTACTTGTACTTTGGGCTACTTTGGCAAACTCTGGACCCTTTGGCAAATGCAAATGTTGTTCTTTTGCCAGTGTGCTCTTTGAAAATAGGCTTAAAAACTACATATAGCCGCTATGCATGAAACTACACGCTGTTATCTTGCGGATACCTGTCGTCACAACCAGATTTTTGCAGAACAAGGAGTGTTGCTCAAAAGCATCAGGGATGAGTGCCTTTAGAAATAAATTATTTGGTTTTCTGAAGGCAGGAGTGTAGCTGAAATGATAGTCTAGCTGATAGCAGCTCTCACTTGTCTTTACTTGTGATGTCTGTGTAGGAGACTGACTTGATATTAACCAGACACACAAGTACATTGTGCATTAGTAGAAAAGCTAAACTTTTTTTGGGAGAAAATTGTTCTTCATTAAAGCTGCCCATAGCCTGAACATTTATTTTTCTCCAAAACATTAAAAACCTCTGAAGAATGATTTAAACCACTGACAAGTTTCATGATACAGAAAAAAACCCCCAAACTAAACACTAAGCTCAAGGGCATCCAATTAGAACTCACTCCTAATTCACATTATGTATCTGAAGGTACCCTCCTGCTTCTAGCAGCCAGAAAACCCAGTTCTTTGGCCCAGCTAATCACTCACTTCAGTTGCTTAGGTGTGTTCAGCAGATTTGAGGTCCTCAAAGTTTTGTGGTTTTCAGCACTCACTGCAGGAGGCCGTGTGCCATTCACAGACACCTGACAGTCCCTGGGGGCTGTCGCAGGTGTGGTGATGCATCTCAGGTGGCACCAGTTGCTTGATTGTCTCAAAGTGCCAGCAGATACATCTTAGTCACCTCGTGTTTTTGAAAAGGTGTCAGACAGTTGGCATCTCTGAAACTGAAGCACCTTTATTCTTCAGAGTGCACGTCGTAAGAATTACTACCTTCATTATTACCATGGTTCCTCCTCCCACCCAAGCAGTGAAACATGCTACATGCCACGGATTTTTGATGCTATTTTCTGCCTGCCTGTATATTCTTAAGAATTCATTAAATATCTTAAAAAGCTGGCAGAAGTTCATACGATGTCTGACTCCTTTGCATTACACTTAGCTCACATGGTGCTGGCACTGAGGTCCTTAGTGTGTTTGGGTTTCAAAAGTTTGTAGTTTTACACTTGTATATGCTGGATTTTTCATGCCTGACTTGAAATAAGTAGTGCTTTTCTGATGCTTATTTTAACTGATTAACAAATTCCCAACATTGCCTCAAAAGCATAGGGCCTTCAGGGTCCATGCTGGCTGGCACAGATTCTCTCACAGCTCTTGTAGGCAGGGTGAGGCAGAGATGAGTCCATGCTACTCGGGGATGTTTTCTGTTGTGGTTTATCTCATTCTCACAGGTAATTCACTCATTTAGTTTTTAAAATGGGGGTGGATTTGCAGTACCCTTGACTGCATTGTTTCAGGTCAGCATGAGAAAACATCATTGTTTGCTCCACTAAAGGGATGCTGACAGTATCACCTAATGTGACAGACCTCCCAAGGTCCTTGAGAGTAGAACATGTGGCCTTGATTATAAGCAGTTACCCCCTTACCTAGTAAAAAATGCATGCTTCGTTAATTGCTCCATTTTCAGGGAGGAAAGAGAGGGCAAGTTTCCCCAAGGGTTCTCATTTATTTGTGATTTGGTTTCATTAATTTTTTTCTAGAGGGAAATGATGCAATAAATCAATTTTTTGTTGCCTTTCTTAATTACAGTATCACGTTGTGGGCATTTCACTTACATGGTTGTTTGGGTTTTGTTGTATAAAATCTTTCAAAATGTCATGGACAATTCACTGGAAAATAGAAGCCTGCACACACTCAATTTAGAAACAACAAAATAAACTCTCCCAAAGAATCAAACAAAAAAAAATGTCATCACCTGCATTGCTTAAATACCCTTCATCTCCTCGGGAAACAGATGGGGTTTGCACTGTGCCTGCAAGGTCACCAGCCTTGGGCTTTGCCAGACCAACAGAGGAAGTGTCTTCTGTTAAAAATACCCTCCTGCTTGTCTCCACAGCAAATGTGACAGAAGTGACTGCTAAAGCAGGGCACATCCCTTCCTCTGGTCCTGGCTGTCACTGCCAGGCTCACACAGAGCAGGGCATTGCCACAGGTGCCTACATATTCTGCACGGAGCTTGAATGTGTCAGCTGAGGCTCAGGCACAGAAAAAGGGCAGTCTCTGGGGCCCAAACCTTGATTTAAGTGGTGGTGATGTGTCCTGGAGATAGTAAATGGAGAAGGTTTTCCACAGAACTGTTTCCCACAGATTTCCAGAGACTTTACAAAAGCAATGTTGGTAGTTGTAGAGACTGTACAAAAAGCAAGAGACAGGCCAAGTGACATGCAGCATTGCACTGTGAATCATTGAAGAGCATAGAACTAATTTTTAAATGCTCCTGTTGTATTTTGGATTAAGACCTATGGGGCGTCTGCATGAAGGCAGTAAGTCTGTTAACACTTCCATTCAATCTGCCTATGTTGCAGTGCCCCCTGTTCTACCTCCTACACCCTCTTGTGTCCCTTCATCAGTATGATGATGGCAACCTAATTAGCAAAAAAAAAAGTTTGTGTGGCTGTATATTTGTTTTGAGAAAGATTTCTTTAGTATAACTTAATCCCTAATTATTTGGAAAGAGGCTGTCTAAAGTTCATGACCCCCCACAACTTCTTCAATTATTTATAAAACAGGATTATAGGACCTGGTAGAGGGTCTTAATCAGACTTCTTCTCCTTGTACACTGGAATACTGATTTAATTAAATACACCCTGGTTATAATCTCTGCAGTCATTGTTTTGGTATTTGCAGAGTACCACTTTGCTTAATTGTCCCTGATTTACCACCCATTATGAGATGAGCTCTCCAGGTAAGCAACACAGAAACCACTTAAGAGATGGGCTGATGTGGGGGTTTATCTGCAAAAAGTCCTGTTAATTTCTCTGCATCCTGTTTTGCAGTTACATTGCATCATGTCACATGTGACTATCATGTTATGTCCAGTGAGCAAAGGCCAAATGTAGGCAAGAACAAGGCAACTGAGAAGCCCTTGGGCTGATACCTCATCATTTGAGTGTGTACTCACCTGTATAAATTCAGACATGGTCAGAAGTGAGTGCATCTCATTGCTCCACTGCATGTTACCAAAACTGCTCACAGATCAGCAAGTAGAGCAACGTAGCATGTGCTGGCTGAAATTCAGATCGCTGGAGTCAGGAAGGGGGAAAACTGGAGATTTGGAGACCTGGGGATATTAGGACACCTTCTGAAGTCACACTTATTCTGGTGACACCAACCTTGCATAGTGAATGTTTTTGAAGAAGGGCCTCAAAGCAGTCTTTCTACCAGACACAATAAGCCAAACCTCCTTTGCTCTCTCCAGGCTCTAAAATGTTACCAGTTCAGTAAGGTGAAAGGAACCATTGTCCAGTTTGAAATAGCGGGTACATTTTGTCTCCCAACGTCTTCTGTTGGGAAAGCATGGAACATTTTGATCTGCTGGATGAAAGAGGCACACCTGCTGTTTGAGGAACTGCCAGTCTCTCCTAAGCTACCATGTCTCATTGCATGCTGGTGCTTATTAATGTATTTTTAGTGACAACCACTCAAATCAGGAGATTTACATTTCTGTAAAACTGGCATGGCATTAAAATCATGCCCATACATGCAAGCAAGTGTGTTTATCTAAATGTGAATTAGAGACCTAACATTCTCCTATGTATGAGTATAAAGATACTTCATTTTCTGCATTGCTTCACTCCTGCTATCCTTATCAAACTTACATCCCATTAAGCCAATAGAAAGTTTGATTGAAAAGAGGGGAAAAAAAATGACAGCATTTTGACTGTAACAGATATTTATTTTGTAGCTTATGATTTTTAAGTTAGAAAATGGAGTTTGTGTTTCACAGCTTGTTTGGATACAGATTATATTGTTTCCCCTGACACATGATTGTGATTTTTCCTTTCTTTATTCCCAAATTATCCTTATGGCTTCCATTGCTCTTAGGCACATTACAGTTTTATACATTAAAAGAACCAAATTAGTTCCGAAATACTTTCAGACACGTAATACAAAGGCAGTAAGTAGTAGTGTTGGAAATACACAACTTCTAAAATTTTTAACTAACTTTAGTCAGGGGTTTTGTTTGTCTTCGCCCAGGAGGAAGGGAATGGAAGTTTCTTTCCAAGAGACTCTGTTCCCTGGGCAAGGCCTGATGAGCTTAACATCTCAATGGACTTGGAGCTGCCAGAGGATGCACAAGATATAAGTGACCACCATGAACATCAACACCTGATTATGCTCCCTGGTGTGTCAGAGACATCTGCTCTGGGAAAAGATCAAAAAGAGAATGAAGAATGAGGACCCCATTAGCATCGATGGTGAAGGGATCAATAACCAATAGAAAACCAAATACTAAGAACTGTGTAACTTGGGACCAATGAACATTGAGCCGGTGGATTTCTCTGGTTTTTGACTGTATAAGGATGTGAAAAATCTACTAAAGAGCCATGTGTGATGGAATTATTTTCTCTGCACAACGCTGGCAATGTGTGGATGAAATGATTTCTGTTGCACATCCTGGCCAGAACAACATCCTGGCCAAAATAAAGAATGCCTTAATTCTCTAGCACTAAAAAATGTTGGAGAGTTTTTGGTTTTTCAGCAGTTTTGGTGACAGTAGCACAGACCTGACTTAAAAGCAACAGTGTTCAGGAAGGTGAAAATTGCTGCAAATCCTGGGAGCTGAGTTAGTGCTGCCCTTTCCTGTGGCATCGAGGCGTGAGCAGGATGAAGCTGAACATCTCTTTCCCACACACTGGCTGCCAGAAGCTCATTGAGGTGGACGATGGGTGCAGGCTAAGAGCATTCTGTGAGAAATGAATGGCCACAGAGGTCCTGGCTGACTCCTTGGTGAGGAGTGGAAAGGATATTGGCGTAGTCATGCTGGATACTCTGACTTTTGGCAAAGAGTTGTTTTGGGTGGAGATTATTGCTAGCTGCAGTATAAGTTTTTGGTTAAAACTAATGTTGTCCAGCAATAAGGTCAAGGACAGACCTGGATTGCTCTCCAAGTGAAGTTGTTGTACACTGGTAAAGTTTGTCTCTGAGAAAAAACTTGCAAAAACCGCAGGTAGCAGCCAAGAGAATTGGAACTTTGGCAAGGGAGGAAAAGAAACCTCCTGGCGAGGTAGCACGTGGTCAGTCTAACATGGCTGTCCTAAAAGGGACAAAAAACAAAAGGGAGTCTGAAATGGCTACCCAAAAAGAGAAGCACATTTTTGCTAAGGAGCTGGTAAAGGTGCAGATTGCCTTGAAGGCTGAAACAACAGCTTACCTCAGGGCTGAGGGCCCAAAAGCAACTAGCCCAGAACCCCAGAAACCTGTTACACCAGTTCGTGCAGAGCTTTAGAAATGAAAAGTACTATCTTTGGAGGAACCATGCATGCCAATTTGGGGGCCAGCACTGGGCTACCCTAAACATGACCTCATCCCTGGGGAGGAGTTTGCACCAAAGCCAGACTCCTCCCCACACCCTGAACTCTGCCCACCTGTAAAAGATGAGGAGGTGGAGAAGGAGGCGGGATTCCCTGGCTTTGATGTCACTGATGTCTCTTCCCTTCACACTTTGGAGGAGGGGGATGACTCATTGGAGCCACCCCCTGATAATCACCCTCAGGCCTGCTCTTTTTTAAGGCATTAGCATATGATGGGGCAGAGCTGGTGGTGATGATACCACACCCTGCAACAGAATTAACTATATTACAAAGGACAGAGACTCTTTTGAAAATTTTACTGATGTTGGAAAATGAAGTAAAGCTTTCTGAAGAAAAAGCACATGGCAAAGAGCTGTGACTTTTAATCAGAATGCATACTGTTGCATGAAAAGTTTGGACTTGTTGGGGAGGGAGGAACTGATCCCTCTGCCCACTCCAACACGTGATAAAAATACTGGGAGTGTGGGGGAAGTGGTGAGCTTCCAAACAATGCCCGAGAAGGAGCTGATACCCCATTGGCTTTCTCCCAGATTATTGTTATTCATTCCAAAAGTTACAGATCAGGACTGAGACAAAAAACTCTCAGAACCGCCCCAGAAGGTGAGCTGGGAGTGGGGACCAAATTGGAATATCCCCAAAAGCTCACTGAAAATGCATGGAAGTTTAGTTTTAGCGTGGAAAAAAGGAGGCTCACAGGAGACCTTGTTGCTGTCTACAACTCCCTGAAAGGAGCTTTTAGTCAGCGGGGAATCAGTCTCTTCTCCCAGACAACCAATGACAGAGCAAGAGGACACAGTCTTAAGCTATGCTGGGGGAAGTTTAAGCTAGATATTAGGAAGAAATTCTTCACTGATAGAGTGAGTGGGCACTGGAATCATCTGCCCAGGGAGGCGGTGGAGTCACCGTCCCTGGAGGTGTTTAAAAAAAGATGCATGTGGCACTTAGTGCCATGGTTTAGTTGATAAGGTGGTGTTAGGTCATAGGTTGGACTTGATGATCTAAAAGGTCTTTTCCAACCTAGTTGATTCTGTGGTTCTGTGATTCAGTGAGCTGAAAATGCTGCGAATGCTGGAAGCCGAGTTAGTGCTGCCCTTTCCAGCAGCGTCGAGGCGTGAGCAGGATGAAGC
>VWZT01005794.1:89600-108919 GCA_013397055.1 Pachycephala philippinensis | reverse complement strand
AGGGTTTGTGGAAGCCCCATGTAGAGACACTGAGGGGAGAGAGGGGCCTCAGGGAGAAGATGTTGGGGGGCTGATGCTGAGGGTATTTGAGCTCAGCCAGGGTTGTGGGGGGCAGCAGGCCTGAGGGGGAATGAGGAAAGGTGTGGGGGATCAGAGAGACGGGGGACTCAGCAATGGGGTACAGGGGGCCTGGACGTGGATCGGGAGATGAGGTGGATAGGGGATAGGGGAGAGGCCTGGCACGTGTGGGAACTTTTTGGGGGCAGTGTGGCAGAGGACAGTGGGTTTGGTGCAGGCTGGCTGGGGTGAGGACATGGAGCCAAGTGGAGCTGCCTCTCTGGCCAGGAGCAGCTGAGCTGCAGGCAGTGACAATCCCAGGAGGTGGTAGGTGACTGCTCTAATGCAAGTGCCCTCACCAAATGGGTGCATTTCAGCCTGCCCTTGGCCAAGTTGTATCTGGGTTGTGGCCAGAAGAGGAAAAAAAAATCTGATGGACTGACCACGTGGTCTCCTAAACTGTACTCTTGGCTTTCAGTGGTGGGTGTTGAACTTGGTAGGTTGTTGAGCCTTTGTGTGCTTTGGTATCTCCATCTACGAAGCAGAGATAACAGTTGGCTTCATGCAGGGATTAATTATCGCATCTTGTAGTCACGTATTTGTTTATTTGTTTTTACTATAGATTACAGCTGGAGGAATTCTAAACAGTCCACTTCTCCTTGTCATGGTGTTTGAGCGCATTGTGCTCCTGTCTGAAGAGAGGAAATCACTGAGGTCAGTCTCCCTTGTGTTTATAGTTGCTTTCCCTTTCAGAAGTATGGGGGCAAGGAATCATCGAAATAACAATTTGTACTGACATCCTGGTAATAAATGAATAGAAACAGTTACATAAGACACAAAGTTTGTCAAAGGTGTGTTTGTAGGGATGGCTTCCGCTTTTGACTTCAGAATTACGCTGAAGGGACAGCGCGCTCTGTTATAAAGTACCCTGCAAACATTCAATGTTGAGATGTCCCCAGTATGAAATAATACAATTCTGTAAATCCAGTATTACTGCTGGAATAAAACAAGCAAAACAAACTTCCTTCCTGTATTTCCTCATAATCTAACAGATATTTTGTATCATAAGAAAGCTTTGTATCCAGCAGGTGTTGAGGTGATGCTGGATACGATTTAGATAAATTTTGCATTTACCTTTAGACAAGCAGAGCTACTGGGGACTGTTTAACCTGGGATGGGGGGGACAGCTGAGAAAAGTTGTTGGCCGTAACAAGTGTGGACCACATCTAGAGTTTTTTGAACTTGTCACAAAGTGGTCTGATACTTTGCCTTTTCAAATCCCAATAGGAAAAGTGAGACAAATGTGGATCACTTCAAACATATGTTGTTGTGGGTATTGGGAGAGGCAAACTAAAGGTTTATCTGATTATCTCAACCTTGAAGTTGGCAGCTATGACAGGAAACTTGGTTTCATTCATCTGCCAAAGATATTTGTAGTGTATCATTTGACAAGTTAAAAGGCATTTTTGTAATGACACAAAAATAAAACCATCCGCTTTCTGAAACTACAGTTTCTGTCTTCTGAAATAATATGGGAAACACGCTTCTGGGGAAATTAAGGGCATGCTTGGAAGGTAAACATTTGTATTTTCAAATGTTAGAAGAATGGTGTTTAATGTGAATCTGCTCAACATGGCCTATTGATATTGATTTGGTTTCATACTTGTTTTGTCGAATTCGTGGGTATCATTTGGTTTTGGAGATGGGAGAACAAAATAGAGCATTTAGAGAGAGTGATCCACACATGGGGTCAAAAGGTAGAATTGAGAATCAGGTTCTTCTGAATCTTGACCTTGTACTTCTTCCTGCAGACAAATTGCCTGTAAAGCTCATGAATTATGAGAGTTAGTGAGGTCCATGGAGCTAACCCGGCAAATGCCAGCAGAGTGTCTGGGCCTCAGCTCTTTGTGTTACACACATGAAAGATAATGAGAGCTCTAGGTAAAAATCCTTAGAGTCTCTAACAGTGGCTGCAGAAGAATGTGAATAATGCTTTACCATTAACTACCAAGTATTTTACTTGAAATGCTAGGTCTTCATTTGATATGTATTCAGTGACTGCTTCAAAAATATACAGTATAGTCTGTGAACAGACTGTTTAGAAAAAGTCCACTGAAATTCTGAAGGAACAGCCAGTATGAAAATTATGTTTATTGTTGCCAGCTGAACTAAACAGAACATTTAGCTTTCCTAGTTCATTGCATTAGGCGTGTTCTTGCTGCCTTCTCAAAAGACCATAGTAGGCATCTAGAAAGTTAGTTCAGCTTCATTTGCTAATTTCCTGATGCAAATTTAGTCCATTTAAAGAAGAACTAAACAGGTTTATGTATGTCTGCATCTGGGATTTGCACCAGTCTATCTGTCAGATAGCTATACCCAAAGTTAATTCTGTCTGAAGGAGGTGCCAGAACATCAATAAATAAATATTACAAATTGCCTAGCGGTTCAGCTGACAGGCAGAACTGGTTTCAACACATTGCTCCCAATGTGCTGCTGCAGAGCTGGTCCTGGAGTAGACCCATAGGACATTCCAGCATGGACAGGACCTTTAAGAGCAGGCACCAGCACTCCATGATATTGCAGGAGAGGAAGTAGAGAACAATACCATGTCCAACGGAAACTGTGGCAAGAATTTATTCAAGGCACGTTGTAATTACTCAAGCTGGGAGCTTGGCCAGGACATTGGGGTTAACACCCCCACTCCTTTAGAGGTGTCATAGTTTATTTTTTTTAATGACTTTAAGTGACGAGAAGCTTGGCTTTCTGTCTCAGCAGAATGACACCAGTTCAAGCAGTATAAACTTGTTACGGCAACATGAAGGTGCTGGTTCAGAACTAACTCAGACCAGTGATGGGGCCTAGTACAGTAATCATTGCTTTATAAATACTTACAGTAGATAAGAAAGATAAGAGTGTGATTAGGGCACAGTTTCAGCTGCTGTAATTACAGCCATGCCTTCCTCAGCTTTCAGTCCACATGCTACTTGAATCTGGCCATTTTTAAGCAAACAGTTGTAAATTTTAGGAGAAATCGTAAAACTTGAAGCAGAGAAATTTGGTTATTAATTATATATCAGTTGTGAACAGCAGTTATCAATGCTTTTTCTTGGGAAATTTGCCATCATATAAGCAGAATGTAATTTAGCCAAGTTAATTCTTTCATGCTACTGAGATTTTTTAGAAAGTGTTCTTTGTATGTATGATGTACCAATTTAGAAACTAACTTTCTGCTTGCAGAGAAGATAAGCACTTGTGTGTTTTAGTGAGTGACTAGTTGTGCAATGCACGAGTGAGGAATTGTTTTGATTTTACTAGCACATGAAACCTGCCATCATTCCTATGGTGCAGTTTGGGCCATTATTATGGGTTATGAGGTTATACAGGAAAAACATGTTCTAGAGAAAGGCTGGTCAAAATAAACGAGGTAGAGTCTTCCAGATTACAACAATCTGGTTTTGTATCAGTGATGTAAATGCTTGGGTACATCCACTGGGATGAAGATACAGTGTCCCTCTGACAGTTTGTGTTGTAAGGACAAAAATGAAGCAATACTGACGTTATTACGTAACTGCTTTTGTATTCTGTGACAACAGTAATAATACTTCGCTCTTCTCTTACCTTTTATTAGATGCTCCTTGCTGTGCACTTATGATTGTCCCGTGAGTTGAGTGGTTTTAGCTATTAAGAAATGGGGAAATGGTGGCACAAGAAGAAGTACTTGCCGAGGTCATATGGGAAATCAGTGTCAGAGACATAAACAGAATCTCAGCCTTCTGACTGTCCCACTCTGCCCTCTGGGAAACCAGACAAAAGTGGAAAAGTGGCTTGCAGTGTGACTCAACAGCTTTTCCTTCCTCAGCCCCTGCCATGCTGGGCAATTACAAATAAATGCCAGTAGGTCATTTCCACCTGAGTCAAACAGGTTTCCAAGGGACTCTAGGTAGCGTGTCTTCTGCTAGTCAGGGCTCTTCAATGGGTCTTTGCAATAATTTTGCTTTGAAATCTTTTCAGAATTTCAGAACTGTTTTTTTAGGCCATGACAACTGAGTATAAGGAGAGTCTGTTCAGGTATCTCAGATTTTTTCCCAGCTGCAGGGGGTTTTACTATGGCATTGGTTCAGAATACCTGCAGTGGGTACAAGGATCAGTATTATGGAGGCCTTGATCTTGAAGAGTGACTGATGGAAAGAAGCAGCACAGGAAAGTCCTTGGCTCTGGTCCTTGGATGGATGGGTAAGAAGAGGCCTTCGGCAGAGAAGGGAGAAAGGTGACTAATAATGTGAAACTGGGAGGAAACTCATTTCGGTTATGCAATCTGCTGGCTTGCTCTCTCTGAGGGAAGACACCTTTTGTTAGTTGTTCCACTGGCACTTGCTGCTCATGCTGTCTTCTGAATAGAAATCTAAACCAATTATTTCTCTGCTTGACTTAGGAAGCTTAATTTAGCTTTGCGGCAATGAAAATACAACAGCATTTAATTTCTTTGTTCTCTGTCTGCAGGATTTCTTTTTGATTTAGTTTGTCTCTTCCCTTTATTATTGGTTCTTTTTCCTGGCTGTCCAGTAGTTTAGCCAAGATGAAGAAACTTCTTTTCTGCTGTCGTGCATTCATTCCCCATATCTCACTTGTTCCATGGTTTTCTGTGTCCTTTTTGCCACATTTCCAGAGCTTCCATGGAGAATTTTGCTGTGGCAGTTCAAGAAGTTGCTGTTGTGTGATCTAATCCTTCTCCACAGGTTTTCCCTCATAGCCGAGTCAGCAGAAGAAAGTTTGTTCTGTGCCTCACCCTGCTGGGTTAGGGCTGGCTATCTTAGCTCAGACCCGAGCCTAACAGTGCTGTGACCACCCTGGCCTTTGTCCTAGACTGGCTGGTATAGAGATGTGTATTTACACCAGCTGACCTTGGTACAGGGAAGTAGCCTCTGGAAGAGCAGTTTGCTGGAGATGATGACTGGAACTGCTGGAGCAAGAGTTGATGGAAGTCTTCCGAGGACTAGATTCCATATTTGCGTGGTAACTTTTCCAGTGATCTGCAATGAACAGCTCTGCTGTTGACCCTATCTGGATCCTGATCTCCTCTTTTGTAGATTTTATAGGTAATACAACATTTTACATTGTTGTGAACGTGCTTCCAGGCACTGATTCTTATAATCCGTAAAATAGTTGTGAAATTGTGGCCTTGCTCTTCAGCAATTCTGCAGTCACCTATCCCTGAGACGTATTTCACCCTTGAATAAGATTCTAGACCAGAAAAAGAGTTAGACTGCATACAGATTAACAAATGTGTTGCTAGTATCTCTGGCTACTGCAGCATGACTCACCCATCAGTGCTTGTCAGAGTCTGGCGTGACCTCATTGAAAGCTTCAATATCTCATATGTGAAGGCAGGTTGTAATCCAGTGTGGGAATCCTAAATAGGTGGGGAATGAAGTTCTGAGATTGTGATAATGCATACGTCATAAACATCCCCCTGGAAATCAGTTATGCCCTCACCAGGAATATTCTTACAGATTTCTGAGGATCTCTTGATGCTAAGCCTGCCTTTCCCTGCTATTATTAAAAAAACCCACCTGTAACTATTCAAGACAGCAACAGAAATCAGTGCTGGTAGGAAAATTTGAGAGCAGATTGGACATGTTGGGGAGGAGATGCTCTGTTATTTGCAAGGACAAGAAAGAGCTGATGGTTCCTTTTTATTTATCACAGCTTCTACAGGCTTTTGTTCTTTATTTTTTTTCCTATGTCAGTAATGGGGCTTCTGGTATCCTGGTTGAGGGAGAGAGGTGAGCAGTGACAGGGGCTATAATAAAGGGAGTAGATGAGTGAACAAGTGAGTAGCTTGTGGTACCTTGTATGTATGGCTTAGATATGTAGTGTGATGATGAGACAAAAAGTGGGAGGCAACAGGAATTTAGAAATTGGATGGTTCTCTTTGACTGGTGTTCACTGAGTAAACATGAAGCTTGTGCTCAGAACCTCCTTCCCATGGGCTGTCACACACTAACAAATGGAGCAATGCTGCTCGCTCTAAACTGAGATAGCTGCTGGCAATTTAACTGCAGAACCTACACCTAGAGACAGACAAGCAGAAGCTCTCATGCTCTCACCTGCTACTGAGGGAACTCTTAAGTCTCTAAAAGCACAAGACTGGCGTTGTCCCACAGGTATCTGCTGCCACTTGAACTGAAAGTGAAATCCCTAGCTCTTGGTCTGGTTGCTGTCCTTAGGACATGTGAATGTCTGTTCCTGTTTTGCTCTAGGTAATTTCTGTATGTGGCAAAGTTGTCTGTGCCAGCCTGGCAGCTTTGTCCATAAGCAGCAATAGTTACTGTCTCTTGGTTCCTCAAAGCTGCAGCTTCTCACTGGTTCCACAGACCTGCTCTGTCACAGAGTGTCAGTAACTTTGCAGAAGTCACTGCATCCTCTGCTGTGCTTGGGATCCACTCTGGCACGTGTCTGAATGTAGGCATGTCCCTCCTGCAGATCTGCTTTTCCCATCCAGACTCGGTGAGTTTGTTCTCTTACCCTTTGCCTTAGGTAGACGGCAGTATGACTTCTGCATTTCTTAATACTTTTTTATCTTGAGTCTGGGAACATGGATCATTATTATTTTAGGGTGGGGGAAGGGGGAAAAAAATCCTATTCTGAGTAGATATATTTTGTATTCTGGTCCTTCTTTGAGGAAGGTGTAGCAGGTCACAGAATCAAGGCATGCATGTCATTTGTAAAGAGAAAATAGGCAACCTTGGGCCTTTTTATCCATGATTCCTTACCACAGAGATCAGACAGGTACTATCCACTTAGCTGTTTCGTGAATCCACGGTGAAATAAGTTGATGGCTCTGCCCAGTTTCTAGTACTGAGCACTGTGCACATGCACACAAAATACACCTAGTTCTAAAAAATAATATCTCTGATGTCCTTTGCACAGAGACCAAGGCCTGGATGATGTTTTGAGACTAGGCATACCTTTGCTGGATGATCTGATGGATGCACATCATGATATGCTAGGGTGTAAGAGATAGAAGCCCCATAGAAGTGTTGTCCATGCTGCATTCAGCTGTAGGGGTGTTGGCTTCAACGATTGATCCAGTACTTGAAGTCCTATTGCTTGATTTACATCTTGATTTTTAGTTATCGTGGCAGACCTTTCTTTCACATAGTAAAGCATACCTCGGGTGCTAGTAGAATTCTGCTCTTACATCAAGCTCAAACCTCATTGCTGCTCCCTGCCTTCAGCTGGAAACGGACAGACACCATTTGTGACAGAATATCCTGAGTCACCGATTCCCAGCTGGCATGTGCGCTGCAGTTCCATCTCTTCCTTTCCGACTGCACTCCCTAGAGGAGATTGGGAACAACTGCAGTCGTCAGCTCCAGCGTGGTGTGTGCTCTTGCCGGGATCCACACAATTGGTGGACAACCCCCGTCTACGTCTATGGGGTGAGCTGCCTGTGATTTGTTACTGTATGCCTGATGTTTCCACACCGGAAAAGAGAACAGGTGTAGGAATATTAAAAACAAAAAAACAGTTTCTTGATCTTTACTAGAAAAATATCTACATTGTGGAGATGGTGATAGGATGTCTTCATTAAATAATCAGTGGAGACAAGTGACAATGCCAGTAATGCTCTCACAATAAGACAGATTGTGTGAAAATGGATGAAAACTAAGACTCTAGAGAGATGATGAAAGGTGAAGTAGTTACTCCCTACACTGGCAAAGTTCTGCTACCAGAAGGATGGGTCCACCATGCAGGAGCTGACAGATTATCTGTTCTGTCAGACACTCTTGTGCTGTGTTTGTTATCCTGCTTGTGCAGTGTCCCAGAGAAAGGCTACTTAAGCTCAGCAGGGAAATAATGCAACAAGTTGCTATGCTATTTCATCTGATCAAAACGTTTTCACTATGTAATGCTTGCTGCTAGTCTTGTGCATAGCTCTGGGGGGAGCTGAAACACAAAACACTTCATTGAGCTTTTTGATCCAACAGGTCTTGACATATTGCTGCTGGACATGTCTCTGTGTCTGATCTGAACTGCGACAGTTCCATTCTGTCCTGCTAAAATAACAGCATATTAAACAATACTATTCTGTCCATGCCATTTCCACCTATTGACTAAAAAGTTGAATTCTTATTAAGCTAGTTTTAATTTACATGTCGTAAGATATTAGTGAATGGTTAGCTGATTTTCCTGGCATGAAGATTGCAAAGTATATAACACAGATTAATGCTTGTCTGGGACCAAATGAGTTAAACCAGCTCCTTCTGCTGAAATGCCCAGTGAAATACAGTGATGCTCTGCATATCAAATCTGTTTGCAACAGGTCAAACAGTGTTTGCCTGGGACACTTCATCCTGTTAGCAGCCACTGATCCGGCTGTGGAGGAGATATGCGGGTTGTGCTGACTCATGAAAGCAGGTGCGAGTTGCATCAGTGAAGTAAGGAGTGGCTCACCTTAGAAGCAGGATGTAGGAACTGCTAACAAACCACCTTTAGAAGAAACCTGGGGGAAAAAATACATGAGAGAGACTTTGAAATCTGACTTGATGAAATTCTGATTCTTCTTGCTGCATCAGGGGCTTGTTACAAATGGGATAGTTGTGGAATTGTTAACACCGCTGAGGTGTCTTGGGAAAACATGTACTGTAGCTGCAGACAACAGTAGTTCTAAGGCAAGTTTTCTGGGGAGGGTTGGATGACAGCTGTTCAAAAACTTTCATACAGTCCCTTCTTGAATACATCTGACTCATCTGTCCCTGTCCTAAACACAGCAGTTTCAGTATTTTTTTTCTCTCCTCTCATTTACCTCATATCTCATATCCTTCAAGACTCCTTTTGTATCTCTGGGCTTAATTCTATTAAATCCAGTTCCTTTGACTTCTACTTTGCCTGTGCTTTGCACCTGCTACAGAGCCCCAGCAAATTTGGCAGCCAACCCTTGGGCACTCCAGAGAAAACAACTGTCTAGACCAGGCACCTTCTGCCCGATGCCCTGGACGTACCCCAGAGCTCCCAGGCATTACTCTGTATTCAGAACAACATGTTGCTATGCAAATGATTCCTTTCTGTTCTTCCTCTTACCTCCACAGAGTTACGTGCACCCGACTTCTCAGCAGGCACTAGCCTAATGTTTATTGATCTTTTACAGAGGTCTGATGCAAAGGAAGATTGATAAAATCTTGTCCAGTGTTTTTGTGAACTCATAATTGCACCTGCCTCCTCCTAGGGAATGAGGCAAATGGGAGTGAGGGAGCCCACAGAATAAACAGTACCTTCTGCAGAACTGGAGATAGTATGAGCTGGAGGCCATCACTGCAAAGGCCTTGCAGAGCCTCTGGTATCCAGCAGAATACAGGAAGGTGTGTTACTCTTTCCTAAAAGGAAGGGAAATCAAATCTTGGTCTAAAGAGTCCTATGGCATGGGAAGGGCAGAGAAGCCTTAATGCAAAGTCACAAGCTGTGCCTATTCCCAGTTAAAGCCCCTGTTGCCCTAGGCAATCATTGAGCCTGTCAGCGTCCTGCAGCTTTCATACAGAGATGTGACCAAAATAGCTCCACAACTTTACAATGTGGCTAAAAATAGCTTGCAGGTCAGCTTTTTTCTCAAAGGTAGTGGTGACATCGGGGGAGAGCACTCTTGTTCCTGTTCAGTGCAGGTAGAACTGGGTAAACAAAGCGGGGACAGCAGCAGTTTAGCTGAATAGCCTTGAGGAAAGAGAGGTGATGGGAAAGGACTAAGGAGAGATGGACTAAAGTGTCAAAGGCATGGGCGGACCCGCTGCCGCTGGCCAAGTTAGTGTGCTTATACCCAGACAACTTCTCCCTGGGGTTTTGTTTCCATGATGTTTGAGAGTTATCAGTTTGTTCCTGTCTCCTTGTGGCCCATGTCAGGATGTGTCACTGGATGGGCTGGCCAGCCACTGCAGCGTTTCTTGCTCCTCATTTCCAGACAGTGAACACAGCCCATGACATCACCTCTGGCCAGCGGAGGATCAGAGGCTAGGCCATGGCAATGTCAAGTGTGTTTTGCTGTAGCCATTCAACCAGAGAGCTGCTCTTTTACAGTGCAATTTGCATGTGGAGAAATCTGGATGGCCCTTAGTTCTAGGGGGATTTCAGTATTTGTTCTTGGGCCAAAAATAGGCTGTTTTTATGGGGTTGAACTGTCTGTTTTTGTAGAGCATTACGTTTTACCAAAGGAGCAAAGCTGCACACCATGATCCTCAGAGCTTTAGTCTCTGTTGTGTATACTAAGTCTGGCCATGGAGATGAGTCTCAGCCAAGTCTGGAAGTTAAGTGCCTGATTTGGAACGTTATGGGAATCTAATGTAGGTTATGTGAGGTTTGCCATGCCTGCAGCTCCTGTGCTGCTGAGGTAAGTGTACTGCAGCAGGCTGTGCTAGCGAGAATTTCCTTTGTGCTGCAGGTTTCATGCCTAGTGCTTTTATAGTGCTGAAAGAGACGAAGGAGACAACAAAAATGTGAAAAATCGAGGCCAGGTCATTACTGTCAGACGAGGACAGAGTCCTGTAGCCAGTCAGATGTGACAGAATGCACTTGCTGATGCTGCTACCAGGAAGCTTGAGAGAAATGTGACTGAGTGATAGCAGTGCGCATGTGCCTTTGGAGGAAGGAGGCTATGTGTGAGCTCTTGCAATGCTTTTCTCTGCCCAGCAACATCGTTGCTTCTTTTCCTGGTGTTCTGCTTAAGCAGCTGTTCTGCACTTATGATCCAATCTATTCTTCATACAGGGCCATCTTCACACTGAGCCACCTTCACTGTCACTACCAGAAGGACTGATAGGACCTCAGGTTTGCTTTAAGTAAGCACTATAAATAGGGCAAAAGCACTATAGTTACTGTTCTCTTAAACTAGTGTGAGTCTTGTAGGACCAGCCCTGTCCCCACCTATTTAAAATGGCTTCTGTTGCCTCACAAGAGGGAGACTTCAGCCAAATGCATCTCCATATTGACAAGTATAGAGAGAATTATGCGCATGATCAGCTTGCTAAGAATTTCATTTGAAGTGCAGCTGGAAGTCAGCTGCCAATAGAAAAGGGAGCTCTGCATCCCTACTTGTGTGCTTCTAGTGCATTTAGAAGCTATTGGCCACATTAATTGCAGACTGCAGTTAGCACAGGTTATAGGTAAAATCAACTCAATACCATCAACCATGACCATTTAGTACAGTAATTTCTGAGCACTGCAATTTCTCAGCACAGCCTGCTCCTTCCCTTCAGTGAGAGTTGTTCCCTGGTCTGCCCTGCCCAGCTTGTAAATGTAGCTCATCAGTCTCTGCTTCTTTGCAAATGAGCTGCGTAGGTAATGGGAGGAGGAGGAGGAGGCAGCAGCACTGCAACCTGCCCATCCCCAGCCGGTCATAAAGGCTCCATGCTCCTTAGGTTTTCTGAAGTTATTTGCCACGTGAATTGTGTGGGTATAAAACTTTGTTGTTTCCTTAAATGTTCTGCCTTTTGCAACAGGTCATTTCCCAGTGGGGAAAACAGACTGTTGATGTGGTAGGCACTCAGCTTGTCGTTTGGATAAGATCCAGAGCCGATTAGTTTGGGCGCAGCAGTGTGCTCACACAGGCAGAATGTACCCAGACTGGCTCCTGTCGAGATAGCCCCGATCTCCTCACTCTCCCCACCTCTGTCCGCGGCCCCCGGCTCAGTGTGAGCACCGGTCCCTGTCCCCTGCCTGTGCTGGCACGCCCACAGGGAAACAGAGTTTGCACCCTGTGCTGCTTGCCCATGTCCTGATCAGTACCAACCCTCCCAAAGCAAATAGTGATTTGCCTGTGTGCACTGACTCAGCTGTGCTAAAGGCAGGAATCAGTAATAAATCCTGTTCCGTAAAGTCCATAGGTAAGGAACAGCCTTCTGTAGCAGATACTGAGGCATTTTAAAGGAACTTGACTCTGTCCCAGGAAGTGCACTGAAGTGAGCAATGCTGCATTGGGCAAGAAAGCCTACCCAGGAGCCATTAATCTCTCAACATCTGTAGCCCTGCGGTTGTAAGCACTGGGGGTTGCCTTCCCCTGCCTGCAATTACTAGCTAACAACTGAGAATTCAAAGGAATCTGGGCTATCTTTAGGAAGCAAGTACCTACTCTTTGCCTCTTCTCAGGAAGCAAGGTCCTTCATTACAGCCTGTCATGGCAAGGGGCTTGCAGATAAGGAGGAAGGGCAGGAAACCTGCTGGGCTTTGCTTCTTTAGCAACTCTAAATATTTTCCATAGTCTTAGCACTGTGAGTCAGCATTTCTAGAGCCTTGACTTGTTTACAGCAGCAATCAGTGAGATGATACAAGGTAGGTGGGGTGTGGAGGTATGTTTGTGTCTAAAATGAGAAACCTTTTGCCCAGGCACAAGTGGGGAAGTTACCAACTGTATTTTCCATTTGTGACTAATGGGAATCAAAGGACTGGATACCCTAAACTGTAACTGCAGTGGAGCCATTTCCAGAGTAAGGTGTTTCCTCATGTGAGTAAGAATTGGAACTTCACAAAGCTGTAAATATTGTGTTGTCGTAGTTCACTTGATATAAAAAAAAGTTAACACTTCCCATCTGAAGTGGTATGGATTCATTTTGCATTGGCCTGGCCAGATGGGCTGTGGGGCATGAAGACCCCCAAAAGTGCACAGGTAGCAAATCAATCACTGTAGTTTCCATTCAGAGCCCATACCTGCACTGGAATAAGGAACATCAGCCATGGGGTATCTTCTGTCACCGCATGCAAGCTTTTTCCCTATGCCTGACTGGTCAGCCTGGCTGGATCTCATGGTAAAGGGAGGTGACATCAAAACCAAGATATTTTAGATCTGCAACCTTGGTTCTGCAAAGGTATTTCTTTTGAAAATTCTAGTTTCCATAGCGATGTAGTGCTGTTCGCTCTCATCTTTCTCCCATTACCCCAATCTTAGCAGCCATTAGATAAATTATCAGTGAGGCAAACCTTAGCATTTTTTAATCTTAAGTGATTTTATGTGTTGGTTCCTCAGTGAATCAGAGGCATTTAGTCAAGGATTGACTCATATCCTTTCCTAGGGCTGACATGAGGTCTATTGCAGTGAAAAGATGATAATGAAGAGTGAATATTATTAATTGGACTTGATGAATGAATTCGTAGGCTACTTTAGAGTGGGGGTCTTACGTCTAGAATTCTGGTTCAGTTATATGTCTTTAGATTTTACTTGTGTTCCACTACAACTTCATTAGGACACCCTATTTTTGTTTCATATATGTAGTAAATAAATCCTTTTGTAAGGGTTGCTGTGTACTGCTGTTCTGCTGCTTTTCTCCACCCCAGAGGTAACTTTTGGACACAGTTCCCCTTTCAGTTGTTAATAGAGCCAGTGCTTGTGGCTCATTCCTTCATTCTTCTTTTCAATATCTACAAAAAAGAAGCAGTTAAGAAAATAAAAATAAGGCAAGATCTTTTTTATTGGTGTGTTTTGGTTGGTTGGTTGTTGTTTTGTTTTGTTTCCTGGTGCATCTGGCCTTTCCTGGTCAAGGAACTACTAGTTTTGTCAGAATAGTTATGCAGGTTGGAATGTAAAAATCCCAGACTTAACCCCGCAGCAATGATGGCATGCAAAAAGCAAAGATGTGGAGATGATTTATTCTGATGGTGTAGCTTGCCTTTTAAGGAGATTATTTAGTGCGTTCTTTTGCCTATATGAACTGTATCTCCACCTGGGGAGCTATGCCAGAATAGCTGTTCCACAAACCCTTTGCTGCGAACAACAGCCTTTGTCCTGGAATTCAGTCCTCATGAGTAGGTAAGCAGTGAAGTACAGAAACTGTGTGGGAGAGCAAGAGTGGCACTGTGGGCCAGATTCCAAGATAAGGAAGTAGGGCTAAAGACAGGCGAGGGTTAGCCTTTGACTTCTGCAGTGTCCTCACTTAGTAACAAAAATACCTGAATTGTATAATACCTGGAGCACAGATCCAATAAGTTCAGAATGCAGGAACTCCTCTGTGCAATCTGGATGTTAACAGGCGTCTGCTGCACAGTGCCCATTGCTTGCCCTGCCAGTCAGTCTGTTTTCCTCCCCAACTAGAGCCATCAGCTGTCTCGTTTGTATTCAGTCCACGAGTTCTTCAGAGGAGATGGGTTTTTAAAAGTATGTTCTTCACCCTGCTTCTATTTGAGCTCCCCAGGCCCTGGATACCTGGCAGAAATAGCCTTCTAAATCCCAAGAGGTAGAAGCTCACTTGTGCTCCAAAGAATAGTAATCCTTACAAAATCTCTATTTTAGATGTCAAATATTTACTTTTAGCTGAATTATGCCCATTCATTGAGAAAACTAATAATACTTTGCTCTTCACAATGTAGCTTATCAGTGAATCCCTTATATATTTTATGCAAAACATTAAAAGGTGGTTGCTTATCTTTTCATTTACCCTTTTTTTTTTCCTTCATGTTCCTGCATTCCTATGTTTTGAGATAAGGTGAACAAAAGTTCTCCAACTGCTATCTCTAAGCTATGCATTCTGCAATACCTTCACTGTGTTCTTTCTGATTCACTCCTTCTGAGGTGAATGGTCCCAGTCTTTTTAAATTTCCTTCAGACAAGGGCTCTTCCCAATCCCTAATCTTATAGTCAACCATCATTGCCCTGTGTCACATAATGAAGCAGCAGTCACAGCAATAACTCAAGACAATAACCCCTCCAGATCTGGTGTTCTGTCAGTGCTGGGCATTGTCAGCTTGGAGACCCTGAGTGCAGACACAAGCAGTGGAGTGCCCATGTGCCAAATGCAGACATACCCAACGCACATTTAAAAACTAATAATTTTTTTTAAAATATCCCTGTTTCAAAATAACTACTTGGTATCCAAATGGAATGAGAATGAAATGTGACTAGCAGCCTTGTGACTGTTGTGTTGTATAACAAGATAAAAAGTGCTTGGGATTTGTGGATTGAGCTTTTTTTCATTTGTCTTCCAGAGGTCAAAGTCTACTGCAAGCAGTGACCGATGCAATTCCCTGTGTAAGTCAGGCGGGACTGCCTGTGCCTCAGGTCCTAACAGCAGGGATGTTTGTGCAAGAAATACCTTGGTAGGTGTTTGTGTGGATTTCTCTGTGGTCCCTGTGACGATCCTAGGAAGCAGGAGGAGATCCAGAATTGCCTGAAAGCCAGGATTCTTTGAAATCCCAGAGAAGTAATGATGAGAGATGTGACTGAGGCCAACCTGCTAATCTGCCTCCCATGCTGCTTCTTGTATGTGTCCAAGAAGCTGCCTCCAGTTTATACAATTGCACTCTAGTAAACCATTTTGCATGCAGATGTGGGCAGCAGATGTTACTCATGCCTGTGTGAACACTTCAGTGTCTTTACAACAGGGATGATCCTCAGATTGAGTCCTGTGAAACAATGGATGTACCCACCAGAAGTCCCACTGGTCACAGCCATTCTGTTACAGCTTGTTCAAAACACTTTGAAGAATGGTCATGCCATCCTCCTTTGGCCACTCGAGGGGATTGACTCACAAATATGAGCAAAATAAAATTAGATGGCTTAAGTGGCTGCAACCCCAGCTGTGTCCCCACTGCCCAATTCCCAGAAGGTCATCCCTGCAGCCAGGATGGCTGTGGAAGGCAACTTCTGAGCTGCTGTAGTGACAGCCCATTCTTCAGGGTGTTAATATTTGTCTGGCTCCTCTGTGAAACAGTTCAGGAAGCTTAACCAGAATAAAAATGTGCACTTTTCCATCTGAAGAATTGTTTTTTAGTTAAATTTCTCAAATGGGCTCTGAGAAGCAGCAGCATTGCTGTGAGGGCAGGGCAGAGAGAGATGACCTTCCCTTTTGGGAGCAGCCCTTACGTCAGTTTTGCTGCCTCACAAAACTATGCCCTATGGTTATTTTTGGTGCTGGACTGCCTTAATTTTCTGGAGAATGAATGAAGGATTAACGTAGTGTGCTTATGGCATTTGGAAACTAAGCTTTTAGAAAAAAAAAATCATAATTCAGCATGTTCTGAGGTGGAAATGCTTAAATTGCTAGGGATGGGAAAGATGAGTGTCCATGGTATCCATTTCTATAATTCAGCTAGGGGTTAAATCCTTTTTTTATTTTTTGGGTTTTGCTGCTTTTTAAGACCTCTAACCCAATGCCTACTATCCAGCTGCCTCTAGAGAGAGAAGTCTTTAAAGAGACCAGCTTTGTATCTATAAATAATGTACACAGCAGAGTACAAAAATGGAGTCAAGGAGAAGCTCCTCCTTACCTGAACATCACTGCAGCAGCTCTGTGAGAATAGCTGTGGTCAGGCTGTGAGCAGCACTCGTACCCTGTCATCCATCTTGACTAAACTGCTTCTGAGAACTAATTCTGAGATTCCAACGCTTGAATATCAGCTGGTAAATCACAACTGCCTTGTACTGAAACACTTTAGATTCCAGCGGCCAAATGTGGCAAGGTTTTGAACAGTGTGGTTATAATCCTGCTTGGAACTGAAGGTCTGCTGGAGTGCTTTGTTCAATTGGATGTGTTGGAATATGGAGAATTTCGCAAGTGTGAACCCCTGCTATAAATGAAAACACTGTAGCAAAAAAATGTAAATAAATGCCACACATACTTTGTGTAACAGCCCTTCCCAATATCTATAAATATGGTAATTTTGGTGTTTCCCAGTTTTGAGTTTTAAACAGGAGACAGACACATGAAATATTACAAAGCAAGCATTTTATTTTTTTCGTGGATTAATTTTATAGTTTCACTTCTAACTTACCTGAAAACAGTTAATGGAAACTAAATGTAGTGTCTTAAAGAGGATTGCCTTTGAAAGGAAATAATTTGTTCTTAAAAAATCACTTCAATAGCTTCTCAGTTTAACTGCATTTTAATATGAACACAAAACTCATCCCGGGTCAGACTCTCCAGGAAAACTTTTTCATGATTCCTGTAGCAGTTGATTCATTCCTTGCTGCTTTAATTTTGCAGCTTTAAATGGCAGGTTCTCTGCAAAGCCCTCCACTTCAAAGCTTCATAAAACAGAGCTTTGAATAAATTACTGAGTTAGAAATTATACTGGCTGTGCCCAGCTTTGTGCCTGGATGTGGGAATACTTGGCACTGGGTGTGGAATTCCAAGGAAAATTGCCTCTTTACTAGCTTGCCAAAGAGCAGTAAGAAGGAAAACTGCTGCAGATGAGCAGACACGGAAATCTCCAGTTTCCCTTTTCCAGAGAACACATCCCGAAGAACTGTTGAATATTAATGCACAGTATAACTGTTGCAACGCTGGGCAAACACTGGGATTAACAGAAGCTACAGCTTCTGGAGGGGATGTGTCCCAGGGTGGCAGGGGCAGACACCAGGCCACGGGGCAGCACTGCCTGCTGGAACTACTCCTACCTTTAAAATGCATCCCTGCGGATGCCATGTGGAATCAGCGGGAAGTGGGGAAGGCCCACCGTGGACACACCGTGTTGTGGTGTGGGATGCCCATGCTTCATGTGCCAGGTGTGCTACTGAAGGTGATGAGCCCCAGGCTGTATTATTTTAGATTTTTTTAATCTCTTTTGCAACCTTTAGATAATATAATACTGATAACGTGACACATCTAAGCAGTGACATAGTTGCTTTGTCTTTTACAGAGACAGCCCACCTCCCTCTGTATTCAGATTTTTGGTATGTGTATGTGGAGCCGATTTGTCTATAATTGTTCGCTTTCTTCAGAGTCTTTTGAAGTTTAAATCTTCAAGCCAGCTTCCTATATTAAAAATAAATTCTTCCAAGCCACCAATAAAATGTCAGCTGTGATTAAAGCCCAACTCCTCATTTTAAGACTTGTCTCCTAAGCACTGTGAGGTCACTCAATGAGTCAGCATTTGAAAGGACCAGGACCGTTATTATTCGGGTAAAGCCCAAAGTTCATCATTGCTTGCTTAAATGATTTCATCACGTTTTAAATTGCTTTGCATTGTGCTGAAAGAAACGTAAACTGCAGGAATGATTTGGCACAGAACTTGTGATATTTCAGGCACCTCAAATCTTGAAAAAACCCTCTGTATTAATGTCGAAGTTGGTATTTCTGGTAAGAAAAAGCTTTACCTCCTGTGTAGTAAAGAGGAGGGTGAAGTGGGAAGCTATGTTTGAGGCATAAACTTTCAGCTGTGTTCTCTTAAAATAAAGCTTGGGAACTGTAAAATCTCCAGACAAGGGCTCTGTCCTTTGTACAGTGCCAAAGTCTGATTGGGCTTTCTAGACACATGAACTTTATTAATTTTATTTACTTTATTAAATAGTGAAAAAATAGAACAGAACAATAAGCTGCAAGGAAAAGCCTTGAGAAGCGAGTCAATACTATTTTGAAGACTATCTGTGGAGCCCGTTTATAATTTTTGTGCACATTAATTGTAACAGTCCTTAATTACATGAACACATTTTATTTTGTCACTTTTCCTCCCTACTTGCTGCAGTGCACACTGTTGAGAGTATTTGGAGGCAATTAATCACACCAGAGCAGCAAATAACTTGGGGCAGGACTCTGCCTCTGTCTCCAGCCTGTCAGTAGTGGGTCTCCCCATTCTCTCTGCCCTTTTCCTACATTCCTAATTAACTCCTGCCTCAGTTTCATACTGCTCCATGCAACCCAAAACCCTTTGTCTCAGTGCTGTCTGGAGAATTGGGCCTTGGTGTTGAGAAGGGACCCAGGAGCAGCAGTTGAATGTCTTGTCCTCCTGCACTGGAGGCTGGTCGGAGCAGGGGCGGGAGTTATGTCATTTAGCTGCCACCACCCCGCCGGAACATGCTCAGTGGGGACAATCAGAGACTGGAATGGTATGAAATCTGTTGCAAATTCTGACAACTTCCAAGAGTTCTCCTCCTTACACTCGGGCTTCCCCAACAACCTTTGATTTTTTTATTAAGCATCAGTTAAATCTCCGGTGCTTCTCTCGGAGGTGGACAGGTGCATTCAGTGAGCCCACCTTTCCCAGACCGGGTGGGTGCTGAGCACGCCCGGTGGCGGGTCCGTGCGGGGAGCGGCGGGTCCGGCTGCGGGTGGAGCCCTGGAGCCGGGCGAGCTCCGGCTGCCGCGGGAGCGCTGCAGCTCGGCCCGGCAGCGATTCGGGGCGCTGCTGCTGCTCCGCTCCCTCCGTGGCTGCTGCTGGGAGCCCGGCCGCTCACGGTGTTCACATCCCTGCCCAGATCCCCTCCGCGTGGCCCTGGCTGGAGCTGTTCCAACCCTCTCCGCCTGCCGCGGGGCGCGGTTCACCCGCTCCATGACGGTAAAACGCGGCTTTGC
>VWZT01005794.1:75790-88804 GCA_013397055.1 Pachycephala philippinensis | reverse complement strand
AGGGCGCTCGGCCGCCTCCTCCCCGCCGGGGCCGGGGCTGCGGCCCCTGGGCCGTGCCGAGCCGCCGCTGGCCGGGCGGCAGCGCCGCAGAGGCGGTGGCCGGGCAGCGGCGCGGGGGGAGCCGATCCCGGGCAGGGCCGGAGCCCCCGCCGCGCTCCTGGGGGGCTCCCCGGCTCCAGCAATCCCTTTTGGGGGGGGCTTGTGCGGGGTCAAAGCGAGTGCGTGGCTATGAGCCGGTCGGAGTGCCGCGTATATATATTTTTTTTTTTTTTTTTTCCCTTGAATTTTCCTTTTACATAACGAGGCGGGAGGTGGGAGGGGGCCTGGCAGCAGCAGAGCGGGGTCGGCAGTGGCCCATGTGCAGCCTGGGCAGGCAGGGAGGGCCCTGATCCGGCACACGCTAAAATAAGTTACCGAGCAAAAATAAGTTGAGTAGTCATTTCACTGTTTGCAGCGTGCCCAGGGTTTTAATATGTGCCTAGGCTGGCACCCCTCCCTTCCCGGCTCTGAAACGGTTTGTGAGCTTGCCAGATCCACTTCACCTGTTCTTACCATCCTGGTTTTTTTTCCTCTCCCCTAAATTTTGGTTACTGCACCTCCGTGTCCAGGCCAAGGCCAGCTGTGCCAAATGTTGATTTGGAGAAAACTCAGGCAGCTGAGCTGTGAATACTTGAGAATTGGAACTAGAAACTGCTGACACACTGACTTACTGAAATGGATTTTGTTCTTCATTTTATTCTTTCACTCCTCATCTGCAATGGTCTTATGACCACTCTTATTGTTTTGTTTCATTAACAAGTGGTGTCAGAAGTCTTGAGTCATACAAGGTCAGCTGTAACACACTGCTCTTGAGAGGGCTTCCTCTTCACGCTATTCTGAAATATTTAATTTTAGAGGATCCCACCGTACTAGCTCTCTCTGGGGTGAAGCATTTATGGTTAATTTTCTTAACAACGTATCTGAAAGTTATAGTGGAAGTTGTGGTGGTTACAGATACTTGCATGTAGTAAAATCCTTTTTGATCCCCCTCGGCAAACTCAGTTGTGGAATTTCTGTAAAGATTCCTACAAGGATTCTTGTGTTCTCGACTTGCACAGAACTTGAGCTGTTACATCTGCCAGACATCTGAGGCTCCAGGATGTGAGGGTAACAATGATTTTTAGTTACAGCAGTTAATTTCAACAACATCAGCAACAACAAAAACATTCTATTTCAAGCTGGAGTTCTGCCCGCTCCAGTTGTTGAGGGACTCCCTCTCTGGGCTGACTCCGTGCCACCGTGGCTGCAGATGGAGCCTTAGGTGGGTCAGTGGCTGTGGGGGATGTGAGGCTTTCCAGCCTCGGGAAGGAGGACGGATGAGTCAGAGGAGCAGCGGGTGCAGGAGGAGGGATCCCTCTGCTCCGTCCGCAGCTGGAGTGGATTTGTTGAGCAGGGCACAGTGTGCTCTCCCTGTCTCCCCGTGGGGCTCCAGGGCTTCTCTTGGGGCACTGTAGCCAGGGTCCTCGAAAGCAGCCGGCCTGTGGCCAGATATATTTAAAAGGGAAAAAACAAAGAGGAAGTTAAGTTGGTTCAGTGTGGACTGTGCTGGGCTTCCAGCTCTGCTTGAATTGCACTCCCAATATTCCCTTCAGAACCATAAGGCCTAGAAGTGAACTTCAGAAGGTTTGTCAGAAAGGAAAGCTGAGTCTACAGCACAATCTCATGGTTTTATGAGTTGGAGCCCTCAGCAAGTACTTTATTTCTTGGGTCTCCAGCTCATACCAGCTCTCCTGGGGACTCTAAAATACTAGTTTTTCAGTGGGCAAGAGACCAGTTCCTGGTGGCAGCAGAAGGGTGCTTGCAGGGATGCATTTCTTTTCAGTTTTGTCACCTTTTCAGTGCTGAAGAGCATGTGTAGGGAGGTGCTGGTCACTATCTTGAAATGCAGTGAGGAGATGTGGTCACGTTCTCTTCCCTCCATCTTCCAACTGGACTTGCACGTGTCCTTTTGGAAATCCTGCCTCTTTTTTTTTTTTCCCACCCCTTTACTGAGATGGCATTTGGGAGGAGGGTGGGAAGGAGGACTGCTGGTGTTGCAGGCCCAGGAGCTGATGGAGATGGTAGGAGTTGTCCCTTGTTCACAGTGTGTATTCTGAACCTCCACAGATCTTGTCACAAAGGCAGCGGATCCCGCTGTCTTGAAGCATCCTGGGAATTAATTTTTTCCTCTCTGTGACCTGGAAATAGTAGCTGATGAAATAGCTCTCCAGCTTGCCAGTGATCTTCAGTACAGTATATTTTCCTGACATAGTATCTTTATTTTCTTTTGCTTTGTTATGTTATCTGTATGTCATTCAGTTATGTGAGAGTCAGTCGCGGCTGGTCCTTTCTGCTTAACCCTTCTTGCTGTGAGTTCCAGCAAATAAATTTATGCTGCTTTACCTCAGAGACTAGATATTTTCCTATTTTAAAATGTCTGCATGAGGAAACTGGATATGTTTGGGGCTGACTACAGCTTTCTGCAATGACAAGTCTAACATTTCACATTCTAATTCTTGCCTTTTGCTGTTTTTGGCTTCCCTCTAGGCTACGGAGAGCTAAATGGTAACGCAGGAGAACGGGAAGTGTCACTAAAGGGCCTGTGCTTTGATGAAGCCACCGCCCCAGGATCCAGGGTACCCAATGGCAGCCAGCAGCTCGTAGATTCTAATGTCACCCCAAAGCAGACTGTGAAGGCCGGTGCTTTGGGGAAAGCTGGAATCAAAACCAAGAATTTCATTCAGAAAAATAGCATGGACAAAAAGAATGAGAAGTCCTACGAAAACAAACACAGAGAAAACCAGTCCTCAGACAAGCCAGAGGGAGTGTCTATTCCAAACGGTGTGGTGACCAATAATTCCAGCTACATCACAAATGGCTACGTAGGCAAAGGGGCCGACAACGATGGTAGTGGCTCCGAGAGTGGATATACTACGCCTAAAAAACGGAAAGGCAGGCGCAACAGTGCCAAGGGTTGTGAGAACTTGAATCTAGTACAGGACAAAATAATGCAGCAGGAGGTCAGCGCACCAACCTTGAAACAGGAACTTGAGAGTTTCAAGCCCGATTATAGTGAACAAAAGGGGAACCGAATTGAAACTACTAAGCCTGTTTGGAAATATGAGGCTGGTGCTGGTGGAGCAGGCCGGGGAAAGCCTGGGCTCGGGGATGTACCACGGAAAAACTCTGATGCCAAACCTGGGATTAGCAGCAAGAAGTTTGATGACCGGCCCAAAGGGAAGCACGCATCGTCGGCTACGTCTAAAGAGGACTCATGGACCTTATTTAAACCACCCCCAGTTTTTCCAGTGGACAATAGCAGTGCTAAAATTGTTCCCAAAATTAGTTATGCAAGTAAAGTTAAAGAAAACCTCAACAAAGCAGCTCAAACCCCATCCACGTCATCCTCGTCATCTTCGTCATCTGCTGGGGAAACTCAGGCCCAAACATCAAGTCGACTGTCCCAAGTCCCCATGTCTGCTATGAAATCTGTCACTTCTGCCAGCTTCTCGAACGGGCCGATCCTTGCTGGGACCGATGGAAGTGTGCATTCCCCAGGGGCCCAGCCACTGCTCTCAACTGCTGCTAGTACTGTACCATCCACCTCCTCCGAGTCAGCACCCCAGGACATGAGTACAACTTCGACAGCCCTCGAACAAAAGAAATCTGGCCTTTTTATCTACCCTTCAAATATGCAAACTGTGCTCCTGGGGACCACGCAAGTCGATTTCCCTTCGCAGACGAATCAGCAGAACCTGGGGGATATCTTCCAGAATCAGTGGGGCTTGTCTTTCATAAACGAGCCCAGTGCTGGACCTGAAACCGTTGTGGGGAAATCTGCGGATAATCAGTTAATGGAAGTGACATTTCAAGGGGAATATCCTGCCACTTTGGTTTCACAGTGTGCTGAAATCATTCCCTCAGGAACTGAACAACCTGTGTTTCCTAAGGCTTATGAGCTGGATAAACGGACTAGCCCTCAAATTCTTAGTGCTATTCTTAAGCCTGGGACTGCTGTTGAGGGTGGTGTCTTAGCTTTGGAGTCGCATCACACAGGTGACCTACAAAAGGCAGACACCGGTAGCCAAGGTGCTTTAGTGTTTCTTTCAAAAGACTATGAAGTAGAGAATCCTCTGGCCTCTCCTACGAACAATTTGCTAGCCTCCGCCAAAGAACAGAGGTACCAGAGAGGCCTAGAAAGGAAAGATAGCTGGGGTTCTTTTGACCTGAGGGCTGCTATTCTATATCACACTAAAGGTAATGGCTTAACTTGCTGCCTAAGGGCGTTCTTTCTTTTTTTTTTCCCTTTTATTTTTATAAGTGCAGTATTCTAACATGATATGTTCCTTCCAGCAATTCTAATTGTTTTAAAAATGACCTTTTTTTTTTTTGCTTGCATATCTCTCATGGCAATAACAGTTTGGGGAAGTTACTCAAAGGGTTGTTTAATTAATGTTAAGAGGTATTTGTTTTTCTGTTCCCGTGGACAAGCATGAGTGATGTTGATAGGGATGGTACTTAGCAGGTCCTCCTAAGCATTGGAAGGAGTTAAATGTGTAGGTTCAGCTGCTCTGTTCCAGCTGTACCAGGTGATATTCTGTCACTGTGAAGGCTTCATAGTCTGTACTCACACCTCTGCCACCAAAGTGTTGCAGCTTCTCCCCTGGGCAGATCAGACCATGAAATCACGGCTTTGAAGGAAGAAAAAAATATTCCTACAGCTGTAGGTGTGATTTATTTTTTTTAAGTGTGCCCCACACACACTTTTTCCCTGCCCTTGAGTATTATGGCTACAGCAAGACCAATCTTTTCTTATCAGCTCTTCTGTAAGCTGCAGATTGAATTCTCTCCTTGTCTTTGTAGGCCACATCTTTCAGATGATTTTATTGCTTTCATGGAGCCCTTTGTAGTCCAGCTCCCTTTTTCTCCTGTTTTTCTGAGATTGAAATGACTCAAACACGATACAGACTTTAAAATGGGAATGAAGAGAGGGAAGCCTGTGGGATGGCTTGCTTTCTGCTTTAGCCTCAGCCCCAGAAGCTCTGAGGTCTTGGGGCAGTTCTTGGCTTTTGGTGGTGGCTCGGTGTTAACAGGAGCCTGGTTGTGTGTTCCCTTTTGTCACAGCGTTATTTACTCACTCTTGACCAACACAGGGGCAGTTCCTTTTTTTGACCACCTTCCGTCTGCCTGCACCTCTCCACCCTGAAGGGAACAAGGTGATCATCCTTTTTTTTGTTTAGTATTCCACATGCATATAGGGATAATGTCTTGCTCCCCTCTGTGGAGGATGGGTACTTGGCTTTGGCAAATTTGCTGTTTTGACCCACTGCAAAGTTCTTGAATTACCACTTCACAAACTCTGTATAGCATAAACTCGGATGTCTTCGTGTAGTAATAACAAGCCCAGTCATTTAAAAATAATAACTCCAAATATTTTTTCCAGGTCATCTCCCCCTCAAGACGTTAACATTTCAAGCTCTGGTATTCTTGAGAACAGTGTTCATCAATTGATTTTATCTGGGTCCTCTCCCTTCTGCTCAGTTTATTCCAGCATTAAAGCAGGCTTTCTGTTCTCATTTTTTGTGTCTGCTTGCAGCCTAAATCCCAGCTTCCCATCAGAAAATGGGAGTATCAGAAAGCATAACATGGAAGAAAATCCTCGGTGATCTTTTTCTTAATTTTGCAAATATTCCCTAGATTTCTGTTTGCCTCTGTTTTTATCAGCCTGAACTTGTGGAAAAGCAATTGTGCTGCCAGCAAGGCTCATCAGCTCTCCCATTCTCACTTGCTGTGAAAGGCAGAAACAATAGGAACAACAGGAAAATAAAGAACACTCCCATCCCATGTCCTCTCAAGGAGGTGTTAACTTCAAAGCCTGGCTGCGCTGAGCTCTTCTAAACACAGGAGTTAATTACATTTGTTGGCAAGAATGGCCATTTAAAGCACCCGTTAAAATACTGTTCTCTGCTCTTCTTCTGCATGTGAATGGTCTTGCTTTGAGCATCCAGAGCAAACACCCTTGTGATGGCCTGGGGATACCCGATCCTGCCCCAGCACTCATCTCTGCTAATTTATTTTTCATGCTATCTATGTGCCATCTTCAAGGTGTTACTTAAGGGTAAAAGATGATGGATGTTTCTAATCAGCGTTGTCATTAATGCAGTGGTGGGGTGCTCCAAACAGCTTGGGTTTGTCTTTCTCCTAGTTAGTGTTCAAAAGCTGCTTTACAAAGCAAGAGATCAGTCCGGGTCTTAGTACTTCTGTGATGGTGATGGGTGTTGCATTTCATCCTTGGGGTGAGTTGGATTAAGGAATATTTGGAGGAACGGTGCCTGCTGCCCTCTCTTTGTGGCCGTGGTCCTGCAGCCAGAGCCCACTGTGTGCTGTGAAATGCCTCAAAACCGGAGCTGTGGGGTGTGTTAGCAGGACAGCAGTGCGGGGGTTAATTCCCACACTGTTCTCTCCGTTTATTTTGGGCTGTTTTCCTGAGGTCCAACTCTAAGCCAGCCAGTTCCTCTGCAGTAGGAAAAGAAGGATTTCACTCAGTTCCTTTTCACAAGCTGCCTTTTCCTCCTTGTTTGGGAGAGCATGTGGGTTTGCCTCGGTCGGTGTTAGGGCATTCGGGTCCTCAGACTGTTTGGTTTTGATTTTGAGAGTCTGGCGAACTTTTCCCTCTCAGATTGATCTGTTTGCTTTTGAGCAAAGTCTTGGTAGTTTGATCTTTGCATCTGCCCTGCCCTTGGGGTTATGAACACAAAGAGAAACGATCACGGGACAAGGACAGGGGTGAGTGTGGAGCACTGTGGGGTCCTGCTGTGTTCCCTACCCTGGCTCCTTGTGCAGTAGTTCAGTGCAAGGATGAAGCTCTGGGTGTTGCAGTCAAGAATGAGCTGTACCGTGAGTGGTTGCAGCGCTTTGAATGTCACAACTGTGCACCCTTTTTTGCACTGTTTGTGCCTGTAACTGTGGCCAGGTTGTGTGCATCCTCATTCTGGACTGTAAATTTCTCTGGGAAAGCCTCCAGCTTACTCACTTGCTTTGTTCCAGCAAACCAGGCTCTCCTGTGCGTGGTTTGCCCAGCGACTGCATGGTACATTATAAACTCTAATTGCTTCACAGCTTCCCTGTGGAAAGATGGATGGAGAGGTGGCACCCAGAGAGGATTGGCTCTGGTACGGTGCTCCTGTAACTCACCACAGCATCCCTGAGTGCTGGTGAGGCTGTGCTGTACTCTTGGTGGAGGATTCCTGTGTTCCTTTGCCTATACCCAGAGTGCTTTTTCCCCAGAAGTCAGAGCACTGGGAACATTTAAGCAAGTATCATGATGCACCCTCTTGTTCATCTCTTGGAAGCTTTTCCTGTTGGTTTCCTTGTACCCCTGCTTCATGCCTTGCTTCTTTCTTCTCTTTCCTCTGTTTAAAGGGCAGAAAGACTCCCTTGATCATCTGATCTGCTTGAGTGTAAAACACGATCCTTCAATGTGGCTGCCTTCATTGACAGCCCGTGCCGCTCGGTGTTTGTGACGGTGCCTTGAAACACTCGCAGGTGACAGATCTGATTTACCAAGGGAGATCTGATTGAGCTCAGCGCTGGTGGGCTTGCTCTGGATGTGCTTGGAGACAGGGATGGGCTTCACATGGGAGACTGGAAGGCCCAGGAAGGAGTGGTGCTCTCACTTCGAGTCATTGTCCCCTATCTAGGTTAGAGTTGAACTTCTGCCTTTGTGTGGCATTGCAAAAATCCTTATCTGTTTGAGGTAAAACTGATTGTTGCAGATATTTTGGTCCTTCAGATAAGGAGGTTGGGTGTATGTCAGCTTTACTTGCATTGAAACCAGCATCTTCTTACTGCTTTAGTCCTTCTTTTAAAGACAGCTGGATGAAACACTTCATATCAGAATAATTGTCAACGCTTTGGAGAATTTTGTCATGTTCAGGCAGTTGCAGTCTTCCAGGCCAGGCTGTCACTAACACTGAGCTCTAGATGGCAAGCTTTGTGGTGGGAAGCTCAATAATTTGCTTGTCCTGAGCTAAAAAGCAAATAATTGAGGCCTCCAGCTCAGCTGCACAGCAGCGAAGACCACATGGGTGGAGGAGAGGGAGCTGCAGGGTTTCCCTTGTTCTCTTGCCCCTGAGTTTCTGCCTGCCTGTGCTGCTGCTTTGTTCCTTCTCAGCATCTCAGTGGCAGCAGCATCTCTGCTCGCGTGAAGAAGCAGGAGAGCAGCATGGAAAATAGAGCAAGGCAGCGTGGGCCAGCCAGGAGTGGCGTTCGCCGGAATGGTGAACTGGGTCAGAAGAAATAGCAGAGCTGTGAATTCAGCAATTTTCATCCTTTACATCAGGAGAGGGGGGGGAAAAAAAGCCTTGGTTTCCCATCCCCCGCCCTTGGTGGGAAGGGGTTAGAGCTCGCTCTGTTGGTTATGGCCTTGTGGGGCCTGAGCTGTGGGGCAAAAGCTGATTTAATTCTCCTTCCAGTCCCTGCTCTTTCCAGTTGTCAGGATGAGACAGCCATGAGTCTCCACAGCATGGAATACTTATTCTTTGCTTCGTTTCCAGGGCAATCCCCATACTTAATCATTGTCCTGCAGATACAAACAGAAGAAATCAGATGCGAATGGTCCCTTCTTGTTATTTCTTTAGTGTTGTGTTTTAGGGACAATTTTGGGATTTACAAGGACAGTGAAATAGTAGCATGGCATTGTGCAGACACTTCTGTTAGCAGGGACTGCCTCTGTAGCAAGGAAAATGTGTGTAAAAGTGCCTGTCTTAGCAAGTTATTACAGAAACACTTCTTTCCAAGGTTATGTACCAGTGCTGCTGTAAAGTTTATTGACCTATGAGGAATCCCAGCACAATTCACTGGAGTGTGCCTTAGTCTGTTCCTGACATCAAAGCTTTCCTCCAGTGACCCTTTGTTTCAGTGATAGTCCCCAGAAAAATGGTTTAGGTGGATGTGGCTGGGACTGTCTGCCCCAGGCAGTTCCTCAGCGAGCCTGAGGGCTGTGGAGAGGCCAGCTAATTGTAAAAAATCCTGGAAAACGAGAGGTTGGAAGGGGCACAGCAGGTGACCTAGTTCTGCCCCTGGCTTGGAGCTTTGATGCTGGGTTGTGCAAGGGTTTGTTGGTGGCATTTCCTCCAGCTGGGTTGGAGTCCACTTGAGAAGAAAGTTTGCTGTGTCCCTAGCCACATGTCTGGTTTTGGGAATGGTGGCTCCTGTTGGGCAGGTATTTGGAAAGCAGCAGTACTGAGTTTTGGGGCAGTATCTGAGAGACAGGACTTGGGCTGGTGATGAGGTTACCCCTTTGCTCATGCAGGGTGAGCAGCTGTAGGAGTCCTTTGCTTAAACTCACTCTGGAATCCCTTTATCCAGGGAAAAGAGGTTTGAGAAAAGAGCTCTTAGAGCCCAAGGAAGGAGGGCTGAAAGCAGGCTTGGGGCATCTTGCATGCCCCGTTCTTGGGGGCTGTCTTTCCTTTTACATGGCTGGAGCCAGGCGTTGGGCAGCAGTGGCTCTGCTGAGCTCCCTGTCCACCAGGTCAGTCACCAAGTCACCCTGTGACAGTGGCCATGGTGTTTGTCACAGCACCTTCTGTCAGTCATAGGTGACCACAGCCTGGAAGTGGCAGGAAAACTCTACTGTATGACCAAGTAAAGCAGAATAAATCATACAATTCCATTTCAAGATTGAAGAAATCCCTTTTTTCCCTAGTTTTGTGTTGCAGTTAGCCTAAGACTTATTTTTTTTTCCCCTTGTGAAGTTGTTTCAGTTGGTCAGTGTGCTTAACCTGTGCTGTGCCCTGGCCCTGCGCTGCCAGGTGGAGGGGAGGACCTTGCTCTGCTGATGGCAGGTGATATTTAGTAAGAGCTGTTATTGCATTTGTTTGCTGATGGTCTTTGGTTTTGTAGCTTGCTCAGGCTGAGCATCTGCCAGCCAGTGTGTCCAGGTGTCTGGGATTTCCAGGACACTTTACACCACCCTCCTTTTCTGAAGGAGGAGAAGGGAAATCGAAGTCTGAAAAGGTTGTAGGTTTGTTAGATTTCTTTTGAAACAGAGCTTTGTCAACTTAGTAGTTCTTTGGTGTGTTCTTAACAGTATCTCTGTTTGTATATCTGTGTATCTGTCTTATTGTCAGATACATTTACTACAAAGAGTTCACATTTTGTGGTGTCCAGAGGAGTTAAGGCCAGATGAAGTGCACAAGACAGCGTGGTCTGTGCATGAGGATATAGTGCTGGGTGGTGCTTCAGCTCCGCCTTGCATTTGATGCTCAAACGTGTCTCTAATGTGCAGGAACCAACAACTCAAGAGTAGTTTTGTGTCCCCTGCCTTTGGGGAAAGCTGTTAAAATGGGAGATGTTCTTTAGGCGTTAGGAAATGATGCATCAAACTGTGCTGAATGGAAAACTCGCTCCACGGGAGGTAATTTTAGTAGCTGGTTCATTTTACTTCAGGGGAATCTGCATCTGGCAGATGAGGGAGGCAGTCCCTCGCCAGCCTGCTTCTGTCCCTGGGGTGTTAGAGGCTGGCTACTATTCCCAAAGCACTTAGGGCTCCCCAATAGAAGTGCAAAGCGTTGCTGTTACTATCCTGACGCAAAAATAACAGACCTCGTAAAATTTTGTCGGGGCCCTCCTTACAAAAGGCTTAATTGTGCAGGGAGGGCTGGCAATATTTATTTGCATGCAATTTCCTGCCCCAGGGAGCTGGAGATTGTAGCGGACAAAGGACAGATGAAGGGTTGGAGAAGGGAGGCGATTGATGGAGGTGACACTTGGCACACATCGTGCTGAGGCCATGGGTTTTGTTGGGCTTTTTCTTCTTCCTTTCCCATGCTGGTTGCTTTACTTACTGCCTTGTTTTGTGCTTTACTGCACATCCCATGTAGCCTGATAATCCCTTGCTGTTCCCTTTTCCTAGCCCCACCAAGGTCCTGTCACCCTTTCTGGCAGAAAAGAGACTTTTAAAGGTGGTTCTTGTGGGTTGTGTTCTGACTAAATACTCATTTTCTATAATCTTGTCTATTGAACTTAGGCACAGGGTACAGTCAGTGTCTTCATGAATCTTCTAGCTCACGAAATTCCAACTCGATAGCAGCTCAAAGTAGTTATTTTGAATGGTTCTGTAAAGATGCAACTTTGTTTGGGGAATATTTTAAAGGGAAGATCCTTCTGTTTCTCAGTGTGAATGAAAAGAGCATTTAACTTTGCTGTTATTTCTTGGGAAAACAAAAGCATGTGCTTGTCCAGGGAGAACTGGGAAGAGTAACTGCAAGCCAGGTGTGTGGAGCATCACACCTTGCTCCTGGGCAGCGTGTTGGCAGCAGCTCTGCAGAGATGTTCACACAGCAACCCTTGCCTGGTGCCTCAGCACGAGCACGCTGTGAACCATGTGCAGCTCGCCGTGTCCAGCGGTTCTCATTTCACACACACTAAGCATCAACTTGTAAAAATCATCTCTTCAGGCTCCTCGTTGAGGCTGTAATGTGCAAAGCAGCGTTGGAGTCAGAGTACTAAAGCCTGAAGTTAGATTGTGATATGTAGGACTGGTGAATGGTGATGACATTTCTGATGCTCAGCTTGGCTCTCTGACCCTTAAGACCATGTTACAGCCATCCCTTTGCCTTTTATTGCTGGATTATTCATGTCAAATTTGTGCAGTCCTGTGGGCTGGGGCTGTGCTGCTGGGTGGGATGGGGTTGGCTCTCTTTGAAAGCCTCAGCACAACTGCCACACTTGGAAAATTAAAGTGTGCTTGGACTGGTCTCTAATGGCAGCATCCATCTGCATAATAACAGTGGTCTCCTTTTGTCTCCACAGAAATGGAAGCGGTTTGGAATTTGCAGAAGCAAGGTAAGGATGTTGGAAAGGATAAAGGAACCAAATTGCTCTGTCTGTTGGGATGGGGGATGAATGAGAGTGGATTGTCTCTGTCTGGAGATGCCTGGGTTCAGTTCTTCAGCGCCTGCGGTTTGTAGTCTGGATTTATCTCCATTTCAGATCGCTGAAAGTCAGGACGATAAGCTTTGCTATAATGGTGAGCTGCTTGGAGAGAAGCAGAGTCTCTAAAAGAGCAATAAACCCGGTGTCAAATTAGATTTAATGACTCTTCCCTGTGTGTATACAAAATTGCTTTCTATTTCTGGTGTTGGGTGTCACATCCAATAATGTTTTAAATTCGGGTGTATCCCCACAAGTCACCTGAGAAGAGGCTTTGTGTGGGAGGAGCTGTATGTGGAGACCTGTGTGCTGCTGTGGGGAGCAGGCTCTGCTCTGGGGGAGCCAGCCAGGCCTTGGGGTGGCTTGGCAGGAGGGGGGCTTCCAAAGGGAAACTCTGTTAACAGCCAAGTACCTTGTGTTTATTTTCAGCCGCAGGGCCTGAAAGTAGCTTGTCCAAAACTTAGAATTCTGCTCTCTTTCCAGATCCCAAAAGGATAATCACTTATGATGAAGCCATGGATCGCCCGGATCAATGAAGGTAGCAAGACAAGACTGCCTGTTATAACCTTTCTGCAGCATTTGTGCTGTTCCTGGGGGACAAAAAGGCTTTTATGCTCCTTCTAAATCTTCAGTGCAGCAGAGGAACCATAACTAGAATCACAGGATAATATATACAAATATATATATAGTTATTTAAAAATGGCAACTGAAAGTAATTAGACTTCTTAAGGAATCTGAAAATTTATTTCAACGAGACTACACACGTGATTATTTAATCTCCGGTACTGAATAGATTTTTTTTCATTTTTGTTTTGTTTTGTTTTTTGTTTAAAGAGTGAATGCAAGTGATTAAGGAATACAGACTCAATTACAAGCCCGGTTTCAAAGTTCCTGCTGTCGTCTACAAGGGCAACAGCAACCCACTGGAGAGGCATTTCCACTTGACAAGGTTTCTGTTTCTTGTTCTGTGACTGTAGTGACACACTAATCACAGGGAAATCAGGATGATTCACCATCCTTCATCTCCCCTTTCCCTTCCACCTCCCCTGTTTGGTTTTTTTT
>VWZT01005794.1:57037-75477 GCA_013397055.1 Pachycephala philippinensis | reverse complement strand
CCCCCTGTTTTGTTTTTTTTTTTTTTTTTTCTGGTTTGTTTTCCATTGAATGCTGGAGAAACGCCTTGAAGTTTGCAGAGTTTCTTTTTTTTTTCCAGAGAATTATAATCCGCATGTTTTGCCAGGAGTAAAGCAGCAATCCTATGCTGGTGATATTGTCTTAAAAGGATCATTCTGCTGAGGGAAAGATGGTAATACTGCAGTTCTAGGATGCATGGTGAAGTCACACAGTTGACCTGGCTCCTGTTACACGTTGGACTATTGCAACTGAAGAGTTATTTCATTTTAAAAGACAACATGGAAAAATAAGCAATCTGTTTAGGCATTTAAAATGGAAAAAAACCAACAAAAAAACCCACTGTTCCCACAGTTTAATGCCATTGTATTGCTGGGAGCAAGAAAAAAAAAAAGACAAAAAAAAAGTATCTTCTGCTTTCAACTGTAGGTGCTTCATATTTGCTCTGTCTGTCTCCTAACACTAAATGTGCTGGATTTTTTTCCCATTTTCATTGGAAAACTGAAGAGGAATTGAGTTCTGCTAACTTTCACCCTTCTTGAATTATTTTTTCTCTTAAAAAAAAATTCAAAATAACAAAAAAAGGAAAAAAGTTTAAAAAAAAGAAAAAAAAATGGGAATTTGAATCCTTTTCAATTTGTCCATAGAACGCCAATGGCTGGGCTTCCTGCCCCTTGGAAATGCTCTTTTATATTTTAATGCAGTCTGTGTATTTCCGGGCTCTGCTTCTAATTATCTCTTAATAAAAATATATTTTATTACAAAAAAATTGAGAACTTAGGAATGAAAATAATAATTTAAAAAAATAATAAAAAAAAAAAATCCCAGGGAAAGGAAAGCTTCCTAGCAGTGGTAGGGAAGGCTGAGCAGAGTGCAGGCTCCAGCTGTGTAACCCCTGTGTCCCATTGCAGCTTGTGTAACGTGTCCAAATCATCTGGGGGTCGGGTAGTTTTTCTGGGTTTTTTTAAGAGGTGGAAAGTTCACAGGGTCCAGTGCAAGAGCGAGAAATGAATAAAGCAGAAATGGGTTTGTTGACCAGCCCCAGCTCCCCGTGGAGCTCACAGTGAGTGTCTGTGGCCTAATCCTGGCTCCTGGGTATCCAGGTCAGCAGCAGTTGGTATCTCCTAAAATGAGACTGGACCCTCTGGGGCATTAGAAGGAGTAGATAAGCCCAAAACTTTGGAATCCCCTTTGTGGTTAGATCTGTCCATCAAGCCATCCTGCCACCAGAGGGTTCCACAGGGCTCCATCCCTGGCCCAGTTCTCTCCAACCTCTCATTAACAACCTGGATGTGGGACTCAAAGAGATACTGGGTGTGCTGACACACTGAACTGGGAGGAACTGGCGACTCCCTCGAGGGCATCTCAACAAAGTAGAGATGGGCAACCACCAAGTGTATGAATTTTAACGAGGGTGGGCGTTGGATTCTGCACCTGGGATGGGCAGCCCTGGATAGAGTGGGGAATGAGAGGCTGGAGAGCAGTGCCATGGAAAGGGAGCTGGGGGTGCTGGTCCACAGCCAGTTGGATCTGAGTCAGCAGTGTCCTGGGGGGCACCAGGCCCAGCATCACCTGTCCTGCTCTGCTCTGCACTGGTGTAGCCTCACCTCGAGTCCTGGGGGCAGTTTTGGGCACCACAAAGTAAAAAAGACCCCTATTTAGAGAGCATCCAAAGGAGACCATGAGGATGGGGAAGGGTCTGGAGGGGGAGCCTTATGAGACTACTTGGTTTGTTCAGCTGGAGAAGAGGAGACTGAGGGGAGACCTCATTGTGGTCTTCAGCATCCTCCCGAGGGGCAGCAGAGGGGCAGGTACCAATCTCTTCACTCTCATGACCAGTGGCAGGGAATGGCCTGAAGCTGAGTCAGGAGAGGGTTATGTTGGGTAGCAGGAAGAGGTTCTTCACCGAGAGGGTGACTGAGCACTGGAACAGCCTCCCCAGGGAAGTGGTCACAGCACCAAACCTGTCTGAGTTCAAGAAGGGTTTGGACAATGCTTTCAGGCACAGGGTGGGATTCTTGGGGTGTCCTGCGCAGGGCCAGCAGTTGGACTCGACGATCCTGATGGGTCTCTTCCAACTCAGAATATTCTACGATTCTATTGCTTTCTTTTTTTTTTTTAATTAGGAGTATGTAGCATGTGGTTTTTTTAATTGTTTTTATACTTTGAATAAGATTGTTCCTGAATGAGACGCTTGAGTTCATGGTGGGACAATGAAAATGAATTCTGTACCTTGTGTAAGACGCTCGCTTTCTGCCACGCTTAAACATTTGACTATGGATTGCCTACTCCATTTGATGTATCCAAAGCTATATAGTATAATACTGAGTGTGATACTATATAGTCATCATGTATTGTATCAGTCCAGGTTCAGAAATGTGTGGTTGGCCAGTCGCAAATAGTTCTGTTTCACCTATAAACTGTACCACCTCGACAGGTGTGTGTAACTTTGAGATGTATAACATGTTTACAGATGTGCCCGACATCTAGTCCTCCAACGTTCCTATTTTTAATTCTGTTGAGTCTCCCAACTGCTTGCCAAAAGTTGGAATCGCCTCCAGCTCCGCTGCTGAAGAGCTGGGGCGTTCCTGAGCTTTAAAGTGTTGAACAAACTGGATGGTGGGGCTGGGAAAATGAAGGTGGAAGAAATGTTCTTTTTTTCTTTACTATTATTATTTTCAAAAAGTTGAAGTCTAATAGCAAAGTTTCCAGTTTGTTTTACTGGCTTTAAGGCTCTGCTTTGTATTTATTTGCCTTGTGTAGTCACTTGTCGCCTTAAGGGCTGGGTTCCATTAAAAAAAAGGAAAAAAAAAAAGAAAAAAGAAAAAAAAAGACAAAAACATCCTGTTTTGCTTCCCTGGGGTCTGTGCTGTCCTGTACCCCTGCCCCAGGTCCGTGCTGGGGGCAATGCAGGAGTTGAGCAGCACTAACCCTGCGCCTCTAGAAAGGTCTGAGTCTTGCTGAATATTTGAGGACTCTGATCTTGGCCTAGTCCAGTCTGTCACCTAAACAGCAAAAGAAATGCTGAGAGAACCATGGTTCGAGCAATGGGTTGGGCTGGATTTCCCCCGATGCTCATCCCTGTGGCTTTGCCTCGCCAGCGGGACCCATCCAGAAACACCCTCGGCAGCACCTTCTCTGCTGTATTTCTGACCATCCTCTGTTCAGATGTCTGTCTGTCTGTCTGTCTCCATGAGCTCCACGGCGTGTGCTCAGCGCTAAGCAGTTAGGAATTCCTCTCTCCGAGCTCCTGTAGCTCCGGCTCCCCAATATTTCTGGGATAGACTTATTGCCTAGAGCCAGGCAGGACCATGGAAGGAGCTTCCTCGTGCTGTTGTGTAACTCGCCCTGTCGCTGTCTGCAGTCCTCCCCAAGTCCTCACACAATTCTTAACTGAGCACTTATTAAAAATATCTTAAGATTTAATCTGTTTTCTGATTATTTTTGTGAAAAGAAATAAAAAAAAAAAAAAAGGAAAAAGGAAAAAAAAAACCAAACTGAAATTGAGCTGTGACTAATTTAGCACATTGAAATAACGATAAGGTGTTACTGATTAAGTCTCATGTCTTGTTTTGGTTTTTTTTGTTTGACTCAGAGTATTAGTACTGTAGCATAAACCAAATACAGCCCGGGAAGGGGAGCAGCAGCCTCCTCTCCTGGGTCTGCACCCGAGGGTGTCTGTGGGGGCGAGGGGCTGGCGGTGCGTGTGCGAGCATCTGACTTGTGAGGAGAGCGAGCGTGTATTTATTTGTGCCATTGTTTTCATTACACTGAGTAAAGAAAGTTTTAAAACAAAACCCCTTAAGTACGTGTAGTATTGGAAAGCGGCACTAAGGGTGAGATCATGACCTATTTTTTTATTAGCTATGAAGATACTAATTCAGGTTAAGGCTTCTCTCTCGTTTCTGTTCCCGGTGTGAGTCCCTTTCCTTTGGTTCCTTTTCTAAGCTGCCTGTTGGTTGGAGTGAGGATTCCTGCACAGGCAGGGGCTGTCTCCTTTCTCCTCTGGTCATTCCCCACCTCTCCTCCTCTGCCAGCAGGTTCTTCTGGGTATCTCTTGTACAGGGTCTTGTGTAATAGAGACTGGAGTATGTAGTGCCAGCCAGATCCAGCTTGGGATGTGCTTGCTCTTTGGTGGATCATGGAGAGTTCCTTGTGCTCCAAGGGGTGATTTAACAGCTGCTCCATGACAGTGGTTTGGGGCCTTCAGTGTCTGCTCTCTCCCATTCCACCCATCTGGTGGATTGGCAAAGCAATGGCTTTCAAGCTTTGCTTGGAGTTTAGTTTTGGTTTAAACCCACCTCGATCCTCTGTGAAACCTGTTAGAAATCTCCTGTCTCTGACCAGTGGGTAGCTCCAGGGCGTGGATTCCGTCACTAACCCACTTCAAACCTTTCTGAGCTAGTAAATCCCACTTTTTGCCTTTCATAGCTGCTGTGAACTTCTTTGAAATGTGGAAAGAAACCCAATTCTCACTAGGTTGTGAGGCTGGTGGCTGGGAGCAGGTGATGGGTGAACCAGCCAGCTAAATGGAAAGGAAAATTGCTTCCTGCTAGGAAAAAAAAAAGCTGGAAGTTGTCCTCCCAGTTGTGTGTGTAATTAGTGCTTTCACCTCCAAGAGAGTGTTAGGGTAGCACCATAGCGTCCTTCCCCGAGTGGCCAGTGGGTGACCTCAGGAACATCTGGGAGCGATGGCATTCACAGCCAGAACTGCTGGTAGTTTTCCTGTGTGTCCGGCTTTTGACCTTGATTCAGTAAATTGCTATGGTGTTCCAAGCTTTCAGGAGTCTTTCCCTCTCGTCTCTAGAAGACTTTTCTGTCCGTCCATCTGTCCTGATTTGTTTTCCTTACAGAGGCTGTTTACAAGGGAGCTGGTTGAGGTCGGGAGGGAGGGAACAAGGATTCACTCACTTTAAAGTTGCTGCACGTTTTCACACCGGGGTGTAAGGCAGGAGAAGGGCTGGTGTGGTGGAGTAGCCAAGAAAGCCAGAATAATTCTAGCTTTGGCCACCACCAGAGCGTTTTCCCATGTGGGAAAACCCTAGTGCACACAGCTGGGCAGCAGGAGCCTGGGCTGGTGGGAAGGAGATCTCAATGTGCTGCCTTCCAGGGATTACAGAGCTTTAGAGGTTTGCCCAGTACGGTTACACCCCAGGGTCAGGCTGGCTCCTCTGTCCTGCCCGAGATCCCCTAAAGTGGCATCGCTCAGCAACAGGAGAGTGGAGCTGTGGATGTCAGGGGAGGTAAAAGAGCCCTGTGGTGGCCTCGTGTCCTGGGCATGAGCCCACTCCCTGTGCTGGGACTGGAGCAAGAGTCCTGCCTGTGCCCTCACCAGGGGATGCTGAGCTGGATTTATCTTGACTGTTAATCAGAAAGCTTTGTATAACGTGTCCAGAGCTCTAAAGCCATTTTGTAAGATAGCAGCGTCCCTTTTCTACAGCCTTATTAATGAGTAGAGTGTCTTGAAAAAGAAGAAAACAAACAAACAAAAAAGAATTGCTCATTTCTTTCTGTGGTATGAAACTTGTGTACTGCGAACTTCTGAACATTTAGCAAAACACAACTTACAGTTTTCTTAAAAAACAAAAACAAAAAAACCAACAAAAAAAAAACCCCCAACCTGTCTGCTTTCCATATGGTCTTTCCTCAGGTGCTAAATAAGGGTTCCAAAAATGGATACTGCTTTAGGAGTTTCTGCTTTATTCTTAAAATACATATTTTTTTGCTTAGGTGTTGTAAAGATATTTTAACAAGAATGTTTTTTTTAAATGTAAATAAGATTGTGTCTTTAATTTTTGTTTTATCTCCTTTTTGTCCATATTAAATAGTCTAATTTTCATTTTTATCCTTTTGAGAAGGACCCTCTTAATGCCCTTCCCCGAAGACATTTCATTAAGTGTTGCTGCATTTAAGAACGAATCTACAACTGTTCATTGTCTTGGATTAATGCTGATGCTGCTGCTATAAGTAACCCTGAAAATCAAGAATGTGTGATGCACTTTTGTTTTTCGTTTTTTGTTGTTTTGTTTTTTAACATGACCGTGTAGTTCCTCTGCGGATAGTTGAACCCTCCTGTAACACAGCCACTAACTGGGGGAGTGTAGGAACTGGGGGAGCCGGGGTGTAGGACGGGTGGACCTGATTTTGGTGCTGACCTATGGGAATTTCTATGCAAACGCAAGCAAAGGAGAACTCTTTAACTTGAGAGAACACTGTGCATTTTTATTTTTTATTGGTGGTTTTTTTTTTTTTTTCTTTTCCTCTCCTTCCTTTTCTCAAGCTGCTATTGGAAGGGTAGTGCAAATCCCTGAGGTTTTCAGCTTCTCCTTCCTCCGTGGCTGGTGGTGCGGGAAAGGTGCCTGAGAAACTTGTAAGGTAGAAAAACCTCAGTCAGCTCTTGTCTCGTCTCCGGTTTTAATATATTTGTTTTCTATTTGAATTTATCTGGTGAAGGAAATTGCTCATCTCTACGAAAAGATCTTTTGAATGCTTTATCTCAATGTGAAGTTAACCAGCAGTATTAAGGATTGCGTGGCCTCCATCCTGCCCTTATCCCAGTGCTGGGGACCCACCGGCTCCTTCTCCACCTGGGGAGCGCTCGGTGCCCGGGGTTGGATGTTTTCCAAGAAAAAAGCAAGGTGAAGCCATCCACCCAGCCCAAACCTGCCAGTAAAAGGCTTAGGGAGCAGTGGAGGGAGGTCTCGCTGCATCAAGGCGCTGCCATGAGGCATGGGCAGGTCCAGAAACTCTTCTCTTCATGGGTCATGCCTGGACCATGGTGAGGGATGTGTACCCTGGAGGAGGAGTTTACTGGAGGGGAAAAAGGGAATTTACTTGACTATTTATAGAAGATCCTTTAGGAATATAAAGTACCTCTCTGCAAAGTGAGGAAGGTGTAAAGTCGCGTAGGAAAAACACTTGGGAATTACAACTGCCTGGAAAATAGTCTACAAATACATAGGCCAGAGCTCTCTGCCTGTTTAGTTAGTTTATTCAGCATCAATTTATTTCTTTTTTGGCCAGCGTTTGCTCTTTTACACACCCAGGTGTGTGTGTACATCTGACTCAATGTGCCTTGCATGTGTGCTTAGTCTTTCTGGAGAGAGGTGGTGGGGTGTGAGCTGGGCACGTGGCCAGAAGGGCCATTCCCCATCCACAGTCGAGGGTTCCTCAGTGTCCCAGTGACCCTTCAGATGGAAATGAGACCTGGACTCCAGCCTGTGTCGTGGCTTAGTTTGGGGATGATGTCCTGTGCAGTGGCACCTGTGACTTTGGAGGGGAGTGGGAGGCTGAGAAAGAAAAGCTGCTTTGCTCTTCTGCGGACAAAAAAATCAGCATTGCCATGGTGTGCCTGCAGAGCCAAAACAAGCTAAGGTCTGGAACAGGCTTTGCTGGAGTTCAGGCTCTCTGTGGCACCATGATCCCATTATCCAGAGGATTTATTCCCTGCCAGGTTGTGGTTCTTGTTTCTGTGGGGTTTACGAGTTTTTTTCTTGTAAAGGAGAAGTCAACACGCCTTGCTTGAAGTTAGCGAAATCCAAACGCTTGTGTTTGCAGTCAGTGACTCAGAACTCCAAGCTGTGCAATTCTGGGTTCTCCATCTCCCGCCCCAGCATGTGATGATTCTGTCCGAGTCTGTCTGTACTTCTGCCACAGTAAATGTGAAAGCTTGCTTGCATTATTTTTTAGAAATGCATTTTGCACACTCGGGTTTCGCTGAAGCTCCGTGAAAAGGTTAGTTTGAAGCAGATGAATAAAGCTATGCACATGTTTTGAAAGTTNTAATTGAATCGGAGGGAGCGGGGTGTGCTGGCTTGTGTCTCAGATACACTTTGTGCTGTCGGATGAACCAGTGCCCTTTTTGTCTCCGGGGAGAGCGTGGTGGTGGCACCCGCCGGTGTCCCCGTGGGGACGGGGAGCCCCCACGCAAAGCAGCTTTGGGGAGGGGATGGAGACCAGTCCACTGCGCTGCAGGCCGGTGGCGTGGGCAAACTCGAGGCTTCTAATGACAAAATGAACCAAGAGGAATCCTACTGCTGTGTATTCCCACTGTGAGGCAGGAGGGACAGGGTTCCTCGCTATCCCGCTGCGGGGCTGGAGTGGAGACGGGGTTCCCTCCAGCCTCGGGGGGGAGAGCTTTATTTTGGTTTTGTTTTCATGCGTTGGGTGCGTTGGGTTGCAGGCACCACCTTTGGAAACATGTTGCTTAGCCCAGAGCCTGTGTGCGGGAGAGTTGGGATTTTGTGACGGGAGAAGGACCCTGACAGCTTTCTCCTCCTGTTCCCTTCGCCATGGCAGAAATTTGTACTAACTTGACAGCTTTTTTTCATACAGAACAGGGCTGCNAGAAGTGACTTATCTGCCCTCTTTTGCATTCCTGTGCTGTCATTGCCTCCATTCTCTTCACCATCTCGGAGGGTATGATGTAAGGTGACAGTTCTTTGCTGACAGCTGTAGCAGAAAACTGGCGCTTCTTGATTTTTTTAGTAGCCTTTCTCTCTCCTTTGCTTTCTCTGTATCTCTCTGTATAGCTATATAAATATATATATTATTTTTTTATTTNAACCAAGAGGAATCCTACTGCTGTGTATTCCCACTGTGAGGCAGGAGGGACAGGGTTCCTCGCTATCCCGCTGCGGGGCTGGAGTGGAGACGGGGTTCCCTCCAGCCTCGGGGGTGAGAGCTTTATTTTGGTTTTGTTTTCATGCGTTGGGTGCGTTGGGTTGCAGGCACCACCTTTGGAAACATGTTGCTTAGCCCAGAGCCTGTGTGCGGGAGAGTTGGGATTTTGTGACGGGAGAAGGACCCTGACAGCTTTCTCCTCCTGTTCCCTTCGCCATGGCAGAAATTTGTACTAACTTGACAGCTTTTTTTCATACAGAACAGGGCTGCTTTTCTATCTACCATCACACGTGTACTTACACACCTTCAGCGGCTTCCCAGCCTCTGAAGGTCCTCAACTTGTTTACTGGGGGGACTGATGCCCCTCTCTCCCCCTTCCCTGAATATTTCAGTGTTAAGGGCGGTGCAAAACACAACCGCGCGCTTCGACTGCGAGCTGGGGCCGGAGAGATCCCTGCAGGCAGAGCCGGGCGGGGTCTGTCTCCTCTCCTGCCCCCCTTCCCCGTCGATAAGTTCTCATTTCGTTCCTGGTTTGTATTCAAATCGCTGCGAGGGGTTGTGCTCTACCTGCTCAGGAGCTGAATTACCTCTGACCTGCAGAGAGGGGCAGCCCCTCTTTGGTGTCGATGTTGTAGTGTGCGACCACACGGATCAGTAAAGGTAGTCTTTGTTTCCTTCTCCCCTCCCCGGTAATTTCCGATTAGGTTAATGCACTCTGTGTGCCCAGCTGGAAAAGCGTAGGCGTTTTCCCGGTGGTGAGAGGGTGGCTAGAGGAGTTTAGTGTAAAACCTGCTGTAGCTGTGTCTGGCGCAGCCCCTTGCGCTGGTGTGGGTGATGTCAGGGACTGTAAGGATAGGTAATGTCCATGAGCTGTAATGGCATGATGTATCTTTACCAATGATGTCATACTTCACACTAAATGTTTTAAAAAAAAAAAAAAGAAAAAAAAAAAAAAATACAACCTTACCTGAAATTTTGTTTATTCTGCACCAACAGGTCTTCAAAATTTATCCAAATTTTATTATTTTATCAGGAAAAAAAAAAAAGAAATTTGTGTAGATCGAATACGTTAAGACAGACAATAAGTGATGTAAATTGTTGAATAAAAATTTTAAAGTTTGTGGGTGTCAGTGTGACTTTCTTTTTTGCGTTTTCAGGGAGCAGCCTGGGTTTAGATTCCAGAGGCCTGGCAGTGCTGGCCACAGAGCCCCTATAAGCTGTGTGTATGTGGGTGGCATGTCTCAGTGGGGCAGGGTCCAGGTGTCCTTTACCTTGTCAGGGGAAGGAGAGGGCAGGGAGGGAAAAAACCAAGGGTTTCTGTGCAACAGTGGGGGTCTGAACCTCCCTCAGTGTGAGCCCCACCTTGCTTCAGCCCAGCTTAAAAGAAGCAGCAGAGTCTGGTCTCTGCTCCTGGGATGGGAATGTGCAACCTCAGTCCCAAACACACAACAGCAAACACACACCAAGCTGATCTATCTTTTTCTTTCAGTCACATTTATTGGCAATTGTGGCAGTCGGTACCGTTTTGGGAGTGTTGTTCCATAAGCAGTGGCAGTACAAGAGGGGGTGGTTATTTTGGGAGGGGAGTATTAGCACCAAGAGGGAGCCGGTGAGCTTTCGAAACCTTGCAGAGATGTACTGGGAAGTTGGGGAGCTACTGCTGGACACGCCTGATGGATTGGATCTGGGAGGTCTGGGCGTGCGAACCCCACTCTCTCCAGTGCTTGTAGTCTCCACCGTGGTGGTCAAACTCCAGGACGTACTGGTAGCCACGGTACCCGGGATACTGGTAGCACACCCAGCTGGAAGAAAAGGACAAAGAGGTAAGCAGGGGGGTTACAGGGTGTCCCCCTCCCACCGTGGTGGCACAGCGATGGCAGGGAATGTCCCTGCTGCTCCTGGCCCGTCACTTACGCGCCGCACTGGATCTTCATGGAGCCCACTTCGTTGTTGGCCCAGCCCATGGCCTGCAGCGAGGGGTAGTCATCAGATAACTCCCACTGGCGGCCGATGAAGTTGTCTTTCTCGAAAATAGTGATCTTGGATTCCTTGTGGTTCTGTGGGGGAGAGCAGGGGCTGAGGGGGAGGTGGTGCTCCCTCCCCAGCCTGGGTGGGAATTGCAGGACTGTCACTCCCTAAGGCATCACTCAGAGGGTTTCCTGGAGAGGGAGGTGTTCAGACCCTGGCTGCTTGGAGTTTTCTGGGTGGCTGGGAGGTGTCAGGTATGCCACAGCTACTGTCTCAGGCTGGCTGTCCCCTAACTCTGGTCATGTACAGCTTGCCCAGAAATTCCCTCAAAAGCTTTAAAAAACAGGATAGAAGGAGCAAATCCTGCTGGGACTGGGTGCGGGGGGGAGAAGCACTGAGCCTGCCCCTGGCATAGCTGTGTTTTTCCTTCCTAACCTCACTGCCACGACCTGGGACATTTTAACGGGGTCAGAGCCCCGTGGGACACTCACAGCGGAGCAGACGGGGCGGAAGGACATCAGGCGCTCGATGTGGTAGGCGTTGCTGCCACTCCAGGCGTCCCAGCGCGGGTACTCTCCCCTCTCCAGGATGAACTGCTGCCCGCAGAAGCCGGTGTGCTCATAACCGACCCAGCTGCAAAAACAGAGCGAGGGCTGCCAGGGCTTCCTGCGGCAGCTCAGGGGCTCCTGCTCGGAGCTGGCACGGGGGCAGGATGTAGGTGCAAGGAGGAGGTTGGGGTCTGGCCTCTGCCCACAGGTTGGGAGGAGAGGAAGCGGTGCTGGATGTGGGCAGAGAACCCAGGGAGTGTGAAACTGCATCTGGTGCTGGGGAGGCACCCACACGGCATCCCCAGCTGCACTGGGAGATGGGGAGATCCTGGGGCCCATCCTGCGCAGGTGGCTCTCCCCTGGCTGCTCTGTTGTTATTTATGCAGACCAGCATCGCTTCAGGATGCCCCAGCTGCCCTTCTCTCCCAAAGGCCTAATTTCTTACTTGTTTCCCAATTACAACCTGACACTGCTGGAAAGACCTCAATTCCTGATGTCCAAAGCAGGCAGAGCCCATCTGGCTCTGAGCAGAGAGCAGGGACCTATGGCCTTTCCCCTTTCTGCCTTCACTGAAAGCAAACAAGGAGAGGTGAGTGGGACGCACTCTTTTAGGCATCACCTCCACCCTGCAGGACATATTTTGCAAGGCCTGGTGCTGCCCACACAGCACCTGCCTCTCCCCAGGGTGGGGATGTCCCCTTAAGGAGACTGGGGACCGAGCCTGGGCTGGGGTTTGGAAGGTGGATGGCACAGGCTGTACAGTGCATGGATCCCTTGCTGATGGGGTACAAAGGGTGCAGAGGGCCTGAGCTGGGAGGTCGAGGGTTTCTTGCCACTGACCCAACATGAGCCCCAATGCCATGTCCTGCAGCCAGCCCGCCCTGTGCAAGGTGAACAGCCTGATTAGGAACACGTCAACTGGAGCAGGGAGCTGATTACGGCGTGAGCACGCACGCTGCTGTAATCCCATTAGCATTACACGTCCTAAAGATAGCAGCACAAATCTATCTCGTCTGCTCCCCGCCCCAGCGGGATGCGCACCGCGGGGACCGCTCCCGACACACGGCCTCTCTGAGCTGCTCGGGAGCTGCCTTGCCTGTGCCAGGGAAAATTCCCGTGTGCAGGGAGAAGCCCGGCTCTGCTCCCTACCCCTCTCAGGACTGGAGAAGCTGCGGGAAGGTTCTGCCCTGGTCTGGGAAGCTGTGCAGTGCAGGGAAAGCCCAGGACAGAGCATGGCTGGGCTCTGGGGTGAGGGGTGGCTCTCTAGGGCCGGTGTTTTGTGAGGTTACACAGGCAGGATGGGGACCAGGCTGAGCTCAAGAGCCACTCACTGAGCACTGACCCTCGCTTCATCCTTGGGCAGCTGCAAACCTGTGTTCCAGCACTGTGGGAGGCAGTTTTGGGTGATGCCAAAGGTGTTGCCACTGTCCTCTGGCCCTCTCTCTGTATCACGGCTGCCCGTGGCTGGCTGCACTACCCCGGCAGGGTGGGATCCCCCCATGCCTGGCTTCCCTTGGTTGTGGTGCTTGGCTCCAGCCAAGCAGAGCAGGGACAGCTGGTCCCACTCCACGCTTGGGCACCCCTGTCCCAGCCAGCCCGCCTGGGAAAGCACCCCCTCCGCTGGCAGCTGGGTACTCACGCGCCACATTCCACCTTCAGGGAGCGGATGTTGTCGAAGCCACATTCCATGATGTTTGGACAGGCCGAAGTGAACTCCATCCTCTTGCCCTGGAAGTTTTCTTGGTCGTACACGGTGATCTGGAACGGAGAGCGAGCTGCCGAGTTGGAAACTGCCCAGCAGTGGCCCCGGGCAATTCAGCACCTCTTGGAGACGGAGGGTGGCTCCGTCATGGGAGAGAGCCAGCGAAGGCTGCACCGGGCACCCCTCTGGGCTGGGACACAGCCCCGCACACCTCCGCGTCCCTGCACTGCTGGCCCCGCGACGCCCTGCCTTGGTGTCGGGGCAGCCGCAGGCTGGCCCCCGCTCCGCTCTCCTGCTCACCCCTGCGGAGATCAGTTCCCGGGGCAGCGGTGCCGTCCGGAGAGAGGAGCGGAGCCGTTCTGGGACGGGCGGGTGGCAGGGCTGTGGCTGGCGGTTCTCCCGGCCTCTGCTCCGAACGCTCTAGGGCAAAGAGGATTAACGGGGGAAAGGGCGAGGGGCACCTCCCCGGGGGGCTGCGGCTGACGCTCTCCTCTCCCGCGACAGCTCCAGGCTTCGACGGGATACTCCTCACTTGTGCACGTGTTTCTCCTCTCCCTCTCGGCTCCCTCCTCGACCTGTGGCCCTGGGGCTTTTGCCAGACCCCTTGGGGCTGTTCCCCACCTTGCTCCACAGTGCCCACTGCCCCTGCTCACCCTGTCTGCATGGACAGGGGAGGGCGAACGACAGCCGGTGGCTTTTGGGGACTCTGTAACTGCCTGTCACGGGATGCCTGGCAAGAGCAGGGCACGGCTGGCCCGGGATGCTGTGAAGAGCCTTATGAAAAACACCCGGGAGGTATCTGAGCAAGCAGGAGGTACGTTCCCATGGGCAGAGGACGGGGTGCCTGTTTCCTGTGCTCGTCCCTGCCTCACTGCCCGCTGTGCAGCTTTCCTGGCCCCGGAGGATGGGCTTTGCCCTTCTCCCTGTTCCCTACCTGCACACAGGGAAAGGTGAAATACAGGGGATGCAAGGACGTACCTTCCACGGGCCCATGGGAACAGGCAGAGGGTTTGTCTGAGCCATCTTTGCTGCTGGATCGGTGTCTGGAGAAGGAAGGAAAAGCCATTTTTTACTGCAGCATGTTCCTGTGCATCCCTGCTGCCCGCTCGCGAGGCTGGGGGACGGCTCTGTGCCCGCCACCCACGGCGCCTGTTCGAGGACAGCTGCCCCACTGCTGGGGACAAGCCACACCAGTCACAGTGAGACCCTCTTGCCAGCCCCAGGATGGGGAAGCGGGCACGGTAGGGGGCTGTGGGACACATCCAAAGCAGGGTGCTCCCTTCTCACCGCTGCAGTGCCCCTTCCCTCCTCCCTGCCATGGCATGGAGCCTGTGCACCCACCAGGGCACAGTGCCCGATCCCCCTTTCTCCTTCCCCGAGGCCAGACCACCGCTAGGAAAAGCACCCCTGAGCCAGAGCAGGGAGCTGCAGCGGGCACGGGCTGCCCTGTGCCTGGCAGTGTCCAACAGACCCTCCTGCTCCCCTCTCCCTGCCTGGTGTCCCTTGGGAGACACGGTGGGCTCCCATGGGCAGCCCTGGCTAATGGTGGGAGACGCCAACCAGCGTGCCGTGCCGGTGGGTGCCAGGAGTGGGGTGCCCTGCTGTAGAGGGGCTCTCAGCCCCTCCGGCTGCCAGCGGGGACGTGTGAGCCTGTCTTATGCCATGGGAAACAGCAATGGTCCCTCTGGGTGTTTTTTGCCACCAGGCAGGAGGAAGGGTGTCTGCCCGGCCGGCTGGCAGCGGAGGGGTGAGGTGGGAGAGGTGCGCATCGGCCCAGGACTCACCTAGCTCAGGCGGTTACTGCTGCTTCGCCCATGTAATGTTTGCCTACTTCAGCGGCTCAGCTTTTATAGGGTACTGCTGGCCGGGAACCGGTGCCAGCGTTTGCAGAGCCGTCAGCACAATGCTTGCTCTGGCATTGTCCTGCTGATCCCCGGAGATTTCAGCTGCTCATCCCCATGGTCTGAGCCACATTCTTAGGGAAAAAGAAAAAAAATTTGATAATAAAAAAAAAAATAATCGGGGCGGCTGTTTGCACAGATAATCTTGGGCACAAATGACTCAACGATTTGACCGCGCTGGCATTTTCCAGGGGCAATGCACCGCGCCGTCACGGGGTGAGCCTGGGGGCTGGCCTGGCCCTGGCGCCAGTTGGCACCGTGGGGACGGCGGGGACACCTCCCCATGAGACCCCGCGGGCGGTGGGCTCGGCGGGGTGTCTACCAGGCACTGTCACTTCGCCTCGCCAGCCAAGGCGTGTTCTCTGTCACCGTGTTGGCGTGGACACCCTTCTCCCATCACGGGCGAGGAAGGCCGGAGGTGAGAACTGGCGTGGCCCTGGCAGACACGTCCCCACGGCCACGCCGAGCCCCAACGCCCCACACAGCACTGCCACCACCACAACCCCACACTCGGGACGCCTGCCACGGCCTTGGGGAGGCCTCGGCCCTGCGGTGACCACAGCCACCAGCCCCACAGCCCGGTTCTCACGCGGGGCTCCCGTGGGGCGGGCACTGCAGGCCCTGGGGCACCATGGCGGGCACAGCCCGGGCCGTCGGGGGTCACGAGGCGAGCGTGGCGGCGCGGGCTGCTGCCTCAGCGCATGGCTGCCGGCACAATGCTCGCCCGCGTCTGACTGCCCCTTTTGTCTCCCCGCTGGGCAGCCGCGGCCGCACAAAACAAAGCGCCCCGTCAGCGCTGCCTGCGGCATGGCCTGGCGCCCGGCCCGGGGGACCCTGCGGGGACGCGCGGCGGGGTGGCACCCGACCAGACGGGCCTCGTGGGGCTCAGCGGGGTTCTGGGGGACCCCTGCTGAGGGCAGGGCACTGCCCTGACGGGGGGAGCTGGGGTTTGCGGGGGTTCTTCCCTTCGCTGGCTGCTGCGGGATGGGGATAGGGGTGGGATCGGTGTCGCTGTGGGGATCGCTGTGAGACAGAGCCGTGGGGCTGCACCCCCAAGGCCTGGCGTGCCAGCTGACTGCACCACCACATCCCAGGAAATTTGGGTCAGGGAATGGGAAGGGAAGGACCACCTGGGCTCTGCGGATGCCAAAATGGGGGGATGGTGGTGCAGTGCTCCTGCGAAGCCTCCCCAGCACCCTCCCTGTGCATCCGCTGTGGGCATCCCGGCTGAGGGGAGAGGTCAGCTTGGAGCTTGCCCTCTAGCTCACTCCAGCCCCTCGGACATGCCCTGGTCACGGCTCCGGCCACCCCAGAGTGTGGAGGCTTTGCCAGGAGCCTGGTGCCACTAGAGGGAGAGCTCAGCCCGAGCAGGATGGGACACCATCGGCGCATGCGGGTGTACGGCAGGTGGGTGGCACTGCACACCCCTCTGCACCCCACACAAGCACCTGCCTCCCCCTGCTACAGGAACTGTCTCTGGCTGAAAACCACCCCAGAGCAAAGCCTGGAGCTGGCAGCCACCCCAAGCCAGGGGCAAGGTGGCGGGAAAGCACCGGGCATGGCCAGGGATGGGTCACTCTCAGCAGAGAACAGGACCCCAGTATGGCTCAGGCTGCTGTGAGCCCCCCGACTCCTGGCCTTGCTCACAGTGCTGGTGGGGCAGGTGTCCAAGGACCTGGGGGCACAGTGGCGAGTGCCTGGGGAGCCAGTGATGCTGGCGGGTCCACAGGTTGTCCGGAACAACTGGTTTTTCTAGATCCAAGAGACTATAAAAATGCAGTGACCTATTTAGGGAACCCCGCGGTGCTGCAAAACAGATGCTTCCCCTCCCAGCCCGGCTCCGGGCCCTTGCCCTGGCCAGCCATCTGTGCCTGCCAGGGGCACGCAGAATGCCACTGGCACCGGAGCTCTGTCCCGCTTCTCCATAGAAAACCCTGGGCAACACAGAGACTTTCCTTGGATGTGGGATTTGCTGGTGCCTGGGGAACCCCCCGCCAGGGAGAGCTGCTCAGGGCAACCCAACCTGTTTCTGGCAAAGCCAGACGGGATCATGTGGACAGGAACAGCTGGCCAGCTTGCTGGAAAACACGGGGTGTTTAGCCCTGGGATGTGGCAGGAGAGTGGCCCCAATGGGTGGCTGCTGGTGGCAGGGCTGTGTGACACTGGGGACTCTGTGCTGTCCCACAGCTCGGCAGTTCCAACCGGCATCAGCCCATCGCCACCTGCCCAGCGTGATAAGGAAGCAGGAGCTGCTGTAACTCCAGGCTGTAACTGGCTGTTCACCCGCCTGTGGCAGGGAGCAAGGCAGACGTACAGCCACACAATGTGTGCCCTCGCCACCGCAGCTGGAAAACCCTCCTGAAAGCTCAGACGGGCTCTGCCGCTCTTCCAGATCACTCGACCCCATCCCCGCTCTCCGGATGGCTGCGGCTCCCTGCGCTTGGTGCCACGTGCCTGGGACAAAGGACAGTGTGACAAAAGCAGGCAGCTGCGCTCACTGCCGCCGTCCTCCGCCCCTCCTAGGGCTGCATCTCCTCCACCCCACCGCTGCATCCCTCGGGCCAGGGCCCAGCACAGGGCTCCTTGCTCAGCTGCCAGCTTGCTCCTGCCATGCCCCACGTGTGTCCTGCTCTGCTGCTGCTGTGGGACCATGTCCTGGGCACAGGCTACGGGCTGGAAATCACAGCCAGCTTTACCACTGCGAGGGAGCAGGGTTTGTGACACCCAGACAGGTGTGTCCCAAGAGTGGCTCACAGCCCGATGGTAGGAGAGCCAGGACCACACGACTCAGCCAGCAATGGTAGAATGGCAGCAGGGGTTTGGAGTGAGTCCCCTGGGGTACCTTGGGACAGGGCACTGTCCCTGTCATCCCTCTATCTATCCTGAGCTTCCCATCAGAGACAGAGCACTGCCTGAAAAGTGCTTTTGGGAAGAGCTTGTGGATGCCTGTCTCTGGGGTCCCTGCTCCCAAAGCCCCACTCCAGCTTCCCTGGGCCCAGTTGCTTCCACGCCCGATAAGAAGGGAGGTTGTCCCAGCACTGATATGGCAGGGCTTATCCTGAAACCATCTGTCCCAGGATTCTCGCTGTGTGTGACCAGCCCCGGTGTGACGTCCCAAAGCTGGACACCAGTGGAAGGGGTGTAACAAAGACTGTGCTGCTCTCACTGCTGGGTGTGCTGGGAGATGCTCATTGTTAACCACGGGCTGTCTCCTGGACAGAGCAGCCACTGTCCTCACAGCCAGTCCCTGCAGGCTGACAGCCCTCGCTGGGGACAGGTGCTGCGGGAGAAGCTGCAGAATGGCTCCGCAGGCAGCTCTGCCACGGCTTTGTACTCCCCACACTGGGGCCAGCGGGCGCTGGCCGCCCTGCTCCGGCCGGCAGCCTGGAGCCTTCCCTGCCTGGATCCAGTGCTATTCCTAATGGGATTCTTCCGAAAAGGAGAACCCCAGGAGCGCCTGTGTGCATTGTGCGATGCACGGGGCTGCGTGTGCACCAGAGCACAGCATGTGAGTGTGCGTGAGGATCGGGGTGTGTGTATGTGCGGGGAGTGCCGGATGGACGGTGTGTCACCGTGTCACACCGGGGGTGCGCACACCCCGTGTGTGCCCAGGGGTGCGGGGTCACCCCGGTTCGTGGGTGTGCGGGGGCGGGGGGGTTGCGCCGATCCCGGGTGCGCACGGG
>VWZT01005794.1:26031-56775 GCA_013397055.1 Pachycephala philippinensis | reverse complement strand
GGCCGAGCCGAGCTCAGCCGTGCCCGTGCCCCCGCGGCGTTGCACAACCGCTGTAGGTGGGTGGGTGGGTGCGGAGCCCCCCGGTGCCGCCCCCCGGTTGCGGGGTGTGGGTGTGCGCATGGCCCGCTCTTGTCTCGCAGCGCTTGTGCAGCCCCCGGTGTCACGCGTGTGCGTGTTTGCATGTGTGTGTCACCTTGTGCAGGGTGTGTTTCTGTGTGCGGTGTCCCCGTGTGTCCCCGTGTCCCCCCTGCGGGATGCCCCGTGTCAGGTGCCCCTTGTTGGGTAGCCCAGCACCCGCTGCAGGGCTCCCCAGGGCCAACCCCGCTTCCAGAGAGAACCCGCTGGCCTGGGCCTTTCCCTCACCACCAGGGAATTGCATCCAAAGCCATTAGCCCGGCTCACCGCTAACCACATCGCTGCTGGGGCTGGTGCCACTGGCACCTGAGGCTCCTTTTTGGAGTGACAGGGGTGGGTGGCACTCAGCAAGCTGCTGTGCTGGGGTTGGTGGGGGCTCGCAGGGCTGTGCCTACCCCAGCGCCTGTTAATTTTCCCAGATAGGAATATATGGAGCATTGGGCGAGGGCTGGGATGCATGTCCCTAAATCGTGTGGTTTCCAGCCGGCCTGTGAGACGCAAATTGTCTGGTCAGCCAGTGCCAGAGCTAAACTTAGGGCAATTACAGGAAAGTGTGGGCACATAGCAGTGTGTTCCTACACCCCAAGGCTCATCCTGGCACTCCAGAACTGGGGGATCCCCGCCCACTGCCCCATCCCAGTCAGGAACTGAGCATTCCCACCACACCTGCATCAGCCCTGGACTTTGCCCGCTCACGAGCTGGGGCTCGGCCCTTCACCTTTGCTGTGGGCTGGGCCATGCAGGGCATCAGGCTGTGAATTTGGGGCCGGAAAAGGGTAATGAGGGAGGTCTGTGCCCTGTGCTGAGGGGGCTGCAACCCACCTGTCCCCCCTCAGCTGGTCATGGAACCATCTCCCACCTGGCTGCCCAGCTGGGATCCTGCCCCACTACCTCTGGGTTTACCCTATAAGACCTCTCAAGCTGTGTCACTTCCTGGCTTTGGGATGAGGCAGATGCTTGCACCCCCTGCACCTTCGTGGCCCAGGCTGACCCCTCACAACCAGTCTGGGTCCCTTTTGCTGTTGGACGTGGGGTTCCTGTAGCAGGAGGGCCTGAAATCCTGCTCTGGGGACAGCCTGTTGGCACATCCCAGCTGTGACTCAGGTAGATCCGGAATTGTTTTCCTCTTGACACATTCCAGCGTTGTCTGTAAGGGAAGGCACTGCAGAGGGATTTGGAAACCCCCTAAATTTCCTTGTTCTGTGGAAAACTTGTGTCCAGCAAGGAGCCATCATGCAGGTCAGCCCCCATTTGCCCTGTGTGGGAGCTGGCCTGGCCGCTCGGAATCGCTGCCAACAGCTCCCGCTCCCTGGCACAGCATCATCCCTTCCTGGCTGGGCACAGCCAGGGCGTGGGGTACCCCAACATGGTGTGCCCAAGCAGGGGACAGCCACCAGCTCCTGTGCCAAAGTGCTGCATCAGGGAGCAGAGCAGGGAGGGCAGGCGACCGTGAAACTTGCCGTGCAGGTCCCTGCGCGGGAGCGTGTCGGACGAGATTGCGTCTCGAGGAGGGAAGGAGTGGCTGGGAGTTTCAGTGAACGCCTTCCTCCCTGCCTGGAACTCGCCGGCGCCCTGGCAGGGACGCGGGGACTCACGGTTGTGGTGGGGGGGACATGGGGGAAGGTGCATCCAGCTCCTGCTTGGGTAGCTCAGGGAGGACTTTTGGCTTGGGGAGTGTTGAGATGCGTCTCCCTTTCTGCCATCTGGCCCTTCCAAGGTGACATCCCCATCTTTTGCCAGCTCAGTGTCACAGCAGCATCCTCGCGTGCGATCCCAGAGCGCAGCCGGCGCCGGCGGGCACCTCTCCCTTCCCTGTCACAGCTCATGCACGCCGCTGCCCCAAACACGCCTGGCCAAGGGGAGTCCCGGAGCGGGCCCGGGCTGAGTCAGGGAAGGCGCGTTGGGGCTGAATCAGGAGCGAGGAGACGCTCAGCAGCCGCCTCCTGCTCACGGCATCGGGCTGCACCCATCCGTGGCGGGAGCCTCCTTGGGGAAAAGGGAGCAAACCACAATTTCCACACGGGCTGGGGACACCAACGCACGGGGGATGCTGCGGTCCTTGCCTATTGTGGCCCTGAGTGGGGCACACGTGGCTGCGGCAGTGGCCGCCAGTGCTGCCTGATTAGCGATGCGGCTGGGAACGCTGTTCCCCCTTTTTGTTGGGCGTACAAAGGCTGGGAGGCAGCCTGTGTGTGTCGGGAGAGAAACCACCGAGGACAAAGAGCTCGCTGGCCGCCTGTCTCCTGGCGCCGTGGCTCTAACCAGCACCTGCCTGGCAAGTGGCTCTGCTCCCAAGGGACCCCCCGGAAGGGTCCCAGCAGTCCCCTCCGTGCCATGGGGTGGGTGCTGGGTGCTCCCAGGGGTGCAGCCCTTTCTGCAGCTTCAGGGATTCCCAGGCAGCTGTGGTACCGGTGGCATGTGTCACACAGAGGGGACAGGAACAGGTGCAGGTGGTTCCCTCCCTGCCATTGTCTGTGCTGAGGCCCTGGCATAGGGGAGCAGCCCCCAGGATGGCGTGGCCATGGGTCCCTTTGTGGCAGCACCTGCTGTGGGTCATGAGGAGGAGCTGTGCTGTGCCCTGGTTCAGGTCATTGATCACCCCACAGCCAGCAGTTCTGGGAGAGGAGGAACTGGGTTGATTTCATGTTTTTTGGGGTCCTGCCCTGCCCAGGTCCTGCTGTGGGTCTGGGTAAAGCCCCAGGTGCTATGAAGAAGGCAGAGCAGCCAGAGCCCCGGGGCTGGGTGGTGTGGGCAGAACTGTGGCAGCCCCTCTGGCCATTGCAGCTGCAAGCCTGACCTTGTCCCTCGGGCTGCTTCCCCTCACTGCCTTGGAGGTATCACACACCCGGGGCCAACACTGTGCCATGGCTTGCGGAGCTCTGTCCTCACCTGCCCTGTGGCCAGGCCTCTCCTGGGCACGTGTGCTCCTGCCTTGGCCCCGAGGGCCAGCGAGATTCAGGGAGTTCCCTGCCATCCCTGTATGGCTTTGCCAAGGGGAAAACGGGTTTCCCTTGTCCCACTGGGTGTGTTCAAGGGCAGTGGAGACCGTGCGCCCTTGCAGGGAGATGGTCCAGGCAGTGATGGTGATGCAGTACTGATGCTGTGCTGGAGCCAAGGTGCAGCTTGGCACAGTACAGCACATCCATGCACCCCAGGCAGAGCCTGCACTGCCACCTTGGGCAGCGCTACCCATCCCAAACCTTGTCCCCACACCCGTCAGAGAGCTCTAAAGCAGATGCTTCAAACGTGGGGAGCTTTCCTGTTGTCCTTTGTGCTGAGGTTAAGTTCCTGTGCAGTTTCCTGCCCTGTTATATATAGCTGTCAGCCCGTCCTGCGGGCGCTGCCAGCCTCCTGCTCCACTTTGGAGTTGTTTATCTGCAGCCCTAGCGTTCGATGGAGGTTGCGGGGGGGCTACCAGTTACCCCAGGGGCAGAGAAGACCCAAACCACCCCATACAGGGTGAGACTGTGGGTGCCCCCAGGCACTGGGTGTCCCCAGACACTGGGTGCACATGGGGTTTTCCAGGAGGGAGCTGGGTTTTCTGCCCAGCCGTGGTTTTCCCACTGGAAGCTGGGTGCTCCCCCCGCTCTGCGCGGGATGCCCGAATGAAAGAGCGACTGTTCCTGGAGGTCGCCGGCAGCGTCACGAGCCTCTACGTCGCCCTGGCTAAAATTAGACACTTATCAGTGTGGGGAGGGATGTGATTTTACAGGTTCCTGTTTATTAGAGCAACCTTCGCTCCAGGCCGTGTTTCCGGCTCCTCCCTGGTGGGGACGCTGCCTGCGGCAGTCCCTGTGGTTTGTGGTGGCCAGAGCCAGGATGAGCAGCAGAAAGGCCTCTGTTTCCTCAACAAGGGACTTTTGAACAGCAGGCAGGACGCTGGTGGCTGGATGGGATGGGGGTTTTACCCTGGGGAATGTCCCTGCTGGCAGTAACTGCTGCAAAAGCCACCGGGATATTTTCTTCCCTGCCTGCCTGTGCTGCTCCAAAATGTCTCCTGAGCTGCTGAGGGTCTTGCCTGCCGTCAGCCAAGGGCGAGGACACATTGACTGGGGCAGTCTCAGCCCTGTGCTGATGCAGTCCCCGGGGAGGGTGGGAATACTGGGACATGGCCCAGGGGCTGGGGGTGGCAGCTGGGGTGACTAGTGGGGTGGATGAAAGGGTGTTGGGTGGGTGTTGGCCGTGCTGCTCTCTGATGGCACCCTTCCTGTCTGTCCTTCTGCACAGGCGGCCGTGCCGTGACCAGCACCCCAACCCAGTGCCCTGCCGTGGGGGCAAGAGCACCCCGAGCCCCCCATCACCATGTTCAACCTGATGAAGAAGGACAAAGAGAAGGATGGGGCCCGGAAGGAGAAGAAGAAGGAGAAAAAAGAGCGAATGTCAGCAGCTGAACTCAAGAGCCTGGAGGAGATGAGCATGCGCCGGGGCTTCTTCAACCTCAACCGTGCCTCCAAGCGGGACTCCAAGACCCGCCTGGAGATCTCCAACCCCATCCCCATCAAAGTGGCCAGTGGCTCCGAGCTGCACCTCACGGATATTGACTCCGACAGCAACCGGGGCAGCGTCATCTTGGACTCGGGCCACCTGAGCACGGCCAGCTCCAGTGACGATCTCAAGGCGGACGATACCAACTTCAAGGGCTCGGTGCTGCAGCGGGCAGCCAAGTTCGGCTCCCTGGCCAAGCAGAACTCCCAGGTGATTGTCAAACGCTTCTCCTTCTCCCAGAAAAGCCGGGATGAGAGCACCTCAGAGACCTCCACGCCCTCTGAGCACTCGGCAGCCCCCTCCCCCCAGGTGGAGGTGCGCACGCTGGAGACCCCACTCGACAAGCAGGGGGTTCCCCCCGGACAGCCCTGCACCCCTCCCGCTGCCTCCCTGCGTGCCAGGGTGCCGGAGCTTGTTGGCAAAAAGTTCCCTGCCGAGCTGCGGCTGCCCGCCCTGGTGCCCCCCCAGCCCCCCACCCCACGGCAGCTGGAGCTGCAGAGGCGCAACACCGGCGATTTCGGCTTCTCCCTGCGCCGCACCACCATGCTGGACCGGGGCCCTGATGGGCAGGTGTACCGGCGCGTCGTGCACTTCGCCGAGCCCGGGGCCGGCACCAAAGACGTGGCCTTGGGCTTGGTGCCGGGCGACCGGCTGGTGGAGATCAACGGGCGGAACGTGGAGAACAAATCCCGGGATGAGATCGTGGAGATGATCCGGCAGTCGGGGGAGACGGTGCAGCTGAAGGTGCAGCCCATCCTGGAGCTGAGTGAGCTGAGCCGCTGCTGGCTGCGGGGCGGCCAGGGGACACGCCGTGCTGCCTGGGATGTGAGTAACGCTGTCCCTGCCGCGGGCACTGCCGGGCCTGGGTTCTGCCAGCGCCAGCGTCCTCGTGGGGGTGTTTGGGTTGGCAGGGGCCGTGGGAAACAGCGGGTGCCGGGGCTGCTCCGGCCAGGAGCGATGCACAGGGAGGAATGGGAGGCGGTGGCTGGGATGCAGCAGGGATGCATCAGGTCTTGCAAATCGTTGCTGGTGGGTTTTGCCCCCCAAGGTGCTCAGGGTGCTGTTGGGTTGGGTCTTCGTCCTGCCAGAGGGGCCACAGGAGAGCCCAGCTCTGTGTTGCCTGCAGGAAGTCTGTCCCCATCTCTTTGCTGACGGAGCACAGTCCAGCTGAGAAGGGAGCTTTGCTCCTCACTGCCAGGAAATTCCAAAGGCTACTTTGCAGAAGGACACTGCCTGCTCTACTGCCCACGCTGGCGTCCCCCACTGGGATCCTCCCCGGGGACTGGGGCAGGCACACAGCGTGCCAGGGGCCGGGAGCTGCTGCCGGCGTGCGCAGCCCTGCGTCCGCGGCTGCTGCTGCTGCTGTATAAATAGAAACTTAATGGCTGGGTGACCCACATCCCTCACGCCTGCTGCCCGGCACTGCTGACCCTGCCGCAGGCTCACCAGCGTCCTGGCCAGCCAGCAGCAGAGCCCCCCAAATGCCAGCAGCCTGCAGGGCTGGACCCTCTCTGTGGTGGCACAGGGTGCAGCAGCGTGGCATTTAGTAGAAAACTGGACTTGTTGAGTGTATTTTTAAGCCTTCCTTGGGTGAGGAGGATGCCTGTGCCTGCAGAGCAGGTTGCCTGCATCGGGGACAGCCACATTGAGCATGGCGAGGCCCTGTGCCTGCGGGATGGTGGCCAGGATGGAGTGAGGGTGACCACGGGGTTCCATGTGCTCCTCGAGCAGATGCCGGCGCTGCGGGGTGGAGTCTGCGCCAAGCCAGAGCGGGGGCTTCCCACAGCTCCTCCCGGAGCCCTGCAGGCATCACCAGGCAGTGCTGCCTGGATAACCCCTGGTGGGATAACCCAGCGTGGACACAGGGCACGGCTGTGACCCTGGCACGGAGACAGGTGTGCGTTGGATGTTGGCACACGGAGACAGCGAGGTGTTTGTGCCTTCCAGGAGCACGGGCTGGGCTGGGAAGGGGGAGAGGAGACGCCGGTGCCCTTGGGGCTGCATGGGAGAGGCTGCAACGTGCAGCCTTGTGCAGGAACATGGTGTGGTTTGACGGCATCAGCTGGTGGGAGCTGGCCAGAGGGCTGGCACTGACCGTGTCGTGGGGTTGCCACCGCAGCACGGGCACCTCCCGGCACAGGATGCCTCCTCCTCCTGCGTGGTGCACCAGAGTGACACTCTGTGGCTTTGCTGGTACTAGGGAGCCCAGACTGGGGTGCTGGGTGCACTTGGGGGTCCCTCACACAAGGTGCTGGCACACAGGGAGGCCTGACTCTCCCCCAGGCCCCGCTAAGCTCCCTGGAATGTTTCTGGTCCTAATTTAAATAAAAATGATCCTTTTTGAAACAGGAAATTATAGACATATTTTGGGCTGTTGCTCTGGAAGCCCCTCCCCGGCTGGAGAGGGACGGTGCTGGGCTCTCTGTGCACCACAGGGGGTTTAACCCCCTCATGGGGTCTGTGCTGAGTCACCCTCATCCCCATGGACCCGGCTGGGCAGGGGCAGCACCCGCCGCATCCTGTGGGGTTGTCGGTGCTGTGGGGTGACAGGGGTCAGCCCGTGGGACAGCATTGGGGGCATTGGGGATGGGGTGAAACCCTCCCCGTGTCCCAGCCTTGCTCCCAGTGTGGGGCAGCTGGGCTGGCTCGGCTCCACACTCATATTTATTTATTTACCGGCGAAATTCCTCAGGCAGGGCCCAGGCGTGCGCCGGCCCAGCAGAAATGTTCCAGAAACGCCTCTGACCACTCCAGTGCTCCAGCAGGACCACAGGCATCCTGCGGCCGTGCTGGCTGACCTTGTGTGCCACTGCCCACGGGCACCCAGGTCCCTGCAGGTCGCTGTCCCCAGGGTGCAAGGCCACTGTGCCATGGCGTGGCTGGGTACCCTGTGTCCCACCGGGGTGGGATTTGGGACTCTCATCGTGTCAGAGGCACTTTTAACATTTTTCTGTGCTTGGGAAGTTCTTGGTTTGGCTTTTTCTGCCCTCACTGAGGGGTTGGTGCTGCTGCGGTGTCCCAGTGTGGGGGGGTCCCAAGGGGTCCTGGGAGGGGGCTTGTGTCCAGTGGGCTCAGCCATGGGCCAGCACGTGTCTGCTGAATTTCCTGGTGAAGGAATGAGAGAAGTATGTTGGCTAGGCAGAAATGCTGCTGTCACCAAACAGCTGGGCTGGGCTCCCCAGTGGAGGTGGCTGCATGCCTGTGCTACCTGCGGACACCCATGTCACTGCAGGCACTCTCTGCTGTGTTGTGCCAGCCCTGCCAAGGGTGTTTGATGTGGCCTGTCCCTTGTGCATTGGGGTGTGCCAGGCTGGAACCCTCTGCTTCCCATGGGAATGTTTTTTTGCTCGGGCCACATCTGTCTCCCTTTGATTGGGCAGGGATCTGCTCAGCTGCCAGCTGGGGTCCCCGTGTGCCATGCCTGTGTCACTGCTGCTCCTCCGTGCCACCAGCATGCCTGGCTCCCTGCCACCAGCTCCCCCTGGCAGCCGCCGCACAGGGAGGCCCCCAACCCCTGGCCCCTTGTCCGCTGCCCCACTCCCACTGTTTCCAGGGAGACCTTGGACTTCCAGAGGCAGCTTTGCCATGGAAGTGTCTTTACCATGGGCTGCTGGGGTGATATCAGTCCCCAGGACCATTTTGGGGGGATCTTGTGTTCGTGGGAAAGCCAGAGGAGGAGCGAGAAGTGTCAGGGTTGCACCGCCTGGCACGACACCGGGAACCCCGAGGTGTGGAGTGTGCCACCCCATCCCTTGAGGCACAGAGCCCTCCCTGGCTCCCCCAGCCCCACAGCTGCACTTGGCTTGGGGGTGTCTTTCCCGCTCGCTCCGGGCGGACGGTGGACGGAGGCCGGGCAGTTCCCCCCGCGGCGGAGCCCACATCACTTCCTCTGGCAGTGGTGACGGTGGTGGTGGCGAGGCCCCACTGCCCGCGTGTCCCCCCCCAGCTCTCCCTCCGGCTGCTGCTGCGCGGCGGGGCCCTCGCATTCCTCAGCTATTTTTAGGGTGGCCCTATCAGCCCAGCTGTCCCCGCTGCCGGCTGCCGCCCCGCTAGTGCTTCTCCCGTGCGGTGCCGCGCTCGCCCCGGCGGGAACCCCGCTCCTGGCTCCCTCTGGTAAGGTGGGGACCCCCCCCGGCATGGCCAGCACAACTTGGGGGAGCATGAGGGGGGCACGTGGGAGATGGTTCTGGTGCTGGGATCGGGGATGGCGAGGCTGAACCCACCCCTGGGGCGCTTTGGTGGCCGGGGGTTGTTTGTTGTGCGGACCTCATGGCCGGCGCTCTCTGGAGACCTTTGTGGCAGTGCCAGGCTGCTTGGAGGTGGGAGTGCTGTGGGCAGAGGTTTTGGGGGTTCTGACCCATGGGTGGGTTCATCTCCAGACCCCTGTGCTCCGGGCACTGGCATTTCACACCATGGTGACGGCAGAGGGGACAGAGGACCCCTCAGGGATGTACTCTCAGACTGCTGGGTTGGTTTGGTGGCCAGGTGCTCCCCTGTGCCTCACCTGGCCCTGGGAGGGGGCTTCTCCCCGATGGCCCCAGGCACAGCCTGGGGTTGGAGAGCGGGTGCCATCCAGGGCAGCAGGTCCCCCCAGAGCTGCCTGGCCGCTGGCACGGGGTCAGGCTCAGAATAAACCCTGGCTGTCAGGGCAAGCAGGGAGCTGGGGCAGAAAATATCCCTTCCCTCACCCTGGCATTTGCTTACCGCAGCGGGCTGGCCCGCTCGGGGAGTGGGGACACGGTCCTGCAGCCTGACTAAAGGGGCTTTTTTTGCACAGTGAGTTTCGCTGGGTCTCAGACTGGTCACCTGCCTGTCCCCAGAGCCCCACTGTTTGTATGCTGAGCAGGGCCAGGTGGGCTCAGACCCGCATTCCTGAGGATCCCAGGTGGGGAAGGGCACGTGCCTGTACCCTGCACCGTGGTCTGGTGTTCTGTGTGCTGTCCCCAGTCCTTCTCACCTCTCCCTCTCTCCCCAGCCAGGGCTGCGGCTCCATGAGACATCACCATGGCGTTCTCATCCCGGTTTGCATTCTGGGAGCAGAAGGGAAGTCTCTCTCGCATGTTTGCCTGCGCCCCACGTTTGGGTCACGCTGCTGACCGGCTCCCCCAGTTTGCCCACTGCTGGCACCATGTTTGGAGCAGCACTCCCGGCCTCACTGTGCTGCCGTGACAGGGGCTGTGCTGGGCAAACAGGAGCTTGGCCAGGGCTGGGGTCACCGACACGGCCATGCATGTGGTCACTAAAACCATCACTAACAGCTTTGCGAGTGGCTGGTGCGGGCCCTAACACGGTGTGAGCCACCCCAGTGGCAGCCAGGAGCTGCTGTGTGATGGCGAGTTGGGGTGTGTTGCCCACAGAATGCACCACAGTGTCACAGACAAGTCCTGGCACTCAGAGACACGGCTCAGGGCAGGGTTTGGCCACCCACCCCCCCCAGAGGCCCCTGGTTTCCCCCGGTCAGCAGGGATCTGGCATGTCCCACGTGCGGCTGCTGCAGAGATTAGCTGGTGACACTTAAAACGTGCTGTGACACCGGAGGGGGGTGACGTGCAGAATGACAGAGCCCTGCAGGAATGGTGGTGGAACTCTGAACCAGCTCCGTCACTGGCTGCACACAATGAGAGGGCCCAGGCCACCTCTCCCACCTTTGGGGTTTGCCATAACCAGGGTGCATCTCTGGGCTTCACCCCCATTTTTTCGGCTGATGGGAAGCCTGAAAGGACACATGTCCTTGTCCCTGCAGTGGGCTGCAAATTGGGGCTGGCATGGAGTGATGGTCCCGGTTGGTTTTCCAGCAGCGAGGCCCCACAGTGGGCTGAAACGTGCTCCTCTTGTTTGTCTGACCCTCAGGTCAAGGACGAGGACAAATCTTTAGCTGTGAAAAGACCCGTGAAGGAGGACGGGGCTGTAAGTGTCACAGGGCACGGGCAGGGTGGAACTTTCGGGGATGGGGCTTGTCCTTGGTGGGAACAGCCTCTGTGACAGGGCTTGGGGACACCGTGCAGGGTCATGGGCTTAGTGATGCCCTGAGCATTGAGTTTTACCCCCGCGCTGGCAGCCTGAGGGTCAGTGGGTCACTGTGTGTGGGGCAGGGAGGTCACCACTGCTCCCTGCCCTGGGATCCATTGTGGGGCTGTTGGTGGGTGAGGAAGGGGTGCTGTGTCCCCAGTGCTGGGGTCTGGCCAGGAGCTGTGCTCTGTGGCAGGGCAGAGCCCCGGGCACCACCACATCCCAAAGAGCAGCGGAGGTTGGACCTCCACTCACACCGGTGTCCTTGTGGCTGCAGTCAGAGAGCCCAAAGGACGCAGCGTCTGCACCCCCGAAAGCTGAGCCCCCAAAACCTGAGCCTGTGAAGAGCCCTGAACCCGCGAAGAGCCCTGAGCCACCTCCTGGCAGAGGGAGGAGCCCAGAGCCGGTGCTGAACGGGGCAGCTGTGAATGGGCTGGAGGATCCGGCCCCTGAGGCACAGGGAGATGACGGCCAGGGGCTGTCCCGCCGCAAGGTGGTCCGGGTGGTGCGCAAGGTGGTCCGCAAAGTCCTGCCAGGGGAGGACACTGGCAGTGCCAAGGAGCCGGGGCGAGATGCCAAATCTCCTGAGCCGGTGCCACCCCCAAGGAAGGAGGAAACAGGCCGTACCGGTGTCCCGGCTCCCCCGGCTCCGCCACCTCCCCCCGCTGTGGTGCCTTCAGCCCCTGCCAAGCCGGAACCCAAGGATGAGATCTCAGAGGGGCTCAAAACCCTCATGGCAAAGGGCAAAACCAAGGAGCACCGGCCGCGGCTCCGGCCAGGGGACAGGCAGGAGAAGTCCCGTGAGCCGGCTGGAGGGGACGCAAAGCTGTCCCCATCCCCGGGCACCGAAGCCAAGCCAGAGCCACCAGTGCAGCCTTCGGGAGGGAAAGCGGAGCCAGCAAAGGCGTCTGCTCTGAAACCCACGGCCCTGGAGAGGCACAAGGTACCGGTGTGTGCACGGCGGGGGGTGCTCTAAGTGCCCCCAGTGCAGCATGGTGTGAGCTCACCCGCATGGTTTGCAGTGGTTTTGGGATGTGTGGTGTGGGTGGCAGTCACTTTTGTGGGGCAGTCATGTGTGCTGTGGCCGCTCCATCATGCTGCCCCTTGTCTCCCCTCCATGTCATGTGGAGAAGAAGCTGCAGACCAGCGAGAAGCGGCCGACCCCTGTGAAAACTGCCCCAGCTGCCCCCCAGCAGGTGTGTAGGAGTGGGGACCCAGGTCCCTGGACACTGTGGGTACGCACTGGTACCCAGCTGTGCCTTCACCCTGGGACCCACCCCAAGCACTGATGGGCTGTAGGGCTGGGAAAGCCTTTGCAATGGCCCCTCTGGTGCTCATGTGCCAGGGCTGTGAGGGCTGTGGGGCAGCTGGCCTGGAGCTAATGGTGCTCTGCCTCCAGGCTGCCCCTGACCCTGCTTCCCCTGGCCCCACGTCACTGCTGAGCCCATCCGAGGAGGCGCAGCTCCGGCTGGAGAGGATCTTCACCACTTCTGTAATTCCAGAGGTGTTGGTGCTTGCGTGTCGCCTTCCCAGGGACAGGGAGGCGTGGGCAGTGTGTGGCTGCCTCGGACATGCTGTGTGCTCTGCACACGGTGCCTGTACCCCTGTGTCTGGCTGCCAACGCCGTGGTCCGTCTCTGGGTGACACTGGCAGCAGGGAATGGATGAGCAGGGTTGTTGGTGGGTTTGGGGCTCATTGCCCAGGCCAGCGTGCTGGGGATGGGGAACTGCCGGCATCCCCACGGGGCCCAGGCACACTGTGGTGGCTGGGGTGGATGACGTCCTGGTGGTGCTGTGTGAATCCTGGCCATGCTGGGGCCCTGTGGCTTGTCAGGGTGCTGCTTCTGCTCTCTGCCTCTCACCCCCTCTCTTCTTTCTCTCCTCCTTCCTTGCTGCCATTAGCTGGACCCCGCCGCCTCCACCTCGGCACCCAGCCAGGTACTGTACCCCCGTCCTCAGGAGCCCTCTGCCTCCACCAGCGACCCCCTGCCATCCTCTGTCTGCCGCTGGGCTGGCATCTGCGCCCGCGCCTCGTGCTGGAGCGTAAGGCTTTCCCCATCCCACCCTGCTCCGTGGGCTGCCACGGGGCCGGCGGGTGCCAGGGCAGCCAGGGCGGGGTGCCTCTCCCCTCCCTAGCAAGGCCGTGCCGGGAAGCCAGATGTTCAAGGAGGGTGCCCTCAGTGCAGGTGTCACAACTGGGGCGGGCAGGGGTGTGGAGCAGGGTGTGGAGGGGCAGAGCGCTGGCATTGGCAGGATGCATGGCTCGTGCCGAAGCAGCTGTGGCACGTGGTGCTGGCAGAGCTCAGAGCGGGGTCAGTGCAGTGACCCCCAGCCCCAGGGCTTTGGCAGCACGGCCTCGTGGCCAGCGTCCTTCCCAGCTCCGTGTACGTCCAGCACTGCACTGGACTTGCCACCCTGCTGTCCACAGCGGTGGCCGTGGCACGAGGAGCGCCCGCAGGGTTTGGCACAGCGCTGCTTTGCCCCTGCTCGCTCCCCCCCGCCTCTTTCCGTGCTGTGTGCGGGGCAGGGCTGAGCCCTTCTCGCCTTCACCGCCGTCTCTCGGCCTCGCCAGGGTCCAGCGGACGATGCGCCGGCAGCTCCTCTTGGCCCCATCCCTGCTGCAGCTCAGGTTTGGCTTTGGGGCTCGTCCTGCTCTCCTTGTGCCAGGGACATCCCCGCTGTGCCGGCCATGCCAGCCTGGCATTTCCCATGTCACAGTCCTGTGTCATGTCCTGTGTGCCTCCGTTGTGTGCCTCAGCATGTCCTGTGTCCCTACAGCATGTCCCTGCAGCGTGTCCCATGTCCCCATAGCATGTCTGGTGTCCCTGCATCCTGACACGTGGGTGCCTGCTCTCAGGGCTGTGGTTTGGGAGCTCGGCCCCTCCAGGCTCGCCCGAGGTGGCCGTAGTGAATGTGTCTGTGGGTCACTGTGTCTTTATGTCTGTCCCAAGCTGTGGCAGGACTCTGGTGGTCTCTGCAGCCCTGAGCCCACTGGGGTCAGCGAGCAAACCGGGGACTGTGCTGGGAGGGCTTGTGGCTTGTGGAGGTGGCCTGGCTGGCCAGCACATGGCCCTGTGGCCAGTCAGCCCTGCTCCCTCCAGCCCTAGGGATGTGGGGAGGGGGTGACACAGGGCAGGGTGCAGGTGACCACAACCTCTCCACGTCTGCTGTCCCTCAGGCCAAGACGGAGGAGCAGATAGCAGCTGAGGAGGCCTGGTACGAGACCGAGAAGGTGTGGCTGGTGCACAGGGATGGCTTCTCCTTGGGTGAGCCAGGGCCACTGCCGGGACACAGCACCCCATCCTTCCTGTGGCACAGCGAGCCCCCCGACCCCATTTTGGTGTCCCTGGGGGGCTGCCAGCACAGCCCCTCTGAGTGCCCTGTGCCCCTCACAGGCAGCCAGCTGCGGCCGGAGGCGGGCAGTCCGCTGCCCGAGGGCAAGGTGAAGGTGAAACTGGACCACGATGGAGCCGTCCTGGAGGTGGAGGAGGACGATGTGGAGAAGGTAGGGCTGCGGGGCGGGGGCTGGCGGGGCAGAGCCCCGTTCCCCGCCTGACCCGCCCCACCCCAACCTCGCTGCCAGGCAAACCCCCCGTCCTGCGACCGTGTGGAGGACCTCGCCAGCCTCCTCTACCTCAACGAGTCCAGCACGCTGCACACGCTGCGCCAGCGCTACGGCGGCAACCTCCTGCACACCTACGCCGGGCCCACCATGGTCATCATCAACCCGCTGAGCTCCCCCTCCATGTACTCTGAGAAGGTGACGCTGCTGCGGGCGGGCACCGGAGGGGATGGTGGGGGTGGCAGGGTGCTGACCATCACCCGCTTCCCCTCCCTGTCCCCGCCAGGTGATGCACATGTTCAAGGGGTGCCGCAGGGAGGACACGTCCCCGCACATCTACGCGGTGGCGCAGGCGGCGTACCGCAGCATGCTGATGAGCCGCCAGGACCAGGCCATCGTCCTGCTGGGCGCCAGCGGCAGCGGCAAAACCACCAACTGCCAGCACCTGGTGCAGTACCTCGCCACCATCGCCGGCAGCACCGGCAAGGTCTTCTCCGGTGAGTGCCCCTTGGGGTGCGGAGCCCCCTTGTCCTGGCTGCCCACGCCCCTCGCTTTGCGGTCACAGCCCCACGCGCGCGGTGGCGGCCGGACACGCGCCAAACGGGCTGTCACTGTGCCACACCAGTGCCTTTGCCACCTTCCTGGGTGCTGCTGTGGCGCAAGGGAGCAGCAGCACCTGCCCGGCCGGCTCTGGCCCCCTGCCCACCGCACAGCCCCTGCACCGCCCCGCTTCTCTTCCCGCAGTGGAGAAGTGGCAGGCTCTCTACACCATCCTGGAGGCTTTTGGCAATAGCAGCACCGGCATGAACGGCAATGCCACGCGCTTCTCCCAGATCATCTCTCTGGACTTCGACCAGGCTGGGCAGGTGGCGTCTGCCTCCATACAGGTGAGGGGGCCGGGGTGGCCCCCCCAGCATGGGAGCTGGTCCATCCTTGCCAGCGTGGCTCCCCTTGGTGTGGGAGCCAGTCCATCCTCACTGGAGTGTTGCCCAGAGAAGCTGTAACTGCCCCATCCCTGGAAGTGTTCAAGGCCAGGTTGCACAGGAGCAGCCTGGTTTGGGGGATAGTGTCCTTGCCCATGGCAGGGGTTTGGAACTCATTGATCTTTAAGGTCCCTTCCAATCCAAACCATTCCATGATTCCCTGATTCTCCCTGTGTTTTCTGCACTGCAAGCTCTGCCGCAGACCCCCAGCCATGCTCACAGTGCTCAGCAGCCTGGCATCCTGCTCTCGAACTTGTTCACACCCGGATCAGATGGGCTCCCTGTCCTTGCTGACTTAGTCCCAAAATCAGGGCATGTGTCTTCCAGACACCTCCCTGCTGTGATAACAGTAGAGCCCTTAAAATCCAGGAGAGCCACTCTGTGCTCCTGTAGTAGCATTCACCGAGGAGAGATGCTCATGGGCTGCTTGGGGGATGTTTGCATTCACGTGGTGCCCTGCAGTGGGAGGGACACCCTCACAGCTCTGTGGGGACCCTGGGCAGGCAGCAAGGATGAGGCTAGGGTGGGCTGGGTGTTCTCAGTGGGAGCGAGGCACTTGGGGACAGTTCCCAACTCGCCCACCTCCACCAGACCCTGCTGCTGGAGAAGCTGCGCGTGGCCCGGCGCCCGGCCAACGAGGCCACCTTCAATATCTTCTACTACCTGCTGGCCTGCTCTGACAGCACCTTGAGGTGAGCTGGGGGGAGGGCACGGCCCCCATTGTTGTTGGGGTCTCTGGAATCTCCCCTATGGGGCCAATCGTGGTGTTTATCCCTGCAGGACTGAGCTTCACTTCAACCACCTGGCAGAGAACAATGTCTTCGGCATCGTGCCCCCCTCCAAGGTTGTTGCCATGGGGAGCTGTGGGGGAAGATGGGGGTCTCTGGCCCATTTGAGTGCAGGGGGAGGCAGAGCTGGGCTCCCAGACCAATGGCTCCTGTTGTTTTCCACAGCCAGAGGAAAAGCAGAAGGCGACCCAGCAGTTCAGCAAGCTCCTGGCAGCCATGAAGGTGATGGGCATCTCAGGAGATGAGCAGAAAGCCTTCTGGCTCATCCTGGGAGCCATTTATCACCTGGGAGCCGCCGGGGCCACCAAAGGTAACGAGCTGGGAGCCATTAATGAGGGGAGATTTGGGACTTACAGATGTGAGGGGTTCCAGAGGCACCTTGCAAACAGCCTCCTGCGGTGCAGCCAAGCCCTGGGGGAGAGGGTGGGGGGCTGCGTCAGCTGAGGGACAGTGCCCTGCCACCCTCAGTGCTCTGGGGCACCCAGTTTTGTCCCCATGGTTGGGGTGGTCTCATTTACTGGTGGGAGTTGAACATTCCCAGACCCTGGGCTGGCCCCTGCCAACCTGGGGGAGTGGGTGCCTGGGTGGGGCCTGAGGGAGTTTGGAGGGGGGGTGTCCCCCATTCCCAGTGTAACACCTTTCCCTCCATCCTCCTCGCAGAACCACTGGCAGATGGAGCTGGTAATGGGAGTGGGGAGGGCTCTGCTCTCAGGGGTGCCACGCGGTGCTGGTTTGGGGGCTGAAATGGGGGCTTGGGATGCTGCTGGTGTGCTGGGACCAACTCTGACCCCGGCTGGGTCCTGGCAGCCCGAAATTTGCCTGCTGCTTGTGAGGAATCCCAGCCCAGTCCTGTCAGCACCATTGGCGGTGTGAGGCAGGGCTGCCCTGGCACACTGAGCTCACTGTGGGTGTGAGTCTCGCACAGCACCAGCTTTGCTCTCATACCTGGGAATGGCAAATTTGGCTTTGGGGGCTGCTCTTCTCCCCCTGTGGCTTTCTCTTTCTGCCTGTTGTGCTGGAAGCCCCTGTGGTGCACGCTGGTGGGAGAACTGGGCATGTTATCCCCAAAATGGGCACCTGGAGTTGGTGGCTGCACCCAGGGAATTTGCAGCCATGGGGGAATAGATGGACTGGGGATGAGAAGTGAGAGACTGGAGGGGTCTGGATGCACGTTGGGGTGCAGGGCTGGCCTGTGGTGTGTTCTTGGGGGGCAGTGCTGGCCCATGGGGTGCTCTCAGGGCACTAGAGGGCAGCAGGGCCCTGCTGCAGCCACCACAGCGAGCGGCTCAGGCAGCTCCGGAGCCTCTCCATGGGAGCCTGCTGTGGCGGGGAACCCCAGACCTTGCTGGGGGGAGCATTGCTGCATCCTGCTTGGGGCGAGCATCCCACCCCCAGGCCTGTGCTGCTGCTGCTCCCTGCGCCTCGTGGACACTGGGGGTGCTCAGAGCCAGCTGAGTTGCACCAGCCCCACAATTTCCTTGGCCCCGGGCTGGATCCAAAAGTGGCTCCCCATGCGCCGGGGTAGAGCCAAGCTGCTCCCCAGCAGTGCCCGTGGGGCGGGGGGTCACAGGGGAGGGATCCCCGTGCCAGGTCACAGTTTGTCACTGCAGCGATGCCTGGGGAGGGGCAGGCACGGCATGTGCGGTGGCGTGGTGGCAGGAGGGCGTCCCCGTGCCGCGGCAGTGCCGTGTTTCTAACCCCTGTCTCTGTTCGCATGNTGCTGCCCTTTGCAATGCAGACCCCGACGAAGTTAAAGTCCCGTTCTCCGCGCGTGTCTCTGGCTTCCCCCTCCCCCCGTGCCACCATCACCCGCCTCCCTGTCCCCGTGTGTCACCATTAACCTGCTCCCACTGCACCCAGCGTCCGTGTCTCTGTGTCTGTCCAGCTGCTGTGTCACCAAGCAGGGACATGTCCCCGTGTGGGGTGGCTCAGAGCCCCAGCAGTCCCTGGGTAGTGGTGGTGAGGGGTCCGTGCTTCACACCCGTGTGGCTCCAGGCTCTGCCCTGCAGCAGCACAAAGCCATTCACCCTGTCTCCTCTAGACCCCAAACATCTCTGTCTCCTCAAACCCCAAAACGTGTGCTCCTGCTGCGCCCATCATCCCCAACCTACTCTGTGGGTCCCTAAGATCATCTCAGGCCTGTTTGGAAGTGCTCCCCATTTTTGGCAGTGCCCTGCCTGCCCCTGAGCCCCCTTCTCCACCCTTCAGCTGGGAGGAAGCAGTTTGCACGGCACGAGTGGGCTCAGAAAGCCGCGTACCTGCTGGGCTGCAGCCTGGAGGAGCTCTCCTCTGCCATCTTCAAGCACCAGCCCAAGGGCACCCTGCAGCGCTCCACCTCCTTCCGGCAGGGCCCCGATGAGTCTCCCCTGGGGGACAGTGGCACAGGTAGGGTGAGGTTTGGGGGGACAGCAGATGGCCCCAGGGGATGCCGGGCTGGGGACGCTCAGGTTTGCTTTGGCCAGGTCCCAAGCTGACAGCGCTGGAGTGCCTGGAGGGCATGGCAGCTGGCTTGTACTCCGAGCTCTTCACGCTCCTCATCTCCCTCCTCAACAGGTTCGTGCTGGGGGGGCCGGCAGGAGAGCTGGGGGTGCCTGGCAGCACGCACTGACCCCGCTGTGTCTCTTTGTGCTCCCCCCAGGGCGCTGAAGTCGAGCCAGCACTCGGTGTGCTCGGTGACGGTGGTGGACACCCCCGGGGCACAGAACCCCGAGCTGGCAGGGCAGAGCCGGGGGGCCACCTTCGAGGAGCTCTGCCACAACTACGCCCAGGAGCGCCTGCAGCAGCTCTTCCACCAGCGCACCTTTGCCCGCGAGCTGGAGCGATACAAGGAGGTACCAGGGACACCCAGGGCTGCCATCGCCTCCTCCACTCCTCCCATACCCACGTGAACATCTCCTGTGCGTCCCCCCCGATCTCTTACCCAGTGGTCACTCTGGACCAGGCCAACCAAAGCAGCTCTGACACTGCTCAGTGCCCAGGGCTTTCCTCAGGGCTCCTGTGCTGGCTGTGGAGCATGGCACGGCAGCGCTGGGCTGGGCTGGGAGGTGGTGGAGTCGCTGTGGGTGATGGTGCTGCTGCTCCAGCTCAGCACTGACAGCCCGCAGGAACCCTCCCACGTGTCCTGGACCCCCTTAGCACTCAGCATCACCCTAAACCCCATCGAGACCAACACCCTGATGGGCTCACGATCCCTGTCACTGCTACTCTGCGGTGTGGGTGCTCACCTGCCTCTGTTCCCCCTCACCAGGAGAACATAGAGCTCGCCCTGGCTGATGCTGAGCCCAGCTCCTCTGGCTCCTCCATAGCTGCTGTAGACCAGTCCTCACACCAGGCACTGGTAAGCACCTTCCACTCTTCCTCCCAGCCGCATCACGGCAGCAGATGGGCGGCTTTTTGGCACTTTAGTGGTAGAGGGGAAGGAAAGGGGCTGTCCTGAATGCTTGGCCATGAGAGCATGGGTGTGAGTGTGTGTGCAGCCCGTGTACCTGGTGCACCCCTCAGAATGGTCATCTCCTCTTGTCCTGCGAGCTGCCTGTGCTGTGGGCAGGGGGCCTGGAGGCTGTGTGTGATCTCTGGGGTGCTCCTGTCCTCAAAGTGCTCTGGGTCCCAAGATGCTCTGGTCCCCAGAGTGCTCAGGTCCCCAGTGTCCATGGAACCCCAAGGTTCTCCAGTCCCTGGGGTTGTCCAGTCCCTGCTGGAAGAGGCTGCAGAGACCGGGGGTGCTGCTGGCACCATCCCTATTCTGGGTTTCAGCCCAGCACTGCATTTCCCACCTCAGTGAGATGCTCTGCCAGAGTGTCCCATGTGGACCCTTTCCTTGCTGGGTCTCCACTAATCAGGAGCCCTCTCACACGGTGGGAGGTTGCATGCTCCCTGGGTGGCCCGGGTGCCCTGTGTCACCCCATGTCCCTGCCCTGGGGGACACCGGTGTGTGTGGTGACCCTGCAGGTCCGGTCTCTGGCCCGCACGGACGAGGCGCGGGGGCTGCTCTGGCTTCTGGAGGAGGAGGCGCTGCAGCCGGGCGGCAATGAGGACACCTTGCTGGAGCGGCTCTTCTCCTACTACGGCCCCCAGGAAGGGGGCAAAAAAGGTATGGAGCGGGACCTGGGACCATGGGGATGTGTCCACTAGACCAGAAACAACCTCTCTAGTGGAAGATGTCCCTGCCCATGGCAGGGGCTTGGAATGAGATGATCTTTAGGGTGCCTTCCAACCCAAACCATTCTGGGATTCTGTGACACGCCCCAGTGAAGCACTGGTCCCTGGGACTGTGCCCACTGGTGCTGTTTCCCCACAGGGCACAACCCGCTGCTCCCCAGTGACAAGCCCCGACACTTCCTCCTGGGCCACAGCTCAGGGACCAACTGGGTGGAGTACGATGCTACAGGATGGCTCAACTACGTCAAGCACAACCCGGCCTCCCAAAACGCCTCTGTCCTGCTGCAGGAGTCCCAGAAGTGAGCAGGATCCTGGGGTGGGAGCACGGCAGGGGGGAGAGGTGACGCTGGGGGGTGACGTGCCCTCTGTGCCCTGCAGGAAGGTGATCAGCAGCCTGTTTGCCGGGCGCGGTGGCTCGGCACTGGTGCTGTCGGGCTCGGTGGCGGGGCTGGAGGGGGGCTCCCAGCTGGCCCTGCGCCGGGCCACCAGCATGCGCAAAACCTTCACCACCGGCGTGGCCGCCGTCAAGAAGAAATCCCTCTGCATCCAGATCAAGCTGCAAGTGGTGAGTGAGGGGGTGCCGGGGGGTCCCCGCATCTGGCTTGGGGCATCTGGCTGGGACACCACTGCACGTCACCGCTCACCCTGCTCTGCCACACCCGCAGGACGCCCTCATCGACAGCATCAAGAAGTCCAAGCTCCACTTTGTACACTGCTTCCTGCCCAAGGCGGGGGGCACCGGGGACCCCCAGGCTGTGCCGTGCCGGCGGGTGAGCGGCAGCGAGCTGGAGCTGCCAGGGGAGCACTGCGAGGCCGGGCTGATGCAGCTGGACGTGCCCCTCCTGCGCGCCCAGCTCCGCGGCTCCCGCCTGCTCGACGCCCTCCGCATGTACCGCCAAGGTGAGCCCTGGCACTGGCACCAGGGGTGGGCAACATGGAGGTCCTGGCTGCCTCTCCTTGCTGGAAAGCCAAAGACCCCCAGGAATCCCTTCAGCACGTGCCCTTGCTCTGAACTCTGGAGCCTCTCCCCAGGGCGGTCCTGTCCCTGTCCCCCCTCCCCTGCGGGGCTGTTATCTGCACTGGGGACAGGCATGGCCTTAATTGGGTGTCTCCCCTGGTGCCGCTGGTTCCTGGCAGCAATCCCATTGGCATCCAGCCCCTGTCCCACTGGAACCCTCTGGGTTGTGCTCAGCAAAGCAATTATCGATACATTGGCTGGCCAGCCACCCGGCCGAAGGTTTATTGCTTCGAGGCCGGACCCTTCCTGCCGTGATTGGAAATCGATGCCACCTGCACACCTCCTGGATCGATGGCCGTGGCCAGCCGGCCATGCCAGGGTCAATGTCCCCATCAATACCTCATCGTTAATTAAGATATGGAGGCTCAGTGCTGGAGCCTGACGCAGGAGTTCGCTGTGGCTCAGAGTGGAGCCAGAGCAAGACTTGCACAGGCAACACGTGTCCCTGCTCTCCCCCCGAGGAGGAATCTGGCCACTTTCTCCTCAGATCCTGGCCAGAATTGCTGGAGGACGCAGCCAAGGAAAACCTCCCGGGGAGGCTGAGGGCATTCCAGCTATGCCTGACCCCATGGGGAGCTTGTGTCACGTGGGGTGACCCCATCAGCTCTCCCAAAACATGAGCCCCAGCATGTCAGGGCACATGGGGCTGTCCCTGGCCATCCCCTGGGTGTCCTGGCTGCCCACACAGCCCAACTCTCCCTTGCTTCCCCAGGTTACCCCGACCACATGGTGTTTGCGGAGTTCAGGCGGCGCTTTGATGTCCTGGCCCCACACCTGACCAAAAAGCATGGGCGCAACTACATCGTGGTGGATGAGAAGCGGGTACGTGCCCCTTGTCAGAATCACTGCTGTGGTCCAGGGTCCCCTGCACCTCAGAGTGCCTGGCCCTGACACCTTTCCCTCCCTGCAGGCAGTGGAGGAGCTCCTGGAGTCACTGGACCTGGAGAAGAGCAGCTACCACATGGGCCTGAGCCGGGTACGGTGCCCGACACCACCGGGCGTGGGTGTGGGCAGGGCTGTGCGTCATGGCACGGTGGGACAGCGAAAGGGCAGCACTGTTCACTCCCACCCACGGCATTCCTCTTGCCTGGGGAATAAAACCCCACGGTGGGACAGAAGCAGTGGCTGCGGAGGGGAGAGGCGCGTCCCCACCAGCGGCAGGGTGGCACGGCGTGGCCGGAGGGATGCCGGCACCCATCGCCGTCCTGCTCCCCTCCCACAGGTGTTTTTCCGGGCTGGATCGCTGGCCAGGCTGGAGGAGCAGCGGGACACTCAGACCAGCAGGAACATCACCCTCTTCCAGGCGGCGTGCAGGGGCTTCCTGGCACGGCAGCACTTCAAGAAGAGAAAGGTTCGTCCCAGCGACTCTCCCCTCCCCGCTCTGCTGCACAATTTCGCCTAAAATGGGCAGCGCAGCCTTTCTGCGCCTCCTGGGCCAGCACCTCCTCCTCCCGCCTCCCCCGGAGCCGTGGGGGGCCAGGGGGAACCGGGGGGCCAGGGGGAACCGGCAGGGAGGCTGCTGGGCATCGCCGCGGAGGGATGAAGCCACACTTCAGCTCCTACTTTTATCATTAGAGGAGGTGTAAAATAGGCATCTCGCAGTGCCTTGCCTTCCCGGGATTAACATTTACAGGGGCTGGAGAGGATCAAACAGCAGATTTGCTGGTGCAATTAGCCCGAATGCTAATGAAGGGAAGCATGCTGGGGTGCTGGCAGGGGTGCTGAGCACCCACCCGCCCCGCTTTGCCCTGCTGGCAGCCCTGTACTGACCCCATACCCCTGCTGACCCTGTGCCCTGCACAGATCCAGGATTTGGCCATCCGGTGTGTGCAGAAGAACATCAAGAAGAACAAAGGGGTGAAGGATTGGCCCTGGTGGAAGCTCTTCACCACGGTGCGGCCCCTCATCCAGGTGCAGCTCACCGAGGACCAGATCCGTGGCAAAGACGTGGGTATCCGTGCCGGGGGATGCTGGATGGAGCAGGGAGGGTTTGGGGGAGCGTTGGTCCTGGGCAGGGCCCCACAGTGGGGTGGGGTGCAGGACCCCATGGTGGGGTCTCATGCAGAAGCTAACAGTGGGGTGGGATGCAGGATCCTGCAGTGGGGTGGGAAGCAAAACCCAGGGAAGGGTGGTGGGATGCAGGATCCTGTGGTGAATTGGGACACAGGACCCCACAGTGGGTTGGGATGCAGGAGCCCGTGATGGGGTGAGATGCAGGACCACGTCTGCCCGAGCGCCAGGCTCGAATTGCTCCCTAATTTGCGAATCAGCATGTCATTAGCATCCCGAGAGCCGGCTGTTGCTTGAGCCCAATTACAAGCGTGGAGAATGGAAATGAAACCGTGTGCCGAGAGGCAAATGCGGGGGCTCCGCTCGCTCTGGCAACCAGACACTGGTGCTCCCGCCGAGCACAGAGCTGCTGCGTGGCTCAGCTTTCACCCCGACCTGCTGGGGACGGTGACCCCATACCGGCACCTGGGCAGGGGCACCTGGGCCCCCTGCTGCCCCCCAGCCTGTGCTGGGATCAGAGGAAGAGAGAGGAAGATGCTGGCAGCCAGATATGCTTCCACAGCACTGGCTGGTGGTCCCTGGGCATCCTGGTGGGCCCCCTCCCTCCCCACCTGGGCTGGGTGCACCCAAACCCTTCAGCAAGCTGCTGATGGGTGGATTTGCTCCCGCCCCATCTCCCAAGGGATGTGGGTACCCCTCTGCAGCTTTTCTGGGACTGCCTGGTGTTTTGACACCATTTATGGGGTTGGAGTCGGCACGACGGCGGAGCGGGTTGGGGAAAGTCCCTGCCCAGCCCTTGGCAGGGCAGAGCAGCCCCGGGGAGCCCCCACCCTGCCCATCCTGCGCTGGGGGGGTGCTGGGGAGGGGCAGAGAGCTGCCAGCCTCCTACCCGCCAGCCTCTTCCCTGCGCCTGCCCCCTCCCTCACCGCCCGCTCTGTTGCAGGAAGAGATCCAGCAGCTGAAGAGCAAACTCGAGAAGGTGGAGAAGGAGCGTAACGAGCTGCGGCTCAACAGCGACCGCCTGGAGAGCAGGGTAGGTCCTTGCCGGTGCCGGGATGGGGTACGGTGCCGTGCCAGCCTGCCCCAGCCCATGGCCCCGTTCCCCCTGCCGCCCCCAGATCACAGAGCTGACGTCGGAGCTGACGGACGAGCGCAACACCGGCGAGTCGGCCTCCCAGCTGCTGGACGCCGAGACGGCCGAGAGGCTGCGGGCTGAGAAGGAGATGAAGGACCTGCAGGTAAATGTGGCCCTCCCTGGCCTCGCAGTGTCTCCTGTCCCCCCCAAAAAGTGCTCACCATGGCCATGTGCCCTCCCAGGCCAAGTATGATGCCCTGAAGAAGCAGATGGAGTCGATGGAGATGGAGGTGATGGAAGCTCGGCTCATCCGGGCAGCTGAGCTCAACGGGGAGCTCGATGATGATGATTCAGGTACTGTCCTGCCTCCAGTGCTGGCTGCTGGCACACCCTGCAGTGTCCCCCTCTCCCCGTGCCGCCCCCACAGCCCCTTGGTGACCGCGTTTCCCCACACAGGTGGCGAATGGCGGCTGAAATATGAGCGGGCAGTGAGGGAGATCGACTTCACCAAGAAACGGCTGCAGCAGGAGCTGGAGGACAAGCTGGAGGTGGAGCAGCAGGGCAAGAGGCAGCTGGAGCGCAAGGTGAGCGGGGCTCAGCCCTGGGGACTCCCTGGTCGCCTCAGCGTGGCTAGGACAGCAGGGACATGGTGGCATCCCGAGCCCTCACTGCCCTGCCCGTCTCTGCCCGCAGCTGGCGGACCTGCAGGCGGACAGCGAGGAGAGCCAGCGGGCACTGCAGCAGCTGAAGAAGAAGTGCCAGCGCCTGGCTGCCGAGCTGCAGGATACCAAGCTGCACCTCGAGGGACAGCAGGGACGCAACCACGACCTGGAGAAGAAGCAGCGGAGGTGGGGACCATGCGCTGGCAGCGGAGGGGACACGGGGAACACGCCTCTGGAGAAGTGGCATTACCATTTTAGCAGGGATTTGGGCACCTCACCAGCTCCTACTTGGCTGAGGTGTCTCCAGCGGGATGGGGCTGCCCAAGTTGGATGTGTTTGTTGTGGGGGGGGATCCCCATGCCCTTTTGGAGGGCCCAGAGCTGAGTGATCCCTCCCATGTGGGGTCGTGCCCCATGGTGGAGGCTGCTAGTGCCTTCTTCTCCGCTCGGCACACGCTGCCATCCCGTCCCCTCTCCCAGCCCCAAAGTTTGCTAACGTTATTAAGCAGCAGGGACGCTTTCATCTCATTATGGTAATGATCGCACACACAAATACGAGCGAGAGAATCCAATCTAATTAATTTCAATTTCCGCGGATTGGAGTCTGTGCTAATGCAGCTGTTTATTACTCAGCGCGAGGAAAAATGGGGATTAGCTGCCGAGGTGTTTAACGCAGGTCACAAACTCAAGCGCAGGGTTGTTTTCCAAGCCCCAAAGGCAGTGATTTCGGAGCAAACGCGGCTGATCCCATCCCAGGGGCACTGGGAGAGACTGCCACGGCGCTGCCTGGCTACAGGCTGTGCTGAGCACTCCTCCACCAGGGGCTTGTGTCCCCTCCGGGGGGTTGCGTGTCCCCTTCAGGGATGGGTCTGGTGCCACATCACGTGGAACCCCGGCACTGGGATGCAGCTGTGGGAGCCGAGCTGCTGCAAGAACCCATCTCTCCTAGAGACCCCTCCATATCCTGCTTGGAGGATTTGTTGTCCCCAGCTGCCTTGGAGTAGCCAAGTCCCCATCATTGGCAGCCATGGTCCCATGGGCACGTGCTGGCCCTGGAGAACAGCTGAGGTGCTGCTGGGGTCAGTGCTGCAGGTGCTGCACTCCCCATTAGCACGGAGCGAAGGCGTCGGGAGGAGTGTCTGAGTGACTCGGTGCCACCGTGCTGGCAATTAAAGATTCATCAACAGTGTGTTTCAAACAAGCACTCGGCGCACACCGCCCTTTCCAGTGCCTGCTGCCAAGGGAAGGGGATGCTCTGAGTCTCAGTCCCCGGGGTGCTGAGTGCTCACCCCACTCTCCCCGCGCAGGTTTGACAGCGAGCTCTCGCAGGCGCACGAGGAGGCGCAGCGGGAACGGCTGCAGCGGGAGAAGCTGAGCCGAGAGAAGGATGTGCTGGTGGCTGAGGTCTTTGGCCTCAAGCAGCTGCTGGAGGTGAGTGGCCCCTGGCCCCCTCCCCAGCCTCCCAACCACCAGGTCCCCCGGGCTGACGGTGACCCTGTCTCTCGCAGGACAAGGACTCGGACATCGCAGGGCTGACGCAGAAGGCGGAGGCGCTGGAGGCAGAGCTGCAGGACATCTCCTCCCAAGAGTCAAAGGACGAAGCCTCCCTGGCCAAGGTGAAGAAACAGCTGAGGGACCTGGAGGCGAAGGTCAAAGACCAGGAGGAGGAACTGGATGAGCAGGCTGGGACCATCCAGATGCTGGAGCAGGTACGGCGGGGAGGGGCAAGGTTTCTGGGTGGGGTGGTTTCATGCAGGGCTGTTATTACCTGGGCCGGGCTTGCCTGGGAAGAGGAGGCGGTCGCCCTGAGCCCGGCGTCAGGCCAGGCATCGCCGCGGCCGACACGGCTCCCGGCCCTCCGTGCCATGGCCCGGCAGGTCACCATGGGGCGGGCAGCCCAGCGGGCCTCAGACCGGGGGGTTTTCAGGGTGAGTGGTGCCTGGAGCGTGGCATGGAGGGGTCCCCACGTCCCTTTCGCTCTGACCACATCCCCACCATTTGCAGGCAAAGCTGCGGCTGGAGATGGAGATGGAGCGGCTGCGGCAGACCCATGCCAAGGAGGTGGAGAGCCGTGATGAGGAGGTGGAGGAGATCCGGCAGTCATGCCAGAAGAAGGTAGGGCTCGGCTGCAGCCCCTCTGCCCAGGAGGGCCTGGGATGCATCCCCATGCCCCGGCCGGGTGCTGGGAGCTGCCAGCCGGGCACCGTCACGCAGCACCCGGCTCCCACGCAGCCGACCACAGCCCGGCTCCACCGGCCCGGCGGGTCCGACCAGTCCTGCTGCTGCCCCGGCCAGCTCACGCCGGGTTTGTGCCTCTGGTTGCGCAAACACCCAGCCGGTGGGGTCACCCGGTGTCCCTGGTGTGTGGGGACACGTGAGGAGGGGGGTCATGACCCCTCCCCGCCGCCCTGACCGGCTGCCCCCTGGCTGTCCCCCAGCTGAAGCAGATGGAGGTGCAGCTGGAGGAGGAGTATGAGGACAAGCAGAAGGTGCTGAGAGAGAAGCGGGAGCTGGAGAGCAAGTTATCTGCTGTCAGCGAGCAGGTGGGGTGAAGGGCAGCTGGGCACCTGCCTTGCTTTGGGGACCCCGAGGTGGCCAGGGTGGGGTGGACACCCCTCGGGCATGGAACCGTGGCAAAGATTCCCCTGCCACAGGCCAACCAGAGGGACTTCGAGACGGAAAAGCGCCTGCGCCGGGACCTGAAGAGAACAAAGGCGCTGCTGGCTGACGCTCAGATCATGCTGGACCACCTGAAAAACAACGCACCCAGCAAGAGGGAGATCACCCAGCTCAAGAACCAGGTGTGCATCCAGACCCTCCCCAAACTGCAGGCTTTGAGGGACATGGAGTGTCCCTGTTCCCTGGCCAGGCACTGAGCCATATCCCTGCAGCTGGAAGAGTCAGAGTTCACCTGCGCGGCCGCCGTCAAGGCCCGCAAATCCATGGAGGTGGAGATCGAGGACCTCCACCTGCAGATCGATGACCTTTCCAAGGCCAAGGCAGCGGTGAGTGGGTTTGGGGTGTGATGAATCCTGGTGGGGCCGTGCCCCATTTGCACCCAGGGTGGCCCCACGCTGTTTGGAGTGGGTTTGGGGGGATGAGTGCCCCATTCCTGGGATGCAGTGGGAGACACGTGTGGCTCCCTGCAGCTGGAGGAGCAGCTGAGCCGGCTGCAGCGGGAAAAGAACGAGGTGCAGAGCCGGCTGGAGGAGGATCAGGAGGACATGAATGAGCTGATGAAGAAGCACAAGGCAGCTGTGGCCCAGGTGAAGGGGGAACAGCAGCTGCACACACCCCACCCCCTCAAGATGTCCCTCTTGGAGCCAGCGCAGTGGGATCCCCACTGATGGCTCTGGTGCGTCCTGCAGGCATCCCGGGACCTGGCGCAGATGAATGACCTCCAGGCACAGCTGGAGGAGGTCAGCAAGGAGAAGCAGGAGCTGCAGGAGAAGGTGAGGATGCACCCTGAGTGAAGCCAGGGCAATGGGGGGTACCCAGAGACCCGCTGCCCACACCATTCGGGGCTCCTGCACCATGGGGGTGCAGAGCAGTCCCGTGGGAAGCTCTCCATCAGGATGGGAGCAGCATGGCCAGCAGCTCTCCTCCAGGACAGCGTGGCAGGGAGGGCAGGGTGATTGTGGTCGAGGCTGAGGCTGTGCCCTCTCCCGCAGCTGCAAGGTCTGCAGAGCCAGCTGGAGTTCCTGGAGCAATCCATGGTGGACAAGTCGCTGGTGAGCCGGCAGGAGGCCAAGATCCGCGAGCTGGAGACCAGGCTGGAGTTCGAGAGGACGCAAGTCAAGCGCCTGGAGGTAGTCACGGGGCTCTCCCTCTGCTCCAGCTGGGACAGGGGTGAAACAGCACCATAATGAAGCTGCCTGGGGGTCCGCTGAGTACCTCCCCTCCCCAGGACCCCCCACGCTGCAGCCCTCCCCCTCTGGCAGCCCATCCTCGTCTCCACAGGGAAGGCTCCCTGCAAGCACTGATAACAGTAATCCACCGCCCAGCCCGGCAAAGTGCTGCTCTTTCCCTGCATCGACTTAGGGAAATTATAGACTCCCCAGTCCCGCGAACGCAGCCTGTTTTATATTCTGCCTCCGCAGCTCTGCCGGGGAGCGCGGCAGCTTAGCTCTCCTCTTCATATTTTCCAAGCTATTATTTCCTTCCCCACTCTCTCTGCCGGGGCCATAAATATGCAGCGGCTGGCTCAGTGGCTGGGGGAGAACGGGAGCTATTTTTTCCCTACGTTACATGCTTTAATTACTTCACACACAGTTAAATCTATTTTTCCAATTCAACAAAGCCCTTGCTGTTGTTCTGCCCCTTCTCTGGCCCTGGGAGGGCGTGGTTTCTCCTCCATCTCCGTATGTAAATTAATGGGAGTGGGATCCATCCTCGCATCATCCCCTAGTGGGTGTCAGGGTGAGGGTGGGCCTGCAGGATGAAAGGTCCGTGGGGGGATTTGGGGTGACCCCGGTGCTCCGCAGAGCCTGGCCACGCGGCTGAAGGAGAACATGGAGAAGCTGACGGAGGAGCGGGATCAGCGCGCAGCCGCCGAGAACCGGGAGAAGGAGCAGAACAAGCGGCTGCAGCGGCAGCTCCGTGATGTCAAGGAGGAGATGGGCGAGCTGGCCAAGAAGGAGGCAGAAGCCAGCCGCAAGAAGCACGAGCTGGTGAGGCACCCGTGACAGGGACAGGCAGGGGACAAGGGGGTGTTCCTTGAGGAACCCGGCTCATCCCACTCCCTCCCCACAGGAGATGGACCTGGAGAGCCTGGAAGCCGCCAACCAGAGCCTGCAGTCAGACCTGAAGCTGGCCTTCAAGCGCATCGGGGACCTGCAGGCGGCCATCGAGGATGAGATGGAGAGCGACAGCAATGAGGACCTCATCAACAGGTGAGAGCACCTGGGCCCGGCTCCTGTGCATCCCTGGGGGTCACCGCTTCCCCTCGCCACTTTGGAAATGCCACAGGGATCCCTCGGCTCTGCCTGGCCCTGGCAGGATGCTGTCTGTGCATCCATCCATGCATCGTGCACTCGTGCATCTGTCCATGCACCCGTGTCTGTCCATCCGTGCATCGGGCACCTGTGCACACAGGCCTCAGTCCATGCACCTGTGCATCCATCCCTCCGTCCACCCGCAGCCCCCATGAGCTTCAAGCACTTGTGGAGGTGCTTGAAATGCATCCAGGATCCTGCCAGCTGGCTGGAAACAGCTCAGGGAGCCCCAGGAGCCAGGGCAGAACTAGCTGGCAGGAGGTTTGGGATGCTGGGATCCAGCCCAGCCCAGGATAGAATTATAGGATCGTACAATTGTTTAGGTTGGGAAAGACCTCTGAGATCATCGACTCCAGCCATTAACTCAGCACTGCCATGTTAGCACTAAATCATGTCCCCAAGTGCCACATCCACACATTTTGTTAATGTTTCCAGGGAATGACTCTGCCACTTCCCTGGACAGCCTATTCCAATGCCTGACCACCATTTTGGTGAAGAAATTTTCCCTAATATCCAAGGCACAACTTGAGGCCGTGTCCTCTTGTCTTATTGCTTGTTCCTTGGGAGCAGAGCCTGAACCCCCTGGCTACAACCTCCTTTCAGGAAGTTGTAGAGGGTGGAAGTCCCCCCATGAGCCTCCTTTCCTCCAGGCTGAGCACCCCCAGCTCCCTCAGTTGCTCCTCATCAAACTTGTGCTCCAGACCCTTCCCCAGCTCTGTTACCTTTCTTTGGATACGCTCCAGCACCCAACCTGGGATGCTGGGATCCAGCTGGGTGCAACCCCACTCCAGGGGCACAGAGCAGCCTCACTTCCCTCCCCTGTCCCTTCCCCACCATTTAATTTGCCCACATCTATTCCCCCCCCAT
>VWZT01005794.1:13926-26001 GCA_013397055.1 Pachycephala philippinensis | reverse complement strand
TCCTTCCTCCCCTCCCCTAACCTCCACCTCACCCCCAGGGGCCGGGGTCCCGCATGCCACTGGCCCAACTCTGCATGCCCTAACAGCACCCATGGCACGGCACAGCACGGCACATAACCACATCCCACGCATGGGGACGGGATGAGCCCCTGGGATGGGCTGGGGGGTGATGCTCTGCCGTGGCTGGTGACAAATCTATCAGAGTGGGGCAGCAATGGAGCCCTGCTGCCACTAATTGATAATCCATGGTCGCTCCCACGACCTGGGTCCTGCTTAACTAACGGCACGTTTGCCTGGACATAAACTGTGTTTGATGTGGAGCTTAATTCTGTTGGTCAGAAAACCTTAGCTGCCCCCAGAGCTTGTTTTCAGGGCTCGTTGGGGGTTTTTTTGGTGTCGTTCTGTGGTTTTTTGTTGGTTGTTTTTTTTTTCCCCAAGCCCAGCGTTGCCTGGATGTATTGCAGGGGAGGGAGATGCGCAGGATGGAGTGCGGCTCGTTGCTCTGAATTTAAAAGGAGAAGGATTCATATACAGGGTCTATCCCAGCCTGTCCCTTGTGCTGTTTGCCATCATTCCCAGGCAGGGAATAAGCCCAAAACCAGGAGGATAAAAGGCTGTTTAAGAACCCTTCCTTGGAGTGGCCTGGTGGGAGCGGGGTGGCAAGAGGGGACCACACTGCTTCAATTTCCGTATAGATCCCGCCGGTGCTGCCATAACCCTAATGAAAGCAGTAAGCGGTGAGGTATTAAGAGAGATTTATTCAGGGATGCTTTTAACGTGGAGGAATGGATTTTGCAATGCAGACAGCACCTTCTTTCTAAAGGCAATCAATATGGTTACGAACGGCCGTTATAAATTAGATGGTTTAAGCCAGATAGGACTTTTTTTACGCCAGGACGTAAATCAGGGGCTCTCGGGCACGGCAGGGCTGTAAATCTGCCCGCTGTGCTCCCGCGCCCGCCTTGCCGGAGTCGTTTCTGTTCCGCCTGCTAAACTCCTGTTTACCCGGGGCCATCAGCATTGCTCTTCCTCACTGTAATTCTGCACGCGACGGCAGCCTATAAAATGAACCCACTTATTTCCTTCCCGGTCCCAGAGCTGGAAATTGCCTGTGTTTCTGGAGCTGTGCCCTGCCTGCTGCCCCAAAGCCAGGCCCTGCTGTCTCCAGCTCCAGAGCCGTGCAGTGACAGGGAGAGATGTTGGGCAGAGGGTGCAAGAGCCCCTTGGGCAGGCACAGGGGTGGTTTGGGGGTGCTTCAGGGAGCCCCTGGCTTGCAGGTTGAACTATATGCATGCAGATTATGTCCCAGTGATGTATCAGAACCACAGGATGGGGTTTCACCCATGCCAGGGTACATAAGCAGTGGGTGCTGGAGGGGTTCAATGCCTTCCAGTGCACTTTCATCTCTCCAGCACCCAAAACCTCACTGCCCTATGCTGACCTCTTGCTTTCTTCCACCCTGACCTGCTCCTCCGGCAGTGACGGTGACTCAGATGTGGACTCAGAGCTGGAGGAGCGCGTGGATGGGGTGAAGTCTTGGCTCTCCAAGAACAAAGGCTCCTCCAGAGCGCTCTCGGATGACGGCAGCCTGAAGGGCAGCAGGTGGGTGCAGGGCTGGGCACGGGGCTGGCGGGCAGAGGACAGGCTGAGCTGTGCTGGGACATGGACAGGGCTGGGTGGGTGCCCATGGGATGTGGGATTTGGTGCCGTGTTCCCCTCTGGTGTTTGTTGGCCAGGGAAGGGTTAATGCTGGTGAGTGACTCAGTCTCCATTGGGGACACATATCCCTCCACCCAAGGGGACCTCCCTGGTCCCCCTTCCTTCATGCCACCCTGAAGGCATATGGGCATCCACAGCACCCGTCTGCCTCCCCAGGGCTCACGGTGCTGGGCTTTAGCTCTGTGCAGCATTCCATCACTCCAGGACTGATTCCCTGCTCCATCTTGCCCTCCTCTGCAGCCCCACCCCATCCCTCCCCACACCTCTCAGAAAATATTGGCAGAGGTGAGGGACATGCCCAGGTGCACCCACGGCATGGGGCTGGGGCACACAGCCTCACTCCCCTTCCCCGTGGAAAACGCTTGCCTGCTGAGCACAGATTGCTTTGCTTTTATCCAAACCCAATTTCCTAGCAGGGCTCCAGGAGTCCCAGGGGACTCCCTCCCTCTGCCGAGCAGGGGGGAAAGATCTGAGCTGGTTTCTGTTAATTGGTTTAATTTATTCAGCGGTGCAGATGTAAAACATTTTGTTATTGGAGATAATTCCACCTTTTCTGAAGTCGGGAATCAAACGCAGCGGCTCCAGGTAGCCGACAATGAAATAAATTGAAGGCAACACTTTAAAGGGGAATCAAAGTGCTGGGCTAGAACAATTCCCACATTTACATGACATTTTTCCACGATGCCATTTCCCGCTGACGCAAATTGCCGAGGCCGCCTCGCCCGCCCCCTCCTTCGCCCGCTCATCTCCGTGTCTCTCTTGTCTCCCCGGTGCGTGCGGGGCCGCGGTGCCGCGGCACAGGTCAGCCCCGCCGGACGGCCCCGAGCCCGAGGAGCGCCCGGTGTCGGTGTTGAGCTCCCTCAGCTACAGGAAGCGGCCGGGCCTCAAGGACTCCATAGGCGGCCGCGGCGATGAGCAGACGCTGTTCAGCGCCCTGGGCGAGCGGCCGCCTNGCCCGCGGCGGCGAGCCCCGGGACCGGGCGGCCGTCATCGCCCGCGCCTTCGCCGACGCCAGCGGCCGGGCTCGCCAAGGGCTGGACAAGCGCTGGTCCCTCTCGGCTACCGACGTAGAGAAAGCCTCTGTCGCCTCCGCCCCAGTGAGCCGCGTCTCCTCCGCCTCCTGGCGCGGGCTGGAGGATGGCGATGATGGGGACGAGGGGTGCTCGGTGCTGAGCTTCGCCCTCTCCAGCCCCGGCAGCTTGCGGAGCCGGCGCGGTGGGCCCGAGGGCCGCCCTGAGTCGCGGCTCTCCCTGGCCCGCAGCCGCCTGGATGAGGCGGACGAGGGGTCCCGCGGGCAGCCCCTCTTGGGGCGCAGCTTCTCTGTGCCGCCACGGCCCCGCAGCGCAGCCTCCGAGGAGGAGGGTCCTGGGGACGCCCGTCCCGTGCGGCACCGCTCCTACCTCGACCCCGACCTGGAAGCCGCCATCCAGGAGGTGCTGAGCTACCGCCCGCTGTCGGCCAGGGGCTGCTCTAGCCCCGAGGTCGACTCGGGGGACGACGGCCGGAGTGTCCGGAGTGTAAGGAGTGTCCGGAGTGCGGCCCCCTTGGGCGCCGCTGACCGCCCCTCCGGCAGCCTGCGCCGCTCCGCATCCGCCCTCGACTTCTCCCGGCACAGCTGCCGGTGCCGCAGCAGCTCGAGCTCCTCCGAGGAAGAGGAGGAGCGGAAGAAGAAGAGCTCCAAGAAGCGTGCCAAGAAAAGCAAGAAGAAATCCAAGAAGAAGAAGAAGAAACAGCAGTCATCATCCGAGTCCAGTTCCTCCTCCGAGTCCTCCTCCGGCTCCACCAGCTCCTACCGCAGCACCTCCAGTGTCAAGAAGGGCCCGCGGGCAGCAGGGGGCGAGGAGCCGACACGTCCTGCCCGGGGCAAGAAGGAGGAGAAGCAGCGGAAGAAGCAGGTGGACAACCTGATGATGAAGTACCTGTACCGTCCCGAGAGCGACTGAGGCAGGAGGTGGGAGCGGTGTGTGCCGTGCAGCATGAACCTCCCCGTGTGCCACTAACAGCTCACCCTAACCCTCTCCTGACTCCAGAGTTCTCCTCTGCCGGAATGGGGCACCCCGGCAGCCCTTTGTGCCTGCAGCAGCCCGGCTTTGGGGTGCTGCAGGGCATCCCGAACGCATCTCCATCCGTGGGGAGATCCCCGCAGCGGGAGCGGCAGCTGCCCGTGCTGCCAGGACGCAGCGTGTTCAGGATTAGCAGCTGCGGGACACCAGGAAGTGCTAATCCCTTCCTGGCTCCCCAGCCGTCGGCCAGGACACATCTGGATTTATTCCTTCAGGAAATTTTTAAGGGTTTGATGGGCAGCACAGCCCCCAGGAGCAGAGGGGAGTGGGATGGGTACTAACACGCACCCGCTGCAGTGTGTGAGCATGGGGGTAGGCAGCACTCACGGTGGGGGACCCAGGGTGGGCAGCTGGAGCTCAGAGTTGCCCTGTGCCCTGTCGGGTGCCTATGATGGGAATTCGGAGTGTGAATGGCCTCAACTTGCAGGACTTTGGAGCTCTGCACGCTGTTTGATGCAGAGGGGAGTGTTTGCTGGGGCTTGCCGGCAGCGATTTCAGAGCAGGCTCCATCCTTTCTGATGGCTCGAATAGGAGAATGGCTGGAGGAAGGGAAAGAAGCCTTTTGGAAATGTGGTCGCCGTTGGGCTGCCTGTCCCAGGGGCAGGGAAGATATCAAGGGGTACCGGGGGAGCAACACCCCCAGCACCCAGCCCTGGGCTCGGGTACAACCGGGACCCTCAGTCAGGGTGTCTGGGAGCGCTGCTGTTGGCATCCAGGGCCATCAGCCTTTTCCTGGGCAGGCTCAGCTCGGCCCCACTGCAGAGCAGGGGCTCAGCTCAGCGCAGCGAGGAGTTGTTTGCAGCGAGGCATGTCCCAAATATCTCGGAAAGAATAAAAAAGGAGGCAATCAAGGCTCCATCCAGCTGGCTGCCAGCGTGCTGGCTCACCGCAGCTCCCGCTGCAGCCGGAGGGGAGCCGTGCTCAGCAGCCAAGCCACGCTGGGGACATGGAGCCCCCCTGTGACCCCCCGTAACCCCACTCTCTCCCACAGCCCCACGAGCTCCCGGCACACCTTCACCTACGACAGATGGGACGACGAGCAGGACGCCGGGGACAGCACACGTCGCTCCTCCCGCAGCTCCCCCAGTGCCAGCGAGGCGGAGAGCCGGGCTGCCGAGACCCCCGCCTAGCCCCCCACCACCACTTCCCAGCGCCCCGGGACCGCTCAGCCCCGGGGGGCCGCCCCGGGCAGCCGGTATTTGTTCTGCGCGGGGTGGGGGGACACACACAGCCGCCCCCCGGCTCCAACTATGGGAGGAGCAGCCCGGCCGGCTCGCTGGCTGCACCCCCCACCCTCCCACCTCCTGTCTGTCCTTGGCGGCGGAGCCGGCTGCTCCGGCACCCGGGATTTATTCCTCAGTGCCTGCTGGCTCCTTCTTTTATAACTTAAACTCCCCCCTTCGGCACCCTGCCGTCCTCTTACACCCCTTTTAGTTGAGCCAAAGACGTCTCTCGCTGGCCGGGCCCTGGGGAGCAGCCTCCTGGCAGCCGGGAAGGGGACATGGGGACAGGGTCCCACGTGCCCACCTGGGTTTTTGTCACCCCCCAGCCCCCCACCTCTGCCTGGCTGTTTTGCACTAGCCCAGCTGTGCATTCTCCCCCCACCCCCTTTACTTTCAGTATGAAAATAAACGTCATTTCTGGCTGGTGATACTGCCTGCTGCCTGTTCCATGTGCCTGGGGGGTCTCCCCATTTTGAGGGGGTGTTTGCATGGTGAAAGGGTCTGGTGGAATGGATCCAGCCCCAGCAAAGATGCAGAGCTGCAAGGAAAGGCCAAGTCTGGCTGCTTCCCTGAGCCTGCTGCACCCATGGGTGCTGGGGAGGGGAAGGGGGGGGGAAGCCCTCGTGGGTGCCAGTGCTGAATCATTTATCAATCTTCATAAATATGCAGATGAGCAGCGGGACAGAGCCTCTGCCTGCCGGCGTTCAATAATTAACGCGGAGGAGATGATGATGTGCATTGCTGGCTGCCTGCACGGCTGAGCCTCGGCCCTGGCCCTGTGCTGTCCCTCTGCCACGTGCTGCGCCCTGCACCTGGCCCCGGGGACACCCCACACCCTGGGGACCTCCCTCACTCCTTGGCAGCTTGTTTCCCTTTCCCCACCATCTCTTGGAAGCACACAGGCCAAGCTCGGTGCTCGCTGCCATAAAGCCACGCTGCGCTAATGCGCTTTCATTAAGTGGGAGCGATCTAATGATAATAAAATGGCACATTTAACATTAAAACATTTAACTTGACTCCTAAGCGAGTGTGTCTCTCCGCGCTGCTCCAGCTCCATCTTCATGAGGCTGACAAAGCTTCTTAATTTGTTCCCCAGGAGTGGGTGCTTGGTAGAGATGGTTTGGCACCGCATGGCATGGGGGATGCTGGGATGCTGGGATGTGGGGAGGCAGGGTACCAGGATGCAGGGGTGTGGGAAGCAAGGATCCAGGGGTCCTGGGATGCTGGGATATGGGCACATGGGGGTGCAGGGTGTCTGGGGTGCGGGGTTGGAGGAGTGCAGCGTATTGGGACTCCCCAGGGTGCAGGGAGATGGAGATCCATGGGGATGGAGGTGCACTGGGTGTGAGGACACTGGGATGCAGGGACACAGCTGCAGGCCAGTGCAGTGCCATGGGGGCACGTCTGGAGCCCCACACCTACAGTGCAGCCCCAAGCACGCCGGGGAAGCGGGTGATGGCGAAGTGGGCCATGTTGTGGGATGGCTCCTCGCCCAGGCTCAGCTCACACAGCAGCTTCCCCACCATTGGTGCCAGCTTGAACCCATGGCCTGTGGGAAGGAGAGGGAAGGTGGGGACACAACCTTCCCCACAACGCTGGACAGCTCTGGGGTGCTGCGCTGGGGGCGTGGCTGCCCTCGCCTACCTGAGAAGCCAGCGCCGATGACGATGTTGCTGAACTTGGGGTGCCGGTCCAGGATGAAATCTTCATCTGGAGTGTTCTGGGGAGCCAGGGTGTGAAGGTGAGGGGACAGGGTGGGGTCCACCTTGGGTGGGGGAGGGCTCAGGACACTGGGTGCCTGGATCCGTGCCCTGGGGGGGGTCTCACCGTGTAGAGGCAGGTCTCCTTCACCGCCGGCTGGGTTTCCAGCCCGGGCAGATAGCTGCTGATAAAGCTGCTCAGGAGGGCGATGTCGGGGCGGGGGGCACTCGAGGGGACCTGATCCCGCTTCTCTGGGTCTGTGGGGCTGCCATGGTGGTGGCACACCTGGAGGACAACTGGTCAGGATGGGCTGGTTAAGGAATCCCCCCACCTTGAACTGCGCCCTGCTCACCTTCATCAGACCTGGGTACTCAATGGAGGGCAGCCCGTAGATGCCGTGGGGGGCTTGGCTCAGCCCCAGGGTCAAGAAGCAGGGGCTGACGCTGCCCAAGCCGGCGCTCCCAGGTTGCTTCTCCCTCCAGTAGCAGACGTCGATGCGCAGGGGCTGGAACCACTCCATTAGCTCTGGCCGTGATTGTGCCACCCCGCCCCGTGCCACCAACCCTTACCTGCAGCGGCAGGCGGAGACCCAGCTGCTCCACGAAGGCACCAGTCCAGGCTCCGGCCGTGATGATGAGCCGGGGGGCTTTGTACACCCCAGCAGTGGTGGTGACAGTGACCGTGGCGCCGGGTTCGATGCGCAGCACCTTCTCCCCATCCCGCAGGGTGCCCCCGTGTCGGCGAAAGACCTCCTGGGTGGGGAGGGTGACAGGAGGTGGCTGCGAGGATAGAGCCAGGGGACCCCCATCCCATTCCAGATCATCCCATGCCATCCCAAATCATGCCATCCCCTCAGCAGCACCTACCTGCACCGCCCGCAGTGCCCGGTCAGCGAAGAGCACCCCGGCAGTGCTGTCCAACACGGCCACCTGGCCAGCCTGGAGCCGGAAGCCAGGGAAGCGCTGGGCCAGCGCCGCGGCGTCGAGGACCTCGTCAACACCCAGGCTCCTCCTGCAGGCCTCCAGCTCCGGCTCTCCCGGCGGCCCCAGTATCACCAGTCCCGTCTGCCTGCATCCCACCAGTCACGTCAGCTCGCCCTGCTCCCCCTCCCTGCAAGGACCCCCCGCTCGCTTTGCTCCTGGGAGAAACTGAGGCACGGCGACATCAGTGATACTTGGGATGTGCTACACCCTGGTGCTTGGGCACCCCACAGTGGGATGCGGGTGACAAGGGCAGAGTGGTCAGGGTGAGATGCACAGGGAGGGTCCAGACACTGACATCACACTCACCCCCCTAAATACAGCAAGAGCCATCACCCCTGACCCCGGCACCGGAGGATCGTTTAGATGCTCATTTCCTTAATGACATTTCCTTCATGGAGCCCCATAAATTACCAGGAACTGGCAGCTGCCTGCCAAGGAAGCCGCATCCCACCCAAAGGTCACCGCCCCCAGTCCCGCGGGGAGGGGACGGTGCCCGGCGGTGGCCGCGTCCCTGTCCCCATCACCTGTAGAGGGTGGTGCCGGTCTCGGCCTCCAGCTGCTGCCAGAGGCGGAAGCAGTCGGGCATCATGCGGGAGTAGTACTCCTGGGGGTAGGCGCTGCGGATGATGCGGCTCTGCCCGTGGGAGCTGCCCCGGGAGTGGGGCAGGAGGAACTGTGGGGCAGAGAGGACATGGGGGTGACCACAGACACTGCCACCCTCAACGCCACCAGCCCCATGTGCACCAGCCTGGGACACAGCCTGTCCTGTCAACCATGGCACCGGGAAACACCAGGAAACGGGGGTCTCAGCCCTGGGGGCATGAGGGTCCTGGCACCAGGGACAGGGGGTCCTGGCACTGGGGACATGAGGGTGCTGGCACTGGGGACATGAGGGTGCTGGCACTGGGGACATGAAGGTCCTGGCACTAGGGACAGGGAGTCCTTGCACCAGGGACAGGGGATTCTGGCACTGGGGACCTGCTGTGCTCCGTGCCACGGTGGATCCTCCGTGCCAGGTCTGCAGGCACCAGCCCCAGCCTGCTGGGAACGGGGACGTGGCAGAATGGGGTCACCATACCTGCTCCAGCAGCAGGGTGTCCTTGTGGCGCTGGGCCAGGTGGTAGGCTGTGAAAGAGCCCTGGATGCCGGCCCCGATGACAATGACATCGTAGGTGGATTTCTGGGGCTGGCTTGGTGCAGCCATGTCTGTCCTCGTCCTCCTCCCTGCTCCTGTCCCCGTGGCCGCTGGGAGGTGAGCCAAGGGGAGGAACGGGGCAGAGTCCAGCCAAGCCGAGCGGGTGGTGGAGCTTTGGCCACCTCCCAGCTCTGTGGGGACACAGGGGCCACATTCTTCCACCCCCTTGGGGCTGGCCAGGCAGGAACATTCTCATCCCCCCACCAACACCAGCACCTGGTGCCACCAGGGCAGGCAGCTCAGCTGATCGGAGGGAACAGGTGGGATAGATGTGAAGGAAAACTGCTGCCAATAAATTCCCCTTTCCACTGGTCACTGTTGGCTCCAGCTGTGGTGGGACACAGGGCTTACATTCCTGTGCCAATGGGAAACCCCTCTTCCTTCCAGGCAAACAGTTGTTTTTTTTCCTCCAGCACAATTTATTACAGCCATAAACTATTTTGTTGCCATCTTTTGTTGTTATTTTTTTAACGGGAGATAGGGGTGATTTAGGGCTCACCAGAGCTGCCAGGATGCGGCATGGAGCCCCATGGTGGATTTTGCAAATCTGTAAAATTTTGGGGTGTGATTGGGCTTTGGGGACAATGCCTCAGAGTGGGGGATAACACAGGCAGGGGCTGCCAGTTTTGCCCACTGCTGCCACTGCCCCGTGCTGCCTGACAGCTAATTAGGGGAATTAATTCACTCTGGCTTCTGTGGTGTAAAAGGCATTATTTACTGGTTAATTGTCGTTATTACGAAACGTTAAATATCATTATTTATTTTGCCACTTGCCTCTGGTGATGAATGAAGCACTGGGGAGCACTGGAGGCTCCCACCCGGTCACAGGGACGCCCCAACATTGTGCAAAGGCAGAACTGGCAGCTCACAGCAATGGGGAAGTGAGAGGAGGGGGATGGGCAGCACGGGCAGAGTTTGGGGTGCCCCCCAGACCCCTCATCCACCCCACAGCCCATGACCACTGCTGCAATGAGTGCATCCCAGTCTCAGCATCACCGCGATGCCCCGGGCTCTGCATCGCACAAGGCCCCGTTAATTCAGCACATCCTCACTCGCCTTTGATGTTACAAATAATTCAGCAATTTCCCTGGGTTTCAGCTGACTTTTTTTCACTGTGAATAGCCCCTCTACTTGCTCTTCCTTTTTTGCTGGAAAGATGAAGAATAATTAATTATCTGTGAAACGTTAAATGGTAAAAATGAACTCCTCTCCCGTTAGCGGCGTGGTAATAGAACGGATGGAAAAGTCTCGCTTGTGAGGTTACAGGGATGGTGAGACCTTTGGTGGGATGCAAATCACCATCCCCAGGGCTCTGTGGGACCCCTCAAGCCATTACTTTCACTCCACAGACGACCCTTACCAGGGCTGATCCCAGGCATCAGGGAGGTCTGCGCCCTCAAAGCCCAAAAAGCAGCTGCAGGACCTCAGCTTGCCTTAGGGTGAATTTTTGGGGGTTCCCCCCAACCCTGTGCCAGGGTCTCCATCATCCCTGCCTTGTTCTCTTCACCTAGGTCTATCCCGACTGGAGGCAACGCTTGTGGCAGCAAGAAATCCATTTCCCTAAGCAGCTGGCGTGGGTCAGGAGAGCTCAGTAAAAATGAAATATTCCCTGTGTGGGCTGGGTGGATGGATGGGAAAACTCGGGGCTGGCAATGGCGTGGGGAGGGGGAAATTGGGGTTTGGGGGACTGCCTGGCACAGGCTGTGGGAGCTGCCCCAGCTCAGATCCACGTGGCACAGGAGAAATGGGGACCGTGGAACTTTGGCCAAGGCTGGGCAAGGATCAGATGCAGCTTGATGGGTGCTGGACTCTGCACCCACTGCACCCTTTTTGTGCACTGTACACCGGGACAGAATTTTCCCAAAGTCCCATCATCCATCTGTGCTGGCCTCATTTTTCACCAAGCATAAACCGAGACTTAAAAAAGAATTAGGGAGCAATGCTGTTCCCCAGGGAGCCGAGGGGAACATCGTTCTCTCCCAGCCGCAACACGCTGGCTCCACGCACGCTCGCCCCCATTTTCCTCCCCAGACCTCTCCATTCCCAATCCTTTGATGGCACCTGCAAAGGATTGTTTGTTTTCTGTCAAAACCAACAGCGGCTGAAGGCAGCCCCTCATTAGCAGTCCAGGTACGTGCCTGGGGAAGCATCAGGCAGATTAAAATTATTTGAATATCATAATATTAGAAACTTCAATTTGGCCTCAAAATGCTCATCTTCCGAGCCCTACCAGGGCTTTGCTGCATTAAACATTGATGGCGCTACCGCTGGATCAAAGTTTTGGGTTTAGAGCTGAAAGTGCTTTGCGGGAGAGCCGGCAGCACCCCCGGGATAAGAAGGATCCCGGCATCGCTTCCAGCCCCGCTCCCACCGCAGCCGTGGGGCTGGTGGCACAACAGACAGTGCCACAGGGCTGGTGGCACACAGCCCATGACATGGCACCGGCTGCCGCTCTGCTCTCGGCCGCCCATGCCAAGCCATGCCGCTCTCCATGGCAGGAATGATGCGTGTCGGCAAGCAGGACCTGGGATTAAAATTAAACCCCCACCGGAGCTGGCTGCGTGGGCCGTGTGTGCAGCGGGGCTGGCCGGGCTGCGGGGGATCCGGCGAGGCGAAGCCATCTGGGCTTTCGCGGGGATGGGGAGGGGGTTATTAAACAAAGAGCTGGGGTTTTTTATATTTTTAACACTCTCAAGAGCCGTCCATGAGCCAACATGGAGCTGCTCGGTGCCGGTGCCAACACCATCTGCCCACTGCAGGGCTGGCTGCCCTCCGGGACTCCGAGGCAGGGGCTGGGGAGGGGCTGTTGGACCCCCACCACAAAGAATAGCGGCCCCCCTCGGTGCTGTTCCGGGTCCAGGTGTCTCTGCTTGGGGGACGATGAGCCCAGCCCTAATTTGGACTATTTAGGGACGAGGAAGGGCAGCTTGGGGGGGCTGTGGTGAGAGTTCTGGAGGCTGGGGAGGCAGAATCTGGTGAGGTGAGCGCCGCGCACCTTTCCCATAGCCCTCGGTGGCTCCCACCCCGAAAGGTTGCCGGGATTCGGGGAGGAAGGGGGGCTTAGGCCATCCCCCTCCCCCAACCTTCATCTCCAGCTTTCGCAGGCGCCGCACTCGAAGAGTTACGGCGTGGGGGTGGGGTAGCAGGGAGGAGCCCCCCCCCCGCCTGCGGGATTGGAGGGCGCCGCGCTC
>VWZT01005794.1:0-12898 GCA_013397055.1 Pachycephala philippinensis | reverse complement strand
TGCGATGCGGGATGTGGGCACCGGCTGCAGGCAGCAGCCGTGCGGGGAGTTACATAAACTCCCCATCTGGCAGCGGAGCCCAGCCGGGGAAGGGCGCCGTGGCCCTGCGCCCGCTGCTATTCCCAGCTCGCTCTGCCGCCCGGGGCTGCTGCCACAGCCTTCTTTCTTGGGAAAGGGAGTGGATGGGGACAGCAAGTGGGACAATGCCACGGCATCCCCATCTCCTGCCCTGCCGGGGGGCAGCAAAGCTGGAATTGGGGGTCCATGTTGCTGGCTCCATCCTGGGAGCAGGGTCCTGGGCAGGGCAGGTTTCCCCCAAGGGAGGCTGGTGCTCACTGTGTCAGTTTAATGATTTCTAATGAGCAATTACCTCTAGTCAGTCCCCTAATTTCTGAATATCAATAAAGTTAATTAAACACTGCATGTGCATTTCCCAGAGTCTTAAAAGTAGGGATGCCCTGGGAGGTGCTGAGCTTTTCCCAGGCCTGGGACCCATGGGGTCCTGTCCACCCTGTTATCCCCCCACCGTGTGCTGGGAGCTGCCTGTGTGGCTCATGCCCCAAGCTCCCCATCCTCCATCAGGCAGGGCTCCCAGGGAACACCCCGGGTTCCATGCAGCACTGCCATGCTCAGTGTCACTGTGGCCTTGACTTGGCATCGATGGGCTGGTGCATGATGGGGATGAAGACACGGGTTTGAGGGACATGGGGACAGAGAGTCTCGGACCCCTCATCCAGGATGGGGAGCTTGGTGATGCCCCCTGAGTGGTGGCAATGCAGGGTCTGATCCTGTCTCTCCCCTGCCCCAGCTGTGGGTCACCACCAGCCCCTGGTGTCCACAGGGGTTTGCCCCACAGAAAGTGGGGTCTGGACCCCATGGCATTGGTGCAGCTGAGGGGTACAGTGCCAGGCACAGCTCCATCAACCCTGCCCCACTGCAGCCGCTCTCCCCAGCTCTCCAAAGCCATGGAAGGCCAGGCATTTTTTGTGGGGCTCATCTTAGCCATGCTGGAGGGAGCTCCTTGTAATTTGGGGTCCTGGCAGCCTGGGGAAAAGGGAAGCAGCACAGGCTGTGGCAAGGGGCACAGGGCCTGGCCGTGCCCCCATGGGCTGTGCCACGGCATCCAGCATCAGCCAGATGCACTGCACCCACAGGGGTGATGTATTTGGGGGACACGGTGCCCTGGGGCTGTGGGTGCTGGATGGGATCTCGGTGTGAGGAGGGGGCTGGGGAAGGAGGCGGGCTCCTGCTCCGGTAATTAACGGCGCGTGTGCTCGTGCCCTGCGTGCCTCGGAGGAGTTCGTCACCGCCACGCTGCCGTGCCGCCAGGCCAGGATTATCTGGATAATACTCTTAAGCCAGGGAGCGGAAGGGCAGGGCTGTCCCGCGGGGATGTGGGCCACAGGCTGAGCCAACCACCCCCACCATTGCCCGGGAGCCTGATTGCCGCAGGCATCGTCTGTGGGTTTGCAGTGGTGGGGGGAATTCGGCGCTGGGTGCTGTGCCAGGCAGGGCTGCCAGGCAGAGCCACAGCGGTGGGAATGTGGGGAAAATGGGGTGCAAAGAAGCTTGGGCAAGGACGTGGCAAGGGCACCCCCAGGCCTGGTTTGGAGCAGTAGAGAACACCCCGTTTTATGCTGCTGGTGGGACCCCCAGGCTGGCACGGGGCTCCTGGGGCTGTCACTCCCTCTGTGCAGCCCCTGCCGGGGTGGGGGCTGAGGCTGACCCTTGCTCTGGGGTCCCCTGGGAGCATCAACAGCCCCCAGGGGAGGTGGATGAAGTTGTGTCTCCGGCGGCTCTGACGGGAGAGGATAATTTTGCCTCCAATCAATTCTTTAAATGCGCACAATTGAAAGATTGCCTCTGAAAGCTGCCTATAACCAGGGAGGTAATGGATTCCCTCCAGTCGCAGGCAGGAGCTCGGGAGTGGCAGCATCCCTTCCTCCTGCTGCTGGGGAGATGGGGACAACCGGAGGACCAGCACTGCTCCCACCATGAGCATCCTCGGGTGGGTGAAGGGGCTGCCTGGACCCCTCATGGGCAGCTGGGGATGCCTCTATCTGCCTGGCTCGCTGCCAGCCTGCCCTGTGCTGAGACCTGGCACAGCTCATCACATCCTCCGAGGTGCCAGGGGGCCCCGTTGGCCAAGGCTGGGGATCTGCTCGGCCCCCAGCCTGCGGGAGAAGTGGCGGCAGCATCCAGCCCGCACGCTCACTGTGCCAGTAGGAATTATTACATATATAATTTAAATGCAGTAACGAGCTGTGCTGAAGGGATCAAATATTAATCAGCTGCAAGAACGCTGCTCTGACCCTGCAAAAATGGAGAGAGGTGCTCGAAATGCCAGATCAGCTGGTGTTGGGCGATGAGCGAGGTGATGCTTGGGCAGAGCAGGCTCTGGTGGTCCCCAGATGCCCTGGGGGTGGCAGCAAGGGGAAATGTTGGCTGTAAAATCAGCCCCCAGTGGCTTGCAGAACTGGATGGTTCATCCTCTAGGAAAAGCGGTGCTGGGGCAGGGTGTGGGGCTGGCTGGAAGGGACACAGTGCTGGGGACGGCTGAGATGCTGGCTCTGGCGGGAGCAGGCGGCGATGGGAGGGAATGCTGTCTGCAGGAAGTATGACATGGCTGAGCAGCCCAACGCGGAGCCCGACAAGCAGCTCTCGCTCGCCTCCCGCAACCGATTTCAATTACTGTCTCTGGCAGTGGGCGGAGGGAAGGGGAGACGGGAGCTGGGTGGGCAGCGTGGCCCTGCTCGCCCTGCCTGACTCCTGCCCACGCTGGGCAGGCACCCCCAGCACCCAGGGGTGCCCCGAGGGCTGAATGCCCCTCTGCCACCCAGAGGGGTGAGCTGTGCTGGGTCCTGGGGGACACCAGAGCTTGCACAGAGCCCCATAGGGGCCTGGCACTCACATCACGGCCACTGCCGGGTGGCACAGAGTGGGTGCTGCCCATCAGCGGGGTATCCATCCCAGGAAATCCTGGGGGAGGGGCTGGAGGGCCTGATTTGGGTGCTGTCAGCCCAGGGAGGGGGGACACGGCACCGCACAGCGCTTGGGTCTGAAATAGCAGCAGACATACAATTTATCACCGCTGCTGCCACGCAGGGAAATTGCTGTAGAAACCCATTAGCTCCGCAGGGAGAATGGGGAAGGGGGATTACACGGGCTGTGGGTGGCGAGGAGGGGACAAGGGCACCGCTGGCATCCACCAGGTGGGAATGGAGGAAAGCCCCAGGGATGAGCACCCAGCTGTCCGCTGGGTTCTGCCCTCGTGCCCACTGCCCACCCGGTACTCGGGGTGCTCGGTGTGTCAGCCGGCGCTCGGCCGCCGCGATGCTCCAGGGAACCGGTTGCGGTGATGTGACATGTGTCAGCGGGTAAATGACTGTTCAATTCAAGGAGAATTGCAAAACATACAAGGTCAAACGCTTCCCCGCCAGCGCTGCCATGAATATTAAAGCCGAGCTCCTCTGATAGCTGCCAGGGCTGGCGGCCGCACTCACCAGCGATGTCCCCGGGCACCAGGGCAGCCCCTTGGGTCCCCGCTCCAGCTGCTCCAACAGGCTCAGCTTGGCCGTGGGCATCTGGGGTCACTGGCGGTGCCAGGGTGGAGGTGGCCGTGGGGTGGCAGGACGTGGATGCCAGCACAGCTGCCAGCTCGCCACGCTGGGTGCCAGTGGTTTGTGTGTGGTGACAGCTGGGTGGCAGGGGAGCTGGCTGCACGGTCCTGCCTGTGCCCACCCGCCCCTGCCTGCACCCTCACACCATCTGTGTGCTCCTGCCTGCATCCGCCCACCCGCGCCCGCCTGCATCCCGACAATGCCTGTGTTCCCACGCTGCCTGCACCTGCCCACCCACCACCTGCACCCACCTGTTTTCCCTGCCTGCTCCTGCCCACGCTGCCTTCACACCTGGAAGCAAGCCCTGCTCCCTGCCTGGGGTCCCCACGGCCACCAGGGCAGGGGACAGGTAGGGATCTGGCATCAATAGGGTGTGTTCCCTGTCCTGTTCCTGTTGTGGAGGCTGGGGGTGGTTCGGGGGGCTGGGGGCCGTGGGACAGGGAGGGTGAGGGTAGGGGAGCGTGGCGTCGGCTGCCTGACAGCTCATTCATCACAGCTGCTGGCCCTGGCCATGGGGGCAAAGCCAGATTGGATTTTAAATTGGAAAATAGACCTAGAATCTGGTGAGGCCCAGCCCCTGCCCTCACCCTGTGCCAGGCACCCAGCTACCTGCACCTCCCTCCTGCCCCCTCCTACAGATGGGGAAACTGAGGCGTGGAACACCACTGTGCCACGGCGCTGTGATGCTCCTGGGGCCACCGAGGGCCCTGCCCTGTCCCCTCCCTGAGCTGGGCACTCTGTTATTGCTTTCTTGGCAGGCAGCATCGATCGGTGCTCCCTGGGCGGCCGCGTGCCGCCTTATTTATTTATTTGTGACAGCAGGCAGCATCGATTCCCGCCGGGGGGGCCTCCGCCCGCCGCAGCCGGATTAGTCTCTGGCATCTCCCGGCTGCTGTTAATAAACTCCCACCCGACAAAGCCAATGGGAGGGATTAGGACCCCATCCCAGCCACGGCCGTGGGCACACAGCCAGCATGCTGAGGGAGCCCAACAGGCATGTGGCTACTGAGGACTTCACAGCCCCTTTGCCCATCCCAAGTTCAGCGGGGTCGCTGCTGGGTGCCAGGGCCCAGAGGGGTGTGTGCTGGGTAGCCAGTCCCATGTCAGCAGTCCCTGGTCACCTTGGGGACATGGGAGGGACAGAGCTGTGGCACTGGAGATAAGCTGCTTAGAGACATCTATGGAGGTGGAGGCTCTAATCCTGTGGTGTTTGTGGGGCATGGGTGGCAGCAGCTGGGCACCTGCTGCCTTCCCACGGTGTCCTGAGCATCCTGCATCCCCAGTCCCAAGCATCCCCTGGTGCCAAGAGCATCCTGTGGTACCCAGAGCACCACGCAGAGCCCAGGGCAGTGCCTGGTGCCAACACCACCCAGCGCAGGGTGCCGACTATCCCGATGGGACCTGTTGTAGGATCCTTGCCATGAGTTCTGGCCTTAGCCAGTAGCCTCCGTGGGGACCACCGTGCCCCCTAGCACCCCAGGCAGGTGAGATGCCCATGGAGGGGAGTGTCCAGGGGGCTGGGTGGGCATCTCTAGCCCAGCCTTCACCGCACGGGGCAGTGGTGACAGCACAGGGCCCAGCCCCGAGCACTAATCTGCTATTAGAGCCTAACGGAGATTTTGGCGCCCTTCAGTATAAACTCATTAACTTTTATGTTCTAATAAATGGATCCTATTAAAATATAATTCTGGCCTTGCTGGGGGGCAAGCGAGCCTCTCGGAGCTGGTGTGGGCAGGTGTCCCCACTGTGCCTCTGTGCCCAGGGCATCATCATTGTCCCGGTGCGATGGTGGGGGGTGGTGGGGACACTGGGTGGGTAGCAGGGGTGTGAGCACGCCTGCCAGCACCCAGCAGCTCCCCACTACGCTGCACACCCAAGATAATGTCTCTTAATAGTCCCTTAAAAGCAGCAGTCGCAGAGTAATTAATCTTCGCGGGGCCCTGCCCTGCTACGGATAGGGATAATTACCCGGTAATTGGCAGTATCGTGTCATCAGTGCCTGTGCACGGCGGCAAAGACGTGCCCACGCGCTACCGTGGCCTCGTGCCCCACACCGGGGCCTCCGAGGGATGCTGGGTGTCACAACAGCATCCCCTCTGCCGTGGCACGGCAGGGCTGGGGGACGCTGAGCTGTGCCCAGCAGGAGAGGGGACGGTGCTGTGCCAGATCCAGGAGCGGGAGATGCTGGGTGACTCATTAGGGCTGATTAAATTCTGTTTTATTTTTGGTCTAAAGGCTGTAAGCGGCTGGGCTGGGCTGGGCATGCCGGGGATTTGCTCAGGGACTAATGCCTGGGAGGGACACGGGGCTGTGACAGGGGAATCCCTGTGGCTGTGGGTGGGAGAGGGGGGAGCATCGATGGGGTAGGGGGTTCCCTACAGACTCACACTGCTCAGGGACAGCCTGGCTGGAAAGAAGCTGAGCTCTCTGGTAGCCTGGAGGAGGGTCCGAGTGTCCAGGCTCTGGTGACATTCCTGGTGTAGTCGTGGCAATCACCTCTTTGTCTGCACTCTGGGAATGTGCAGTCTCTGGGGAGCTTTGGCACGGGATGGACACCACTGTGGTGAAGGATAATCCGTGATCAGGGACACCCAATCCCAGGGCTGTCCCCATCAGGGCTGGGTCACAGGAGGAGTGGGCATCCCTTCACGTGGTTCAAGCTGCAGGTGCGCATTAATTAGCCAGGGCTTAATTGGCAGGGCTGCCCCAGTGAAGGGTATGCTGGGGTGAGGGTGTCACTGTCCCACTGCATGTGGCTTGTTTGCCATCCTGGTTTTGGGGGAATATTGCTGTGCAGGGAAGCGTTAGTCCTTGGAGCCGCACTGGCCTGTGGTGCAGGGTTGGTCCGCGGGGAAGTGTTGGTCTGCATGGGTCTGTGGCACTGCACCAGCACCGCTCCCCAGAGCTGCATCCGTACCTGTCACAGCATCAGTCCATGGCCCAGCACTGGTCCCAGGTGCCACTGAGGGCACGGTGTTGGCCTGCGATGAAGCATCACTCCCTGGTGCATCACCAGTCCCCTGTTCCCTGTCAGTCCCCAACAGAGCATCACTCCACAGGTCCCCAGGATCCCATGTTCTTTCCTCCCTCCAGGCATCAACGGGCTGGCGAGGAAGACCGGGGAGAGCGCTGAGGTGGATCCAACGGCGCTGCCCACGCCAGCAGAGCGGGAGGCAGAGGCTCGCTTTGTGAGCACGGCGCCCACGCTCAAGATCCTCAACCACCACCCGCTGCTGGAGGACCTGCTGCACGAAGCCTTCCTGAAGAAGGACTACCTGGCCCAGGCGCCATTCCTGCCTGGTGGCGCTGGCCCTCTCCTCCCTGCCAATGCTCTCCAGCCGGCCCCTGGCCCCCCAGAACCCGAGCCCTCACCCCGCACCCCTGCCCTGCCCCGGCCCGCCTTCCCCACTGACCCGCTGACCACGCCAGCGGGGCGCCCCGGGCCATGGGGGGAGGCCTGGGGGGCTGTGCCAGGCGCAGACCCCTCGTGGTCCCCCTCTGGGGTGCCAGAGTCAAGCACTGCATCCCCCAGCCAGGCACCCACCACGGGCAGCACATCCCTGGCACCCCGCACTGGGGCTGCTGTGGTGCCCGGGGATGAGGAGGGGACCACCACAACCTCCACCATCACCACCACCACTGTCACCACACTGCAGGGGCCAGGTGAGTGCCAGGGAGGGAGTCAGGTGGAGCTGGGGTGAAGCGGGGCTGAGCTGCAGTGTCTTCTGTCACCAGCTCCCTGCAACCGGACGCTGGCGGGTCCCGAGGGCTGGCTGGTGTCCCCAGAGCCAAGCGGTGTCCCCTATGATGGCAGCCTGGACTGCACCTACACCATCTCCGTCTACCCTGGCTATGGTGTGGAGCTCAAGGTGAGCTGAGGGCTGAGGGTGGGACAGGGTGCCAAGTGCCTGCAGACAAGTGTGGCATGTCCCCTGCTCTGTGCCATGGCTGTGTGTCTGTGCAGGGTGCAGCAAACACGTGGTCTTGTCCCTGTCCTTGTCCCCATTCCTGTGTCCCTAAACCAAGAGAGCTGGCTCAGGGCACTGCCTGCCCTCAGGCCGCGGCACAGGGATGTGGTACACGAGCTGCTGGGATGCCCCAGGATGCTCTGTGCCCACCAGCTGCTGTGGCTGGCACCCATCACAAAGAAGTGCTGCGAGATTTAATTAACGAAGCCCTGATGGAGAAGGTGTGAGCAGTGCCAGCAGGTGCCATGCTGTGCTGCAGGGCCGGGAACACCCAGCGCCCATCTGCCAGGAGCAGAGGCTGACAGCAAATCCTGCTGTGCTGAGGCCATGTGCTGCTCCCGTCAGTGGCATGTGGCCATGTGCCCCCAACTCTGCTGAAGCCACTGCAGGGCAGTGCCGTGGCTCGTCGAAAGCCAGCGGTGAACCAGAGGCAGCATCTCCACCATCACCCCTGCTCCAGCCCACACTCACCAGTGCTGCTGCTCCTCACTGTGCAGCATGGCTTAATTAACATCGTTAATAGCAAATTGCTCCAAAGGGCGAGGCTGGCTGTCTGCAAGGCTGCCGGCGTGGGCCTGGCTGTGCTGTGGTGCTCTGGCAGAGCCGCCGGCTGCTCTTGGCGTGGGGGATGATTTATGGCACTGCTAACCATGTTTGAAAGGCGCTGCCCCGCACAGACAAGCTCCAGTGGGCTATCGACCGCAGAGAGGCCACTCAAGGACCGGCTCCGAGCCAGGCAATGCTGTGGTGGTGACACGTGTGTCCCCTGCAGGTAGAGAACATCAGCCTGGCAGAAGGGGAGACGCTGACGGTGGAGAGCGCGGGAGGGCTGGAGCCCAACCTCCTGGCCAACGAGTCCTTCCTGCTGCGGGGCCAGGTCATCCGCAGCCCAGCCAACCTCCTCACCCTCCGCTTCCAGAGCCCCCGGCCCCCCAGCCCTGGCTCCTACCACTTCCACTACCAAGGTATGGGGCTCAGACCCCTCTGTACCCTCTGGGAGCTTCCCTGCCAGCACGGTGCTAATTTGGGTTGTGGTGATGAACCCGGAGTTTATCTGTATTGCTGGTGGGTTATAAGTGATCACTGACCAGGTGAGGAATGCTCATGGAGAGTTAATTTGCCTTAGCAATTATGGGTTCATTTAGCACCATTCTCAGCAGCCATAGACACTGTGTCACTCAGCCCTGCCACACCCAGGCATTTCTGGGGGTCTGGGGAGGCAGTTTTTGAGTTCTGGAGGGCGTCCATTGCCCCTCACCCCTGGTAATACCACCACCTGCCCCCAGCCTACCTGCTGAGCTGTCCCTTCCCGGCACGGCCGGCTTTCGGGGAGGTCTCGGTCAGCAGCCTGCACCCTGGTGGGGACGCCCGATTCCGCTGCTCCACGGGCTACCAACTGCAGGGCGCCCGCCGGCTCATCTGCCGCAATGCCACCCGCCCCTTCTGGAGCGCCCGCGAGCCCCTCTGTCTCGGTAAGCACCGGCACCGCGGGGACACGGGACAGCTGGCACGGCACCGTCACCCACTGATGGTCCCTCTCCCACAGCGGCGTGCGGCGGGGTGGTCCGCAATGCCACAGTGGGACGCATCGTCTCGCCCGGCTTTCCCGGGAACTACAGCAACAACCTGACGTGCCACTGGCTGCTGGAGGCGCCCGATGGCCACCGCCTGCACCTCCACTTCGAGAAGGTGTCGCTGGCAGAGGATGATGACAGGTGTGCCTCTGGAGCAAACTGGGGGGGCTGGGGGTGTGGGGTCACAGGGCCATGTTCAAGGATGAGTGCTCTTGGCCATAACCAAGGATGGGTGCCATCGGCCATATCCAAGGATGGGATCTGTCATGGATGGGTGCCATTAGTCATATTTAAGGATGGGTGTTGCTCACCATGGCCAAGTGTGGCTACTGTTGGCCATTGGCCATGGTCAAGGACAGGTGCTGTTGGCCATATTCAAAGAAGATAACCTCTGGCCGTGCCCAAGGACAGTGCTGTTGGCCATGGCTGGGATTGGAGGCTACCATCCATGCCCAAGGATGGTGCTGTTGGCCACGGCCAGCACTGCACCCTGCCCTTGTCATGCCTTGGCAGGCTCATCATCCGCAATGGAAACAACGTGGAGGCACCGCCAGTGTACGACTCCTACGAGGTGGAGTACCTGCCCATCGAGGGGCTGCTCAGCACCGGGCGTCACTTCTTCGTGGAGCTCACCACCGACAGCAGCGGGGCCGCAGCGGGCATGGCGCTGCGCTATGAGGGTATGGGGCCGGGGTGTAGCAGGGAACCCAAACATTCCCGTGCTCACCTGGCCCCTGCAGACCTTTGCCCCCTGTGCCCACAGCCTTCGAGCAGGGGCATTGCTACGAGCCCTTTGTCAAGTACGGGAACTTCACGGCCAGTGATCCCCGGTACCCCGTGGGCACCACGGTGGAGTTCAGCTGTGACCCTGGCTACACGCTGGAGCAGGGCTCCACCATTATTGAATGTGTCGACCCCAGTGACCCGCAGTGGAACGAGACAGAACCAGCGTGCCGTGGTGGGTGCTGGTGCCGTGGGTGCTGGGGGTTGCTATGGATGGGGCATGAGGGATACTGGAGCCACTGTGCTGTTGTGTGTGCTGGAGCTGAGGGACACGGTGGGAATTGGAGCCAACAGGGATGGTGGGTGTGATGGAGCTGGGATGCCAGAGTGGGTACTGGAGACAGTATGGATGGTGCTGGAGTCACTGCGCCATGGTGTGTGCTTGAGCCAGAGTCAAGAGGGATGGCGGGTGCTGGATCTGGGATGCTGGAGCAGGTCTTGTGGCGGGTGCTCCGTGGCAGTGCTGAGCCCAGCGTGTGCCCACAGCGGTGTGCAGCGGGGAGCTGACGGACACGGCCGGAGTGGTGCTGTCACCCAACTGGCCAGAGGCGTACGGGAAGGGCCAGGACTGCATCTGGGGGCTGCACGTGGAGGAGGACAAGCGCATCATGCTGGACGTCCGCGTGTGAGTGTTGGGATAGCCCGGGATGGGGACAGTGGCATGGGGGGTCTGTGCACTTCCTGCCCTCACTGCCCCACTGCCGCAGGCTGCGGCTGGGCTCGGGGGACATGCTGACCTTCTATGATGGGGACGACCTGACGGCGCGGATCCTGGGCCAGTACACGGGCGCCCGTGGCCGCTTCAAGCTCTACGCATCCACTGCTGATGTCACCGTCCAGTTCCAGTCTGACCCTGGTGCCGGTGCCTTTGCCTATCGGCAGGGCTTTGTCATCCACTTCTCCGGTGAGCCCCACGGCCGGACAGTGTCACTGGTGTCCACAGTGTCCCCACTGCCCTGCTCACCCCTCCATGCCCACAGAGGTCCCCCGTAATGACACCTGCCCTGAGCTGCCAGACATCGCCAATGGCTGGAAGACGTCCTCACAGCCAGAGCTTCTCCATGGCACCGTGGTCACCTTCCATTGCTACCCTGGCTTCCAGCTGACCGGCACTGACCTCCTGATGTGTCACTGGGACCTGACGTGGAGCGGCGACCTGCCCTCCTGCGAGCGGGGTGAGTGATGCCCACCAGTGACCCCCCACCCTGCGGCGCATCCCCAGCCACCATCACCATCGGTCACTCCCACCTGCAGTGACAACCTGCCGGGACCCTGGGGATGCTGAGCACAGCCGCAGGGTGGTCTCCAACCCTAAATTCCCGGTGGGAGCCACCGTGCAGTATGTCTGCGACAAGGGCTATGTCCTGGCGGGCGCTGGGACTCTCACCTGCCACGACCGCGCTGCGGGGGGACCCAAGTGGAGTGACCGTCTCCCCAAGTGCATCCGTGAGTCGGGCACCCCCTCCCCGGGCATATCCCCCAAATCGATGGCGAGCACTGACCCCACCGTACCCCTGCCCCGCAGCGGAGACGTACGAGCCCTGCCACAACCCCGGCGTGCCGGCGGGCGGGCGGCAGAACCCGGAGCGGCGGCTGTACCCGGCGGGAGCCACCCTACACTTCTCCTGCACCGCCGGCCGGGCGCTGCTGGGCGAGGGCAGCCTGCGCTGCCTGCCCGGGCACCCCTCACGCTGGAGCGGCTCCCCTCCCATCTGCAAGGCGGGTGAGAAGACCACCTCCCACCCCAGCACCCCGCCGGCACCGCTCGGCACCCCACTTCTCACCCCCGCTGTTGGTTTCTTTCTTCTGCCTCCTCCAGCCTCCTACGATGAGTTTTACAGCAACCGCAACCTGGATGGTAAGGGCAAGGGTGTGTTGGGGTGCCGGGGCGTGGATGGGCACCCAGGGTGTGGCCAGTGTGGGGTGTCCCCTCGGTGAGCCCCCAACTCTCCTGGACAGCTGTGGCCAAGGCCGTGCCCTCGGGGACAACGCTGGAGGGCACCAACGTTGCCATCGCTGTCTTCCTGCCCGTGCTGGTGGTGGCCCTGCTCATCGGGGGCATTTATCTCTACTTCTCCAAGTGAGTAGCCCACTGGCCACTGTCACCCTATGGGGCCCCACGTCCCCCTGCTGCCCACTGCAGCTGTCCTTTCCCCACAGGCTCCAGGGGAAGCCGGCCCTGCAGCTGCCCCTCGCCGGCTCCCACCCCTATGACCATATCACCGTGGAGTCGGCTTTTGACAATCCCACCTACGAGACAGGAGTAAGTACTGGCCCCCACACCCCCCGTCTGGGGCTGGGCACCCCGGGGACCCTGCATCACATGGGCCACCTGTGCCAGGGGCTGTGCATGGGCTGGGACAGGCGCGGGATGGGGTTGTGTGTTCCAGGAACCAAGCATTAGGTAGGACATCCATCCAGGAACAACACAGGGGATGGGACATGCACCCAGAGACGACACAAGGGATGATACATTTATCCAGGGACCATTCACAGGATGGACATCCAGTTAGGGACCACACACAGGATGGAACATCGATCCAGGGATCACATGTGGGGTGGGATATCCATCTAGGCACCACACATTAGTTCAGACAACCATCCAGGGACCACACACGCTATCTGGGATATCCACCCAGGGACCATGTACGGGATGGACACTGACCAGGACCCATGTATGGGATGGGACACGCATCCGCAGGGCCATCTGTAGTCTGGGATGTGCCCCCAGGTCCTTATGGGATGGGAGATGCCCTATCCCTGTCCCAGGCACCCCGTTGCACTGCCGAGTGTCCAACCCCTTGCAGTCTGTTTTCTTTGCAGGACACGAGGGAATATGAGGTGTCCATCTAGGTGTGGGCAGCGTGGAGCTTGGCGCTGCAGCCACCCCTCCCGGGCCCCCCCGTGCCCACCGGCCCCCGGCACGGGCTGGGAACACCACTCCCAAGGAGAC
>VWZT01005793.1:0-12688 GCA_013397055.1 Pachycephala philippinensis | reverse complement strand
TAAAATCCTGGATTCTGTGAATAAAATCCCCTGTTTCTGCCGTGGCTCTGGAGGACAAGAACTCCTTCTGCCTCTCCTTGGGAACAAAACCTTGCTCTCCTTTGGGCTTTTCCAACAGAGCCTGAAATAAGACCCCATCGCCGAGCCGAACTTTCGGATCTCCACGGGCAGAGAAATCCAATTATTTTTTTTTTTTATTTTTCTCCATTTTTCTCCTTCTCACTTTTCCCTTTCTCTGCACCGAAGCCTCTGAACGCGACTCAGGCTTACGGGCCCAACCTGAGGTACATCGTGCGGTGGCGGCGGCGGGAGCCCCGTGGGAGCTGGCACAACGAGACCGTGCGCGGCCCCCGGCACGTCGTCTGGAACACCCCCATCTACGTCCCCTACGAGATCAAGGTGCAGGCCGAGAACGACTTCGGCAGAGCCCCGGAGCCCGACACCTACATCGGATATTCCGGCGAGGATTGTGAGTATTCCGTGGCCGCGGGTGGGATTTCAGCGATGAGCCCGTTCCAGGGAAATTTGGTGGTTCCTGTGTCCAGAGTTTGGGCGGGGCATTGCGGGATTTGGGATAAAAATACGGTTTCAGGTTGGACAAAAATCCGGTTTCAGGTTGGACAAGGCTTGGAGGACCAAGTATGGGCAGGGCACTGCGAGATTAGGGACAAAAATCCGGTTTCAGGTTGGACAAGACTTGGAGGACCAAGTATGGGCGGGGCACTGTGGGATTTGGGACGAAAATCCGGTTTCAGGGTGGACAAAAATCTGGTTTCAGGTTGGACAAGGCTTGGAGGAGCTGGACAGTGGAAGGTGTCCCTGCCCACAGCCAACTGGGATTATTGATGATTCCGACAATTCCTTAAAAATAAGGCAATTAGGTGGTTTTTTGGAACTTTGGGGTCCAACTTATGGCCAGGTGAGGCAGGAAAGGGTTGGATGTGCTGGGATCCTTCACCTGGACAGGGAGCTGAGCCAGAGCCCTTCCCTGCTGCGGGAATTCCTGCTTTCAGCTGGATCAGGAATGTTCTCCTGATGGCTGGAGGAGTGAAATCGGATTTATTTCTTTCCCATGGAAGAGGGCAGAGCCATCGTGGGGCTGCTGCTTGTGGGATTTGTGATGGGAAAAGCAAGGCCGGGGGTGTCCGTGTGTCCATCTGTCCATCTGTCCGAGCTCCGGGGTAATTCCAGGTTCCTAAAGACCACTCTGCTTTATCCCTGCCCGCCCAGATCCCAAGGCTGCGCCCACGGATGTCAGGATCAGAGTCTTAAACAGCACTGCTATATCTCTGACCTGGACCCGGGTGCACCTGGACACCATCCAGGGACAGCTCAAGGAGTACAGAGTGAGCAAATCCCAAATTCCCCCATCCCAAATCCCCGCCTCGGCACTGACCATTAACCCATTAAACCTCCTAAAATTCCCAGCTGGCTCCCGGGGATGGAGCTGCTGGATGTGGGGATGACAGAAAACTTCCCTGTGGTCGCCAGGAGCCTTTGGATGCGGGGCAGCACCGAGGATTTGTTCTTTGGGGTGTCAGCTTGGGGTTGGGGACGTCTCAGGATGGGGTTAAGGACGTCTCCTGCTGCTTCCTCCGGGCTGGGCTGCAGGATTTGGGATGCTCCAAGGAAATAGGGAGGGATTGGGATGGTCCTGCCCATGGAGCAAAGGGGCGCTGAGGGAATGACCCCAACCTGGTCAGGTTTTGTGTCATCCCTAAAATACTGACGGCGTTTTTTACTGATCAACAACCCCTGCAAAGCCTAAACCCGCAGTTGGGACTAACTGGGCACTAAAAATGTGGATCCGGGTTTTTCCAGATTTTTTTTTGTTTATATTTAATATTTATCCATTGTTCCGGGAGTGGATTTAATATTTAATATTTAATATTTGCTGCTGATGCACAGAGGGTGGAGCCGTTCGAACCAAGCCAAACTCTGAGCAGGGCCCTTCCCTCGGCATTAAAACATTCCCAAAACCTCGTGTCCAGCAAAGAATCCCAGCATTCCGAATCCCATCATCTGCTGGCTCTGCTTTTCCTGATTCTGGGGGATTTTCTGAATGGATTCTTATTTCTGCATGAAATAGGATTTACAGTCGAGGGTTTCAATGGGAGATTTCCCAAATTCAGGGTTTTTTTCGTGCCTGGGTGTGTCCCACCTTTCCTTGCCCACCGCTACTCCGAGTGGAAAGGGAGAATCACTCGGTTTTGAATTCTTGGAAATTAGGAACAGCTTTAGTCCGAGCTCAGTGGTTTTGGGAAGCTCTTAACGCCCTGCTCACCCTCTTCCTTGTGTAACATCTCTGATTTTCCTCGTGGACCTTCACTAATCCCCCTAAAAACTCCCACAGCCCCGCGCCGCCCTTAAAGTCAAAACTCTGCTTTTTAACGCCTAAAAATCCCCAAAAAACCGCGGTTAAACGGGAAAAAAAGCTTCACCTGGCCCGCGTGTTTCTTGAAGGCCTATTTCTGGAGAGACAGCAGCTTGCTGAAGAACCTGTGGGTCTCCAAAAAACGGCAGTTCGTGAGTTTTCCCGGGGACCGCAACCGGGGCACCGTGTCCCGGCTGTTCCCTTACAGCAACTACAAGCTGGAGATGGTGGTCACCAACGGCCGAGGGGACGGCCCCCGCAGCGAAATGAAGGAATTCCCCACCCCCGAAGGAGGTACGTTCCCACTGGGAATTTTTTTCCCGCTGGGAGAGGTTTGGGTGGAGCAGTCCCGGGGAGAGATTTTAGCTCAGCATCCCCCGGGCGGTGTTGTTGGCGGTGACACCGCTGAAGCCGAGCCTGGAGTTGGCTCCTGACCCCATCAATGTTCCCAAAATTCCCGAAGTTCGGGTGGTCTGGACACCTCAGCCAAGAAGATTTTGGGCTGAACAAGGGAAATATTTGCAAAAGCCTTTCCTAGGCACGGCTCCGTGCCCTTGATTTGCTGCAAACGTCCCTGAGCCGTGGTTTGGGGACGTGGCAGGGGATGGATCCATCCTGAAAAAAGCAGGAAAACCTTCCCAGGACCTTCAGGAAGGACATCGCCGATTCCTCTGCCAGGTTTTTAAGGCAAGAGCACCTCGTTCTTGTGTCAAGGATGAACTTGAGGGTTTAATTTTGTCGCTGGCACAGGAGCTATTTATAGACGCGCCGATAATTCCGTGTTGGAGCTGCAATTCCAGCGGCTGGAAGCGACTTTTGCTACAGCTCAGGAGGGGATTAGGGCACAGAAGGTCACAAAAACGCAAGAAAAAGATTCGCAAATCTTGTCTCAAAATATTTCGGGGTCCTCCCTTTTCTCTTCCTCTCCATCCCATCCCGGCATCTCTCAGCGCTGCCTCTTCCTTCACAATTCCTTGGGAAAAAAATCCCCATTTCTTAAGGATTTTCTGTGGATAGTTGAGGTTGTTCCAGAAGAAAGAGTTCAATTCCCGTAGGTTTTGCAGGCAGGGGCATTGTGACCCTGTTTCTGGGGGGTTTGGGGTGGCTTTGGGCATTTGGGGTGACAATAAGGACATGTGGGTGGCATTAAATAATAATTACGGTGGATTTTACTCTTATCACACAGAAAATGTGGGTTTTTGTTTTTCCTACACCACCGAGCCCTTTTATCGACCCAAAGTGACATTGAGGAGGCTGAAGGATATCCTGAACAACCAAAAATAAACTCCGAGCTCTCCAATCTCTCCTCCCCCAATTAAGACGCCACAATTAGGAGGAAATCAGGAGAATAATTTAATTCCAGTCTGGATAATTCTTTTCTTCCTTCAGTGGGGTTAGGGCTGGGGTTAGGGCTGGGGTTAGGGCTGGGGTTATAAGGGATGGGGCTAGGGTTAGGGTTAGGGCTAGGGTTATAAGAAATCGGGCTAGGTTTAGGGTTAGGGTTAGGGTAAAGTTTGGGGTTAATTTTTGGGATAATCCTAAACATTATTTAGGGGTTAGGTGCATTGGGCAGCATCTCCACGTTGGACATCTCTGGAATTAATTTTCCTGGCAATTCTTTGGCATAAGAAAAGCCACCTTTGGGTGTTGTAAGAAGAGAATCTTTGGGATCAAAACCTTGCCACTGGTGAGGGGTCTGAAGTATTTCAGGAAATTTGTGTCTAAGAGGAGATGTGAGGCTGGAGTTAAGCGAGGTTTTTGGGATATTTTGTTCTTCTAAGAGAGGAAACTTTGGGATGAAAACTTTGAGATGGTTGGGGAATGGAAATAAAACCGAGAAATATGTGTCTAACACACAGAAATGGGGCTGGACTTAAGAGAAGTTTTTTGGATGCTTTCTATTGTTCTAAGAGAGAAATTTTTGGGATGAAAACCTTGGGGTGGGAGGGGCGTGTACGGAAGGCCAGAAATTTGGGTCCAACAGGAGAAGCTGGTTGGAACTACATCCCAGCTCTGACTCTGTGGCCTCGCTGGAGGATCCCATGGGATCGGGATCACACCAGAGCCGCTCTGCTTTTTCTGCCTGCTGAAAATTCCCACCTGGCTCATGATTTTTGGGATAAATCTTTGTGTGATCCATTCAGGGTGGGAATTTTGGAGTCCCCAGGGTGTGGCCCAGCCCGCGGCGGGTGCAGCAGTGCGAGGTTCGTTACCCTGTGTGTGTTCTCTCCTCCCCGCTCCCCTCCAAGTGCCCAGCTCCCCCAGGTACCTGCGGATTCGGCAGCCCAACCTGGAAATCATCAACCTGGAGTGGGATCACCCCGAGCATCCCAACGGGGTCATCACGGGATACACCCTCCGGTACCAGCCCTGTACGTCCCACGTTCTCCTCTTGGTGATAAATCGGGAAATCCTTCCCATCCCGCATTTTCCCAGGGCAGGGAGATCCGTGAGGAGCTGGAGACTTCCATGGTGGGAAAACCGGGTGTTGGGAGGGGTCCTGGAAATCTACAGGGGGGGTGGTGGGTGCTCACCAGCTCCCCAGAATCAAATTTTGAGGAAATCAGTTGGAGCTCGGATTTAGGAAGATTTTAGGGAGGCGTTTTTGTGCTCACCCCAACACAATTTGGATGAGGGGATGCCCAGAGCCTGAATGTCCCTGAACCTTCCCTGCCCACGTGAATGTCCCCAAGGACACGCCCTCATGAATGTCCCCAGCAGGTCCCCAAGTGCCCCAAAATGGGTGTGTTCAAGAGCAGCAACATCTCTGAGCCCCACAGAGACCCCACAGTGACCCCACAGACCCTCCATGGGGTGAGGGACGAGCTGGAAACCCCTGGAATTCCTGACCCCAGGAATTCCTGAGCCCTGCCTTCCCTCTGCAGTTAACGGCTCCCGGACGGGCCGGACGGTGGTGGAGAACCTGTCCCCCAACATCTCTGAGCCCCACAGAGACCCCACAGTGACCCCATAGTGACCCCACAGACTGTCCAGGGGGTGAGGGATGAGCTGGAAACTCCAGGAATTCCCGACCCCCGGAATTCCTGACCCCAGCCTGCCCTGCCTTCCCTCCACAGTTAACGGCTCCCAGATAGGCTGGACGGTGGTGGAGAACCTGTCCCCCAACATCTCTGAGCCCCACAGTGACCCCATAGTGACCCCACAGACTGTCCAGGGGGTGAGGGATGAGCTGGAAACTCCAGGAATTCCCGACCCCCGGAATTCCTGACCCCAGCCTGCCCTGCCTTCCCTCCACAGTTAACGGCTCCCGGACGGGCCGGACGGTGGTGGAGAACCTGTCCCCCAACCAGACGAGGTTCACCCTGCAGAGGACGGACCCCATCTCCCGCTATCGCTTCGTGCTCCGCGCCCGCACCCAGGTGGGAGAGGGAGAGCCGCTGGTGGAGGAGTCGCCGGCGCTGCTGGACGAAGGTAAGGGCTCTGACGAGGGGACGGGGGGACAGGACGTGGCAATCCCAAAAATGGCATCGTGGCAGGATGTGGCAACCCCCAAAAATGGCATCGTGGAAGGATGTGGCAACCCCCAAAAATGGCATTGTGGCAGGATGTGGCAACCCCAAAAATGGCATTGTGGCAGGCCACAGAACAGCCCAAAAATGGCATCGTGGTAGGATGTGGCAAAATCAAAAAATGGCATTGTGGCAGGATGTGGCAACCCCAAAAAATGGCATCGTGGCAGGGTGTGGTAAACCCAAAAAATGTCATCATGACAGGCCATGGAACAGCCCAAGAATGCCATCATGACAGGCCATGGCAAAACCAAAAATTGGCGTAATGGCAGGATGTGACAACCCTAGGAATGGCATAATGGCAGGCCATGGCAAACCCCAAAAATGGCATCATGGCAGGATGTGGCAAACCCCAAAATGGCATAGTGACAGGCCATGGAACAGGCCAAAAACGGAATCGGGGAATCCCAAAAACCAGCAGTGCAGGGAGGGCAGCGAGGGCTGCCTGCTGAGGTGGAGGTGGCCAAATTCTGGGGTAAAAACCCCTCTGAGGTGACCCAGGGACCACCCTGAGCTCCAGGGAACCGTCCCCAAGACAGGGGCATTCCTCGTGTGCCCTGGAGCAGGAGGAAATTCAATGAATTTGTGTTTTTTACCAAAAGAGGGCAGGATTAGATGGGATTCAGGAAGGAATTCTGCACGCTGAGGGTTTGGAAGCCCTATAATCAGATAAAATTCCCGGTGCCACCTCCCTGTCACCCCACAGGCGTCACCCCACCCTACAAACCTCCAGAGCCCCAATCTCGGCCCCATAATCAGATAAAATTCCCGCTGTGGAACATCCATCAAATTAAATGGAAGTTCTGGAGCCCTGAGGGAACCGAGGGCGGCTCTTTCCCCTCTTTAGGCTCAGCTGACAGAGCTGGGATCAGGTTAGGGCTGGGATTTAATGGGGTTTTTGTCTCCTTCCCTCCATCCCCCCATCCCAGCTAATGGCTCTGAGTGGGGAAAGCGATTCCTGCCCAGATCCAGGGGGAATAAAACCATTCCCGACACCCCTGGGGTGGGATCCAGCGAAATTTATCGGATGGAGGGGGAGAAAACAGCCGAGGAAAACACGAGAGGGGCCTGGAATTGCTTTAAAAAGGAATTTTGAGAGCTCTGGGGTTGGGTTGAAGTTGAAAATGGAATATTTTTAGCTGGTTCGCATCCGATTTTCTTTGTTTCTGGACACTGATAACGGCGAGACAAAGGCCAGGACCAACTCGGGGTCTGTCAATTTTAATTGATTTATGTCAGGAATTGGGGTGCCCAAAACTGCTGGGTGAGGTAAGGAACCCCCTCTGCGGGGTTTGGGGTGAGGATGTGGCAAAAAAAGGACAAAATTTGGCCATCAAACAGCAAAAAAATAGGAAAATTAAAGTAATTTACAGCCAAATCACCGAAATGTGCCCTCCAAACTGAGGTACAGCACGAAATAGGTGAGTTTTGCTCACTTTGATGGCACCTCCTGCCAAGCCGCGGCAAAGACCGGAATTTAAGGCTGGAATTTAAGGAAAATAAGCAGATTAAGGAAATTAAACCCATTAACACCTCCCGAGGAGGTTTTCTGCTAGCTGGACTCCTTCAGACACAGAGTTTAAATCAAATCCCCACATGACAAAGGAAAGATCAAGGTGAAATTCGGTGTCAAAACGGGGTTTTTGGGGATTAAACACCCACTTAATACCTGGTTTAACAACACCGCTGTCACCTTGATGCCACCGCTGCCACCTCGGTGCCACCTCCGGCACCTTTTGGGAGTTTTACCTGGATCCTGGGAGTTTAACCTGGTTCCTGGCGTGGTTTATCCTGGATCCAGGAGTGGTTTATCCTGGATCCTGGGTGTTTAACCTGGATCCAGGCGTGGTTTGTCCTGGATCCAGGGGTGGTTTATCCTGGATCCTGGGTGTTTAACCTGGATCCAGGCATGGTTTATCCTGGATCCTGGAGTGGTTTATCCTGGATCCTGGGTGTTTAACCTGGATCCAGGCGTGGTTTGTCCTGGATCCTGGTGTGGTTTATCCTGGATCCTGGGTGTTTAACCTGGATCCAGGCGTGGTTTATCCTGGATCCAGGTGTGGTTTATCCTGGATCCTTCTGTGGTTTATCCTTCTGTGGTTTATCCTGGATCCTGGGTGTTTAACCTGGATCCAGGTGTGGTTTATCCTGGATCCTGACGTGGTTTATTCTGGATCCTGGTGTGGTTTATCCCAGATTCCCGCATTCCAGGTCGGATTTAACCCCATTTTCCCCCTCTCTCTCTGCTCTCCGGTGACTCCGATCGTGCCAGCGGCGCCTTGGGGTGGTTTGATAAATTCCTGTGTTTTTCTCTCCCCTCTTTCTCTCCGTTTTCCTGGTTTTTTTCCGTTTTCCCCTCTCTCTGTCCCCGGCGCTGCCTCCGAAGCCACGCCAAGCCCAGGTACCGTACCCGGAGGTAACCGGCATGGGGGCGACGGAGCTTGCCAATTAAGCTGCCAATTAAGCAGAAAAGTTCGTTAAAACCCTTCCAATGGCCACGCCAATTGGGCATTTCAATCATTCCAGGCACGAGGGGACCAGGGTGGCTCCGCAGCGGGGCAGGCGAAGATTAAAAGGTCTCTAAGCCGGGCTTAAAAGCCATGCAAAAAATCTCATGAAAACCAAACCGTGCTGGGCGAGCCCAAAGGAGAGTCGAGTTCCCATTAAAATGGGTTTTTTCCCTATTAAAAAGGGGTTTTTTTTTCTATTTAAAGATGTTTTATTCCCCTATTAAAGAGGGCTTTTTTTCCTGTTATAGAGGGTTTTTTCCCTATTATAGAGGGTTGTTTCCCTTGTAAAAAGTGTTTCTTTCCCTATTAAAGATGGGTTTTTTCCCTGTTGAAGACTTTTTTCCCTATTAAAGAAATTTTTTCCTTTTTAAAGGTTTTTTTCCCCCCTTATTAAAGACGAGTTTTTTCCCTGTTAAAGAGGGTTTTTTTTCCCTATTTAAGAGGGTTTTCCCCCCATATTAAGAAGGTTTTTTCTCCCTGTTAAAGTGGGATTCTTTTTCCCTATTATAGAGGGTTTTCCCCTCTATTAAAGAAGTTTTTTCCCTATTTAAGAGTTTTTTTCCCTATGACACAGGGGGTTTTCCCTATTAAAGAGGGTTTTTCCCTGTTACAAAAGGATTTCCCTGTTAAAGAGGATTTTTCCCTATTAAAGACAGTTTTTTCTCTATTATAGAGGGATTTTCCCTATTAAAGAGGATTTTTCCTCATTAAAGAGGGGGTTCCCCCCTATTAAAGAGGGAGTTTCCTCTATTAAAGAGGGCTTTTTCCCCCTATTAAAGAAGGTTTGTTATCCCTATTAATGAGGGGTTTCTTCCCTATTAAAGAGGTATTTTTTTCCTTATTAAAGGGGTTTTTTCCCTGTCAATGAGGGGTTTTTTCCCTACTAAAGAGGTATTTTTCCTTATTAGTGGGAGGTTTTCCCTATTAAAGAATTTTTTTCCCTATTAAGNTTTTTCCTTATTAAAGGGGTTTTTTCCCTGTCAATGAGGGGTTTTTTCCCTACTAAAGAGGTATTTTTCCTTATTAAAGAGAGTTTTTCCCTATTAAAGAATTTTTTTCCCTATTAAGGAGCTTTCCCCCCTCTCACAGAGGATTTTAACCCCAGCTCTGCACAAACCCTTCTCCCTTTTTAACCCTCGCCATCCCCACCCTACAAAACACAGAACATTTCCGGCTCCGTGGGTCCCATCCAGCACCCGTGGGATCGCAGCCGGAGATTTGGGAGATTTTTAGGATGCACCCGGAATTCCCCGTGGCTTTGATCCAGGAGATTCCTCCCATTCCCGGTGTCCATTGGAAGGGTTGAGCCGGGAATTTGGGGCCGCAGCTGTGCATGTTCTGCATGGAGCCTCCTGCTGGCTTTGCCCTCCTCGCTATTCCCAAAAAACCCGCGAGCAGGGAGCGACCTTTTCCAGCACCAGGGACAGCTCCTCCTCCTCCTCCCACTGCTTCCATGGAAAAACCCATCCCGGTTATCCCAGCGCCTCCTCGCAACGCCCCGACACCATTCCAGATCACCCAGGAAAGGATTCCCACCTCTCACAGACTGGGAAAATCCCGATTTTCCACACCGAACACGCAATTCCCACATTCCAAACAGCGGGAGAGCCTTTTCCCAGCTCAGGAATGCGGCCATGGGGGTGCAGCCGACCCCAAACTCATCCCAAAAAAGCTTTTTGGGAGCAGCAGCAGGACCCGATTCCCCGCACCGAGGGCTCCCCATAGGTCCTGCTTTGCCTCTGCGCATTCCAAGCAGGAACAGCTTCCCAGGGAAGGCTCTTCCCGAGGGATACAAGTGCAGGATCTGCTCTCTGCACCTGTAGGATTCGCTTTCCTGCCCCGGGGATGTTCCTTTTCCTTGGATTTTGTTGCGGCGATGTCTCTTCCCGATATTATTTTGGTTTTTTCCCTGATCTTTCTCCTTCCTGTCTTTTTCTCTTCCTCCCTCTTCCCAAAAAAAAAAAAAAAAAAAGAGGAGTAACAGATTGGTCAGGGTTGGGTGGTGGGGACCTGAAAATCCACTTTAAAATCCTGGAAATGAACATAAAAACCCCCTGAAAATGAACATAAAATTCCTTAAAATGCACATAAAAACCCTTGGGATTGGGACCGCCCTCTCCTCCAGCTCCTTCTCCATCCAGGGTTTCGCTCATCCACCAGAATCCTGATTTTCTTTGTGGATCAGGATTGCCTCAAGCCCTTTTCTGCTTCCGGAGGGTCTTGCTGAACTTTGGAATCACGGCCTGATCTCTTCATCCTCCCAACCCCAAACCGTTCCTGGCTCCATTTCTTGCCCCGCTGGAATTATTTGTGATTTTAGGGGTAATCCTCCAATTACCCGGAGCCCATCCCTCCATTTTCCCCTTTCCAAAAGGAGGCAAAAGCACTTTGGGAAGGGCTGGAAAAGGGCTGAGAGTTGGGAATTTCTGCCTTATCTTCCTCCCCATTCCAGGCTCCAGGAGGGGACTCAGGGCATGGAAAAATCCCTTTCCCATCCGAATCCCGCTCCGGAGCTGGATCCCATTTCTCCTCAGGCCAGGGTTTGAGCCGAGTCTGGCTCCAGAGGATGTTTCTCTTCCCAAGGAATCCCAGGAAACACTCCCTGACCTTTCCCATCTCTGCTGATTGACCCAGATCCGGCGGATTCTTACGGAATCGTGGCGATTCCGTGAATTTCTTGAATTGCAGGAAAATTTTCCTTGCCGTGGCTGGCACTGACAGGGAATAAAAAGGTTCCTTTTCCAGGGATAACCCGACGCAGGCGGGGTCAGGAACCAGAGCAGGTGATGGAATCGAAGTGAAGTGCAGGGATTTTTCCCTTAGGAAAGGCTTCACCTTTCCTAAGCCAGGCTTTGGACAACGGGAGAGGGGATTTGGGAAAAGAAAATATTAAAAAGGGTTTTATTCGTGCTCTGAGTGAGGAAAAAAATCCCCAAAACTGGATTTTTGATTTTCCGTCTGTATGGAAGAACTTCATCAGGGACCATAAAGAAATCGGGTTTAGACTGGAGGGAAAAACCTGACTTTTCTCTGTCCATAAATGAGAATTTGAGGAGAAAAATCCCATTTTTCACTTTAGAAACGGAGGGAATTGCTGAGCCCTCTCTTTCTGCTCCGCCACCCCCTTCTCTTCTCCAATTTCTTCTCTTTCCGCATCAGATTTGGAGAATTTCACGGCCCAGACTTCCCAATTCCGTCCTGTTGGTAAAAACCGGGAGAATTAAAAATGAATCTCTGCAAATGTCCTCGGCCCCATCACCAAAAATCATGAAAAATTCATCCCAATTTCTCCAAGCCTCATTATTTCGTAGGCACACCCCAGGGAACGCCGTTGCCACAGCCCAACAACACATTAAAAGCGCTTCTAAATAATTAAAAAGCAGCAGAGATTGGGATTGTTTCCTGGATTTTGCCAAAAAATTTCTACTTCTCACTGAATTATCCCACTCCGAGCAGGATTTATGTCTTTTCTTTAGATCTTCCCTTAAAAAAAAAATCCCATTTTTCTTTTAGGATTCTTCTTCTTCGGGGTTTTTTTCCCCCCAAATCTGAGCTTCAAACAGGTTTTTGTGAGAAGTTTGGACTCTTTTTTTTACTGCTCTGCTCCTGGCTGGGGAGGCAGCGAAGAGCTCAGCATCTCTCATTAGCGAAATTATTAATTGCTGCATCCTCAATCCATCATCAGAGCCCCGTCCTTCCCTGAGAGGGAATAATGGATCTTGGAGACGGAAAAAGCCTTAAAAGGGAGGCAATTAAGGAGCTGAGTGCTCCTTTGGCTCTTTCCAGGAAGCAGGGCTCGGCTAAAATGGGATAAAGAGGTTGGGAATTGCTGCTGGTGGGTTTTAATCCGAATTTCCCGGGTGATTTCTTCCTGCTTGGAGCAATTCCCCGCCCTGGGATGGGGAAAGCGGCCGCTGTCTTTGGGAAAAGGGGGATTTTCCCCCCATCTCGCAAATTCCAGGTGCTCCGGCGCTGTCCCCAAACTTTCTGCTGTCCCCAAACTCTGCTCGAGCCCCAGAGCGCTGGGAATGCGGGAAAACATCTCCAAAAAACTCGGGAATGTCGTGGCCGGAGCATCGCGGCTGTTTTTAGGAGGATGGACGGGATTTCTGCGCTTTCCAAAATTCTGGGAATGCCAGCCTGGCTCTCCCATCTCCCTTTGGGATCTTTGTCACCGCTGGTGGCACCCAGAGGGGACACCGGCAGCTCCAGGAAGGGGATCCCTGTGGTCGGATCCCTTTTTTTCAGGGGATATCAGATCCCTGTGATCCCTG
>VWZT01005791.1:185547-231305 GCA_013397055.1 Pachycephala philippinensis | reverse complement strand
TTTGTACCTGTAGTAGTACATAAAAAGATAGTACCTGTAAAAATGTTAGGCACCCTTCTGAAGCTGAAGGAAGGTATAATTAGAGAGGATATTGGGAGGAAGTTCTTGGCTGTGAGGGTGGTGAGGCCCTGGCACAAGGTGCCCAGAGCAGCTGTGGCTGCCCCATCCCTGGAAGTGTTCCAGGGCAGGTTGGACAGGGCTTGGAGCAGCCTGGGATAGTGGAAGGTGTCCCTGCCCATGGCAAGCATGGAATGAGATGATCTGTAAGTTCCTTTCCGACACAATCCATTCTGGGACTCCATGGTAAGTATAACCTAGTCTATGGATTACTTAATTTAGTAAATTATTCTTAATGTCATTTTTGTGCCTGCTGCTGCAGCTGGAGGGGTAGGGGTGCCTTGGGCCCGTGTTCCTGCCCCGGGCTGGCTTCACCAGCACTGCCACAGCCCCTTGGCCAGGGCTGTGTCCTGCCTGGCAGGGCCCCGGTGCCCCCTGCCCCCCTGGGTACAGTACCAGGCTGTGCCGGGCACTGAGCTGTGCAGGAGCCATGTGCCCTTGGTGCTCCAGCCGGAGCCTGCCCTGCACTCACCTGCTGCTGGGGGAGCAGGAACACACGGCTGTGCCAGCCCTGGTGAGGGGCACCGCCCGGCTCAGAGCGCTGCCAGCACAGCCCCTGAGCAGTGACCCCTGGTCCGCAGAGCAGCTGGCCCCCCCACTCCAATTCCCTGCGAGGGTGGTGGTGCTGGGCCTGGGGCAAGGATCCTCCCTGGAAAGGTAGGTGGAAGCTGTGTTCCCAACACTTAGTAGTGTGTGCAGAGTTATTTCTGTAAAGGCAGCTTTATTTGGAGCCATCTGGATTAACTCCATTTCTGGCTAGAGCACCTGAAAGTAATTTAGGAACAGACTTTGCTGTGGCTCTTCAGCAAAGGAAGGGAGATTTCCAGGTGTCTTCTCAGACATCATCATGGCTGAGTGCAGCCCCCTGCATTTGCTTAAGGAATGTCTCTAGAGTAGAAAATCGCCATTAGAAACATCTTGCTTGTAATGCTGATGTGGGTGGTTGGGCCATGAGGCATTGCAGGGAAGCAGGTTATGGACAGTGACTTCTGGGGGCCCCAAGGGTCTGTCACTGTGCTTGGTGCCGTGGGCAGGGCCTGGCTGGCAGGAGGTGCCACCCTGCAAGGGTGGCAAAGGGCACTGCTGCCAGGTGGGACCCGCGGGGCACGACCGTGGGTGCCCCCGTGTCAGTCACAGCGTGGTGTGAACTCCTCAAGAGCGCTCCAGTCTGGGAATGCCGCTGCCAGCTCCGCACCCAGCGGCGGTTCCTGCAGCTGCGGCCCCAGCAGAGAGGGACTGAACCTGCGTCCAGCAGGGACTGTCCCTGCCCCCTGTGATCCAGCCCTGCATGCCCACAGCAGCACCACCGGCATCACCGGAGTTCCAGCTCCAGCACCTCCCGCCCGCCGCTGCACACGCCACACAGGTACCGCCTTTTATTGCTCTGGGGAGAAATTTTATTGTGAGCAAAGATTTATTCATTTGGTGAGGGGTAACAGAGTGGCTTTGTCATCCAGTTCAGGGTGCAAAACCACAGCGGAGTTTATACAAATTAATCGGTTTTTGACATCAGGAAAACACAGTTTCCATCAATGTTTTAATTCTTCCCTGAATTAGAGATACATATTGCTCTAAGGAGAAAGAGCTCCTTACTCAGAAGGATGCCTTTGAAACTGTTTCAGACCAGCTATTGTATAAGTAAGGGCAAGACAGCCTTGCCTGTCCGGCCCTGAAAATAAAATAAATTAAAATACATATTTTATTTTCTAGGTTCCTTCACTGACAGAAAATCAATAGAAAGCAAAACCCAACTGTGAGGCAGAAAATCAAACCAGCCGTCCAAGCCCTCAGTGACAGAGGCTCCTTCCCACAGCTGCACTAGGTGAGTTCCTGTCGGGCACCGGGGCTGAGCTGCTGCCCCTCGGGCACAGAGCACACGGCAGAGCCCAGGGGCCACCTCGGCATCACTGGCCATGGCGGGAACACACCCCACAGGCTCAGGGTGGCCCCCTGGCCAGGTGCTGGCACTCAGACAGACAGACAGCTGCAACACCAAGTGTAAGTGCAAAAAAAAATGGGGGCCCAATGGGGCATTTCCCAAAAAATGCAATCCGTTCGCTTAAAGCAGCTCCCATTCCGTTGGGAGGTGTGCGTGTGAGTGGCAGGAGCAACCAAGCAGCAGCAGGACAGGGCTCTGTGGCTGCTGGATCTCAGATTTCTGTTGCTTTAAAATACCAGGGATTTAACTATAAAAATTTTCACCCCCATTAACCTACAACCTGTGTAGACCAAAACACATCAGCTACTGCCAACACCAGCTCTGCTCACTACAGCAGGTGCCAGGAGGACACCTTGAGTCCTCAGAAGCCTTCAGCTGTGTTGTCCTCTGGCCTGCTGGGACAAGGTGAGGGGGTTACCCAGTTCTTTACACTGTGCTGGGAAGGGGTCATGGCAGAAGTGTGGCTTTTGCTCTTCTAAAAGGGATTTGCTTATTTTTGTTTTTCTAGGGGGCAGTTCCAGTGCACAACCATCGCACACACCACAGAAAGGCTGTCCTGGAGCAGGACAGCACCGACTGGAGAGCTCCTCCCCCATCCATCTGTGCTCCAGCAGGGAACATTTGCTACCTGGCTAGTCACGGGAAAACCTCTATTTGGAAAAATTCCGTAATGCACAGGTAAGTGCTGCCTGGAATGACTAAAGCAATGCTCTAAGGGTACATTAAATAACTGGTTTCAGTGCTGGTTCATGACCTCTGGCTGCGGCACCTGTAGCCACGGGCTTGGGGCCATCGCTTACTTGGTGCCAGTGCAGTGGTGATGGTGACACAGGTGACACCCAATCCCCAGACATGTCTGTCCAGACTGGGGAAAGGCCGTTTCACGGAGCAAACCCCTTGCCTGGCCCCTTCAAGACGTGTTCAGTCAGAACTGCCCGTTCTGATCCATGCTCAGGTGCCTTGGGCTGCCCTGGCCACAGCTCTGTGCCCCAGGGCCTCAGCCAGACGCCTTGCTGAGGGCACTGGTGGAGCGGTGGAGCTTCCCTGAGAGCCTGCTCCTAGAGGCACGTGGCAGTGTGGACGAGGGCGGCTCTTCCAGCTTGATGCCGATGGTGACAGTGAGGTCGGTGCTTGCACTTGTGGTGAGGCAGCCTGGAAAACAGAGCAGGCAGGGAAAACCCAGGTCAGGACAAAACAGCCTGTGTGCCTCGGAATAACCGCATGGCACAGTGCAGCCCCTCCCCTCGCCTCTTCCCAGCTTCTCCTGGGATTCCCGGCGTGAGGACCGGCACAGAACTCTCCCTGGAAAGTGCCTTAGCCTCTGGAAAAATCCTGAAGAATCACAATTTCTTCCACTATTTAACAGGTACCCTTGTTACTGGTGGCTTATGGGCACCACTGGGGAAGGGTCTCAGGGGCTGTGGGTATGTGGGGTTACGCTTTGTTGTTGAATGGAATCACCTCTCGGTTATTCCCCAGAGGCCAGGCCTGCCCAGGCTGGCAGAGGGGGAACAGGTGAGCCTGGTCATTAAATGAGACACTAATGACCAAAACCAGGTGCAGCTGCTGTGAGGAACACACCCTGCCCTGGTGCTGAGGGCTGGACCTGTCCCAAGGCATTTCCCGGGGGAACACTGTTTCATCAGCTCCCTCAGGAAACAGTATTTTTAAACCATGTTGCAATTCTCTCCAGAAGTGTAAACACAAGTTTTTTATTACAGGTGGGAGGGAGGAACAGCCAGGCAGGGAGAGCACAAGGACATTCTAAGCCCACTCCGAAGGCTGGCAGCGGTGGCACCCACGCAGAACTCCTCAGGGATGGTTGTGTTTTGCAACACAGACCTACTTCCAGTGTAACAACTGACTCCATCTCAGCTGTGCCTGGCCAGGCTGTGGCTCTTCAATCATCTCTTCACCTCATCTCTTCACCTCTCCTAGCCCAGGTAAATCTCAAACGCGCACAAAATGCCCCAAAGCACAGCCAGGGCCTTGGCTGAGCTGTGCCTCAGGCACAGGTGAGTAGAGCACTGTCCTTGCAGGACAGGTGGGGACATGGCCATGCGTCAGTGTGGAAGCAGGATGAGCCCTCGGTGGCTGTCTGAGGACAAAGACTCACCCTGGCCCTCTGCTGCACTTCCCAGGTGAGGTGTAACCTGTCCTTTTGCTTGAGCAGCTCTGGTTGTTTGAGTGATTCACAGCAGGAGTGGAACAGCAGAAGCACAGCACCAAGTGTGAGCCCCCTCAGCCTGCCTTCGGCCCTGCGTTTGCATCTCAAAGACAGCCCATACGTACCAGATTGGTTCTTTGAGACTACTGACTGAGGGGAAATAGCACATTTTAAAAAGGTGGAAAGTGTGACTTAGCCTGTAACGGCATTTTCTGTGAAAAATGCGGAGCTGTCAATTTTGGATTAAAAACAAAACCTGTGGTGCTACTGGCTGGGGAGAAAAGTGTGGGGGAGGGAAGGGCTGTGAGGGAAGTGTTGTACTTGACATTCCTGCAGTGAGGCAGCATGGCAGATGGTCAAAATAATACAGTTTTCTCCAAATGGACAAGCGGAAGTGGCTTAGAAATAAAAAATAATTACCGCGTGCGGAATGCGGGAGAAATTATCGCGTGTGGGAGTCACTACCGCGTGTGGCATCATTACTGTACGTGGATCGCGGGTGTCATTACCGCGTGTGGCATCATTACCGTACATGGATCACGGGAGTCATTACCGTGTGTGGCATCATTACCGTACATGGATCACGGGAGTCATTACCGCGTGTGGCATCATTACCGTACATGGATCACGGGAGTCATTACCGCATGCGGATTGCGGGAGAAATTACCGACCGCAGGAGTAATTACCGCATGCGGATCGCGGGAGGAATTACAGCACACAGATCACGGGTGGCATTACCGTGTGCGGGAGGCATTACCGCACGTGTAAGGCATTACTGCACACGGATGGCAGGCAGCATGGCCATACATGGGAGGGATTACTGCACAAGGATCACAGGAGGCAGAACCATGTGGAGTTTGTAGGAGGCACGTGCAGAGCATGGGAGGCAGAGCAGTGCAGGTGTGAGGCACACATGGAGCCACAGGAGGTAGAGCTGAACATGGAGCAGTGGCAGCAAGGGAGGAGGAGGAGGGGAAGGAGAGCTGTTAGCGATGAAGTGCAGCAGCAGCAGCAGAGGGGCCTGTGGGAAGCATTGGTCTTACCTGCAGCCATTACCGTACCGAGAGCATTAACACTCTAATCTAAAGGGAGAGAACAAAACCGTGTCAGTGCAGGACCAAAGGGGGAGAACAAAACCGTGTCAGTGCAGGACCAGTACCCCGTGACTGCTGCAATCATGCCAACCCAAAACAGCACACCCCGATACAGGCTGGAAGGGCAGCTCCCCTCAGCCCTCAGGGACCTGCAGAAACACAGACCCACATGCTTCCTCCTCGGGTCTGAGGACTGAAACAAACAAGGGAGGGAATGCTGGCAAAAATTGGAATGAATAATCACTGCTTTTGCCAAACCTGCTGCCGTGGGATGGTGGCATGCAGCTGCTTCACGCCTCAGCTCCACCTCCAGCACCGTTCCTGGTCACACCATTTCAAACTGAGTAAAATTTGAGGCTTCACAGAGACCTAAACTCTCTGTGACACTACAGCCAGGTTAAAACCCCAGGAAGTGAGCAGCATAGCAATCCTGGTGCCACATAAATTTCCCAGATGGGGAAGTCCTTGAGTGCACAAAACCTGTTCATGAGCAGTCACACACCTGCACTCAGACAAGACAACACACACTGACGGGTCTCTCACCGGTGACGCTGCTAAAAGAGCATTAATGCTTTTAAAACACATTTATTGCAGGAGGGATTAAAAACAGAGTTAAGAATATAGATAAAAGCACTTTAAATGCAGGGTTACCTTGCAGGAAGCTACAGAGAGATGGTGTATTGCATCTTAAATCCAGTCCACGGAACAAACCTGGTTTCTTCCCCAGGGCAGGTGCTCTAGGAATGGCCTTTTAGCCACTGCTCATAAAGCAGCTGAACACCCCTGAAAGCAAGGGTGGGTACGACCATGCCCCGTAACGATCCTGAAGATTGGTACTTGACAAGACCCATGAAGTTTTCACATGGGTTGTGACCTGTTCCAGCCCCTCATTAACCTTTCAGCCACGACAGGTCTGTGGAAATCTTTGTTTTCCTTCCTAGTAAATGCAAAAGTAATAAAATTCCAGAGAGAATTGTAGTAAATCTGCACAGCATTCCTGCTTCCAACTGCCAAAGACAGGCTCAAAGTACACTGTAAGCAGCATTCTGAGCCTGCGTGGAAGAGCCCATGGATAACTGAAGCAGTCTGATAACTGAAGGTTAATCAAAGCCGCACACATCCTGCAGTGCCCTGGAAAGCTGTAAATGACACAGTAAGAGAATCTGATGCTAGAGGTTAACCAGGGGCAGAACTGACCCTAAAACAGCACCCACAGCTCCCAGCTCCAGTGGGAGTGCCTGGCACCACTGCAGGCCTCCACAGTTTCAGGGACTTGGAAATAAGCCTGAAATGTACACATTGAAGTTTAATTACTCACAAGTTGGAGCAGCTGCTGGTTAGTTCTGCAAGGCTCAGCCTCAGCCAGGGGGACCCCACCAAGTGCTGGGGGTTATGTGGGTGTGACAGGCAGGGAAGCCCAAGCCCTCAGCACAGGGCCACAGGACTGGTTCTGCCCCGGTTCTGCTCTGCCTCTGCTCCAGGTCTCTGCCGGCGCCTCAGTGCAGAGGGAAAATGTGAAGGGGCTACATTGCCCAGAGCCTTCTCCGAGCTGACAGCTCGAGCAGCTGGAGCTGTCACCCGGCAGAAGACACGGGCCCATCAAACTCCTGTTTTCGCCCATCCCAGTGCTGATTGCTGGGATGAGCCCTCCCTCACCACCTCCTCTCCTGGTAGCTAGGGGAGCATCCTCAGAGCCAATCAATTACATGGAAAAGGCAGGGGGCCAGGCTGAGAGCCCTGATGTGGCTCTCACCTCCTCACTGTTGGTGATCCTGAGGGAACACCAGAACTGAGGCGGAGGCAGTCCCAGCACCTGCACACCCTCAGTGGTGGCACAAGGGACAGCCCCAGCACACTGAGCAGGCAGCCACTTCCTTAGGGCTCTGCAGGGATCTGGACCCTCCAGAGCCAGGCCTGGGCTCCTGGGCATACACCTGCATCAGCCTGTTCAGCCACAGGAGCTGGAGGGGGGACAGAGCTGCTGCCCCCAATGCTTTGTGGTAACTGTGACCCTGCCCTGCTTAATGACAGACCATTCCTGACCCTCACGGGGACACTCAGGCAAGGGAAACTATGGACGGAGCACTGATAACCAAGAGCACACGGGCAAGGAGCAGCTCCCAAATCCACTGGTGCCACTGAAGGAGCTCCCCAAGGGCAGCCCAGCTGGGACAGGCTCTAGTCAGCCGAGGACGAGGAACTACCTGGATTAGACAGGGGAAACCAGACAGGTCCCTGTGCCTCATCCTGAACAGTCCTCACAGGGAAGGGGGGAGAAAAGAAAGCCCTTGAGTCCTGCCTCCTGTGGTAACTCTCCTGGCTCCTCTGCTCCACTCCCCTCAGCTCTTCCTCTTTGTTCACTGCCTGGACAACCTCCACCACCACAACAGCACCGCAGTGTCCCATCTCACCTGCTGAGCACCACACCCAGCAGACCTCACACATGCTCCATGCTAGCAACGATTCCCTGTCGTATGAGTAACCAGGACGGTCAGGAATTTCCTAAATGCCATATATTAGAAACAAATTGTTCCGTTTCAGGCAACACTGACACACGGATCAAACCCGACCCTTGGCACACACCGCATGTGCTGTGATACCGTGGCACAGCTACTCAGTTTCAGATGTGCATGTTTTTAACACGCCTGGGAATATAGGCAAAAATATTATATATATAAACAGAACCTGGACACAGATCTGACAAAACACCCTCCAGAGCTTCAAGGAAAAAGATAAAAGGACAAAACCCCCAAAGTAGTAAAAAAAAAGCGAGAAAAACCAAACCAAACCAAAAAAAATCCTTGGCTCAATTACTGTTACAAAAAGCATCAGTCCTGTTTAAAACAAGAGTTACTCTGGGTTTGGTTTGGTTTCTGTCAACAATATATTTTAAAATCTACATGTCCAATTCAAATAATCCTTTTGCTTTAAAGTGGGAAAGATAAAGCTCAGCACTGAACAAAAAGTGGTTTAGAATAAACCAGACCTTGTTTGCTGTACATTCAAATATTTTCTACAAGAACTTTACGCATGTAAATGTCCACAGACAAAAGAAAAGCATGTGTCACCTTTGCAACAAAAAGGCTGCAAAATCTTGGTTTTATGTAAATCAGCAGGCGCAGCTCCCGAGGCTTTAAAACCAGGGAATGCTGAAAACCTCTATAGTTCCTCGACTCAAGTGTTGCTCCTGGGCAATGCCATAATATTCATTAAAGAATCCATTTATCAACGGATACCACATGTCCAAGTTTTCCAGCAGTTTTTCTGATGCTCCGCTGAAAAGGATGCTTTAAAAACATTAAGCTGGAACGCAAGAATCAGAGATGCTTTCCCTGCCCATTCCACACTATCCATTAGCAACTAAAAAAGCCAAGATTTACACTATATCCTCCCTGATAACGTTGAGCTTTGTGCTTTATTTTCCAAGTCATTAGCATGCACAAGAATGACCTCATGGTGAACAGATGCACTTGGATATGGCAGTGATTAGATCAGTCCTCTCAGCAGTCAAGTGTGCCCGTTCCCATTAACCCCTGAGGCGCCAGCGGCAGCGCTTAGCTCGGGGGTTCCCTGGAAAGCAGGAACCTGCCCTGGCGAGCACAAACCCCTCAGACAGAATCCTTGTGGTGGAAAAGCTATGACTAGAGAGTTATCCTGGAATATCCAGCTCCTTCTACTTCCCAAGCTTAACACCATACTTCTAGCTGCTGATCTTACACAAAAACAGCCCCAAGCCGTGAAGAACCCTTATGAGCCACAGAGGCAGTTGAAGTCGGGGCACTGCTCTGCCCACTTCTGCTTCACCAATTTTTTTAAAGAACACACAAGTATTTTGTTGAATAACTGTTTCTGGTTTTGGCTGAGGAGCAAGAACAGCAGCTTAAAGCCTGTCCACTAAAAGGAGAGAAATCTGCAGAGGGAAAGGATGAGAATAATTCAATAGTGTTGGATTATGGAGGATTTCCTGGGCTGCCTCTCAAACCCTGCCTAATTAAAATACAGCATGTAATGCACCAGTTTAACAACAAAGGGCCGTATTCTCAGCTTTTGTTCCTAATCTGCACATCCCCTAAATGAGTTCGGGGATGGCCATTCTGCGCTGAAGATATCGGGCCTATCTATGATCCATACAGGGAGTTTAAGGCTCTGCTCCTGGAAACAGCAAAGGAGATCAACTGGACCATTTTCCTGCAGAAAATGCAGCACCTGCAAGACTGGCGACAGGGAGACTAAGCCAGGACAGGAAAAACACATCCCACGCGAGTTTGGGGATGCATCCCCAGGGGCAGCATCAGAAAACACAAAACCATCCAGTTCCAATAATTATATCGTAGTCAGCGATACCCCAGTAACGTGTCACTGAGAGCTGTGTTTGATTTCTCCTTACACTGTGTTAACTCCTGAGAACATGCTGCACCGTGATAAGCAGCACCCTTGCTCCCTGACCCTCTCTGCCGCACACATGCGTTTGCAGCACCGACAGGATCACACCTGAGGGGCGTTATAAGAATCAGATCAGATGAGAATTACTCCTAAATTTACCTGAGCAGTTTATGCTCGGCAGGGTCAGCAGTACCAGGTGGCTTGTACTGCCACCTGTGCCAGTTCCATGCATCCCACAGAATCATCAAGGCTGGAAGAGATCAACAAGTCCAGTGGCCAACCCAGCACCACCATCGTCACACCAAAATCACATCCTGACACCTCCTGAACACTTCGGATATGAGGACCCCAGTGTCTCCCTGGGCAGCCCTGTGCCAGTGCCTGACCACTCTTTCGGGGAAAAATGCTTCTTTTTATTTACCGCTCCCTGACTCATTTTTTCTGTTTCAGAATAGAAAAATGCCCTCCGTATTCCTAAGTGGCAGACAGGTGATTCCTGCAGGTGCAGGACAGGTGGATCTATGCCTGGAACAGGCCTGGCTGGGGAACAGCGGAGCTGCCGGGGCTGCATCCAGCCTCCTTGCTGACTGCTGAGGGGCATCTGATGGAAAACACATCCCCATGGCCACAGCTGACATTGCCCCTGCTCATCACTGACTAAGGATGCAGGAGAATCAGCAGGTAACGTGAGGAGGCTCTCTGAAATGGAGATTCTGACACCAGAAGTCACGGCTGGCCTCCAGTTCCTGAGCAGGAAACTAATTCTGAGGCTCAGAAGTCTGAAAATAGGGACCTGATTGGGGCAGGCTTTACACTTAAAAGCAATTAAAATAATTCAATCATACCCAGGTACTCCTGATTTAACAGTGTTCTGAAATGCTCAGCTACTGGGAAACACTTTAACTGTGCTTGGCATACACAGCTTATCCTTCAGGAAGTGGGGCTGCTGAGGGGTCTGCCCTGTCAAACCCCATTTGACACAACACCATGTGCTCAGAACAACATGAAAACGAAACAGAACTCTGCACAGAGCAAAACATTTAAAATAGATCACTATATCTACATTTCTATTTGCTGATACGTTGACAGATAAACGATTCAAGTGCTAACAACCAACCCTGGGCACGCGCTGCACTCCTATTGAAATGGGCTATTTTTTTGTCTCAGACTTTTGGCAGAGTGTATAAAAGAATTTAATGCACAGCTGTTCTACTTTTTAATGTAGGAAACATTAATCAAAGCTTTAAGTTATAAGCTTTCCTAGTGTTGTTTAGTATTCCAGTTCAGCAGAGATCAATAGATCCATCCCGTGTTCCCTGACGCCTCTCCAGGACGCAGAGGCGCGATTATGTAAATGGCCTCGGCTTCCTCCCCTCCTGCCAGCGCTTATCTCCAAAGCCTTCTGCCTGCTGCTTCTGGCCACCACTGCCTGGCCAGTACAGGCCTCTTATCTCCCCACAAAGCTCTGAGCACGCCAGGATTGGAGCCAGCAACACTAGACAATGCTGCACGGCTGGTTTTATTCCTAAGTGATTTATTTGAGCAAATTCAATTTCTTCCGTAGTGTTTCAGTTTAGATGGAAGATATCTGCTAACAAGTTGGGCTAAAGAGAAATAGAGAATATGTCCTGCAACATTTATACAGGTTGGAAATAATCTATTCAACAATCCAAAAGAGAAGCAGGGAATGATTAGAAAGTTCCAGTGTCACCTTAGGAGTGTCAACGACAGATCAAGGAATCTTTGTGAGGGAGTCCAGCACACGGTGACCAGATACTTTCTGAATGCTTGAAAAAACCACATTTTGAAGGCACTAGAAACGTGCACTTCAGAGCCAATGGCTTCCTTTCGGGAGAGGTTCACTTAAACTCAATCAAACCAGCCAGGCAGCAATTGTGACTGCACGCTAACCTAACCCTCCACGAGGCACACGAGGAATAAATTCCCGGAGTTCGGCACAATGCTGTCACCTCTCAGCAGGCCGATGACTGATGAGCGCTGATGTGCACGCGCACACACACACACACACACACGCACGCCCCCAGCACAAAACCCGCAGAGGCTCCAGGCCAGGTGCTGCAGGGCAGCCTGCAATGCGCGCCTGCATTGAAGGGACGCGCCTGCATCCCGCACGCCGCTGTGATTCCCTAACAGCACCCCGTTCCTGCGTTTCTTCTGCATTAATCCCTGACCCTGGTAGCTCAGCAGCATAATCCCCATTTAGCATTAGCAGCAGCTTCCCCTGCGAGGAACTATTTTTGATAAGTGAGCCCTGATTCAGGCCTCGCTTTTGAACAACATATTCCCAGCTCAGCAAGAACCCAGAGTCCTGAATGAGCCCGAGCCCATCACTGCAAGAAAGTTCATTAACCTCGCTGGAGCTGGGGGTTAACAGGATAGCTGAAGAAAGGAGCAGTGTGAATAGCTCTGATGCAAAACAAATTAAAATGAATGTCATCATTCCTTTTGATATTCATTAGTTGATTCAGGGGAAGAATAGTCTTCTTAAATTTGCAAGCATTTATCTACAAAAAACAGGTGTACATCTGCTGCTCAAGTGCTTCTTGGGGTTACAGAGAAGAATAATGTGCAGAGACTCACCAGTTCCACCGAGGGAGTAGCTGGGAGAGGGAGAGAAGACCTGAGCGGCAAAATCCTCAAACGTCATCACTTCTTTGTGGTTCTGGATGATGGCTTCGAGATACAGAGCTCTCTCCTCGTAGCTGCAATGCCCCGTTAAGGAAAGGTGTGCGCAGAACTCAAGGCTGTCCCACGGCATCCCCGAGCACCAGCCCCCAGCCCCATATCCACATTGACTGGGCAGGGAACCGGACCAGAACAAGCCCAATGGTTCTGAACGGGAGCAACAAGGAGGGGATACATTCAGGGCTGGAAATTCAGGGTAACACCTTTGAGCTTCCTGACTGAGAAGCTGTGACTTGGGAGCTGCCAAGCGCAGGAGCAAAGCCCCAGACCAAAACCCACCGTCAGAGACAGGCTGCGGCACTACGGGAAGCTCCTGGCACACAATGTTCCTGTTCCAATGACCAAAAAAGTTACTAGATTGGAGAAAAAAAGCTACAGGACAGAGGGGTACAACCCCCCCCCCCCCAATCATTTGATCACTGGACTTCTTAGAAGAAATCAAGCACAATAAACACAATTCCAAAAGCATGACTGTTATATTTAGGGCAGGTGCTAGAAGGTGCAACCTTATGTATCCCAAATAAACGATGCACAGTGGACAAACCCAGCCCACAACTTGCATGCATTATGGCCTAAATAATGCAGACAACAAAGCGAGCTAACATCGAGACTATTGCCTTTTAATTAAAACTCGGCAACCTGGAACACACAGCATTCAAATGTGTAATCAAAAACCAGTCACCAATAAAACTTACAAGCGTAACAAGCTGAAGCAACTTTCCAGCTGTCTTAATAGGACCCCTGCTTGCGGCAGCCTTTCACAGCGGAGAAAGCAAATCTTCCCCTTTTGTGTGCAGCTTCTGTCTGCTCAGAAGGTGAATCATACACTTCCAATAACAGGATAACGCCTGGGACAAATCTACAATGGGCTGGAGAGCCTCACGTATGACTTTATGAATTAGGGCTCGCAGGAGCCAGGATGACATCTCATTCTCCGTTTCCTCAGTGAAAACAAAAGTTTTCAGCGCCTCATTGTGTTTCTGTTATGGGGAAATGCACTCGAGCTCCGCAAGGCTGTTTGGTGGGAGCAAAGGCCAAGCTGAATTTAGAAATTAGGAGCAGGAGAATAACACCAGTGACAACAGAATGCAGGTGAGGGTATTTAGAACTGAAAAGCATTACTAATTAACATTGAAGTGCAATTTGTGACTTGCAGTACATTAACAAAACCACTCTGAAACACTATTTAAAAAAACAAAATCAGAGTAAAGCAGTGCTTAAAACCAGGAGACGATGGTCTAGTGTCAACCTCGAAGGGAATAAGCAAAGCACGTCTTCGTTGCATGCGAGTTCCTGCGGGCGTGGCGGCAACAAAGGGAAGAGAAAGAAAGGAAGAATTTTGCTTTTAGTGCTCGCAGAGGACGATTGATACGTGATAAATCTTCTTATAAACTTCCCGTGGAAGCCTGAAGAAAGAAAATCAATAGCCAGCATTTCAGCGTTTGCACCTGCTGACAGCGTTATTTGCTCAGTTTTCCTGCCTTGCCCGAAGCCCGGGAGAACGCATTCCTGACAGAGCCAGCGCCAGCCCGCGGCGTGCGGGGCTGCCTCCCCTTTATGGGCTGAACTCCTGATGACTCTTGTTAATGAATAGGCTGCCAAACTTCCTCGGAGAGGAGGCACACGCCTGGGCCCAATTCTAAAGGAACTGACGGATGCCATTCACTCCTCATTATGGAGATGCCGATTCCTCGGCGCTCGGCTGTTGCCAGGGCCGTGCGGAGCGCGATGCCGGGCGAGCGCCGGCCGGGGGCGGCGGGGGCTGTGCGCCCGTCTGGCAGCAGCCCCTCGGACACGGAGCTGGCACGTGCTGGCGCAGCGGGAGCGGACCCGGCCGTGACAAATTGCTGAAAGGGCTCAGCGACACCGGGGGCTGGCGACCACCTGAGCCTGCGGGCCGGCCGGCAGCGCTCGATTCATCGCTCGGCCCCGGCCGGGGCTGCTCGCGGGCTTCCAACCAGGCGGGGAGGACGAGAAAAGGCTTTTGATGCTCTGCCTGACAATGTCCTGCTGGGTCCCGAAGGGCCCCGCACGGCAGCACACCCGAGCACCGCGCAGGGCTGCTCCGCTTCGGATAAATGCCGCACGGAAACACGGGGAGGAAAGGCTGCCCAGGTTTGCTCTGCACCCGGTCAAATCCTACTGAAAAGCTGGAGGATGCCGCCCACCACGCAAAAGACTGGGAAGAAACACGCGGACAAACAGCTGGGCAGCTACAGGAGAGGCAGCTGAGGAAGAACACTCCAAGATCTGGAGGGCCCTGCAGATCCACCAGCGCTTTGGAGGCACGCAAGGAAGATCCCCGGCTCAGCACCTCTCCTGCACACTGAAAAGCCAAAAGCAGTGGGTGCAGATAGCCCCAGAGCAGTGCAGCCTAGTGCTGCACACCCCAGCTCCACTCACCAGCCACCTCGGCTTGGAGTGCTCCCCGTGCCCTCCCGGGCTCCCGGGAGGAGCGGGAGCACAGCGGCTCCTGCCATACGGGCAGCGAGCGGGATGCCCGTGCCCATTTGTACTCACAGCTTAATCAAAAAAGAATTAAGTGACTGCAGCAAAATGAAATTAAACTCCCTGCTATCTCTGTCTCAGTACATACACAGGCCGGGGAGAACAGCTGGGATTCATTAAAAAAAGGAAAAGTCAACTAAAATTTTACTGAAGTTTAGAAATTTGAATGTGGAGGCATCATGAACAAGCTGTAAAAAATCCCTCTGAAAAACACCTCCATGCTGTAAAAAAAGCATCACGTAGTTTCCTATTTATCGCCCTGTAGGAACGCGACTGTCCTGAAAATCCCTGGAGCAATACTTCTGTCAGAGCTGCACCACAGAAACGTGCTGTGCCTTCAGCCTAAGAGCCAACCACGAAATATCACTGAGTTACAAACATTAGAACCTCACATCGAACCTCTTTAACCTGAACTTTTTGTCACGGCTCTCCTGTGAGCTTTGGGCAGAGCCCACCTGGCATGAAGGTGCCCCCAACACCAAGCAGAATTTAGATCACGTGCACATAAACTACTGGTTTAAAAATGCAAGCCATGGATCAGCAGCCCCCCAGCTCTGAGCAGGGCCGGGAGGGAGCCCCGAGTGCCTGGCTGGCTTTCCTAGAGCAGCCTCGGGGCTGGAGTGCTGCAGGGAAGGCACAAATGTGCCGCTGCGGCAGGCCTGGCTGCAGAGGACAGGCTGTGAGCTTGAACCCTACCCCGGCGGAAAGCCGGACAGCTGGCTGCCCTGATTAACTAAGCCCCCAGTTATCTAGGGGCTTGGGGCGTCCCCTGAGATCTGCAGATATATGGACCTATACCAGACCCTTGAAGGAGCTGATCAAAAGCTCCTCTTTTAATATGTACGGCAATTTGACCCACCCCTCCACGGCTGCATTATTTTACATTTTGCTTCTGCCAAGGCAAAACTCCAGAGCAAAATGTTTTAAACAGATGCAAACAGGGTTTTTTTTCATTTCATATGAAATAATGACATTGAGAGCCACAACAAGGTGTCAATTATTGATCATGAATATATATAAAACTGCAGGAGAGCAGGAATTTAGCTCCTATTTGAATACAGCAGTCAAATCTCAATATTTGAATATTATGAGCTTCTAGTAGCGTTTTATCAGCATATTAATTATTTTAACATTTCAACCACACAATGAAGGCTGTTTGAAAAAAAACCCCAACACATTAAAATGTGAACATCAGTTATTTGCAATAAACCACAACATCTTATTGCAGCAGCAGGATGACCTGCAAAGTGAAACACACAGGACCTCCTTCCCGATGGAGGATGCAAAAGAAGACAAAAGGCAGAAGCTTTTGAAAATTCACCCGAGAGGTGGGCACCAGCCAGCACTCAGCTCTCACCCACCAGCATTACTTCTACATTTAACCTCTACAACTCAGAGCCAGTTTCAGACACACAGTTTGAAACATAATGACCTTGAAAACCCTTCAAAGTCCTGATAATCTGGGTTCTGCAGGTGTCCTGAGCCACCCCAGGGCCAGGATCTGCCCAGTGTTTCCCTCCCTGCACACACACACAACACGAAACCATAAAAAACTGCCCTGCTGAGAAACAACGGAATATAGAGGATGATGACTCAAGCAGATCCTGAAAATACAGAACTTTGGTTTATTAACCTTAACTCTGTGCTGACCTCAAGCAAAACTCTCAGGGCCCCACCCCTGCTGACAGTAATGGCCAGCCCATCCTGCCCCACACTACCGTTTGAAAATAAAAACATTTTGGCAGCATTTGTATACTCTCACCAATACACGGAAAGAACAGTGCACTCTGCTGATGCAGTGGGCAAATAAAAGACAGGAGTGTTGGGGGGTGTGTGGACAGGCTGGGGAGAAGGGCCTGGCTGCTCTCCGTGGCCTGGGGGTTGTGCCAACACCCCAGGGCACCGGTCCCAGGCCTGGCACCCAGGACACTGCTGGGGTCCACAGAGAGCCCTCGCTGCAACACCTGTTCCTCTGGCTCCAGAGGGACCCTAATGCACACTGCTGGCATGGCCCTGCTGCAGCTCCCATCTGCGATGTGCAGCCCACCTGGAGAGGGGCTTTCGGGGCATTGGGCCAGCGGAGACTCTGGAAGTATAGAGGGAGACAGCTCTTTCCAGCCCATCCGACATCAAGGCTGGCTACATGTCCACATGCCAGTTCCTTCTCTACCCAGTTAGGAAGACCTGCAGGAAACCTTTAAATTCACTGCTCAGTGCAAGAAACACCTATTTCATCTTCCTCCTGATTGTATCATAGGGCCCAAAGACGGCTCACAAAAAGGGTTTCCTCCTGACACCGTGACAGCAGTTTGGAAAACAAACAAGAACATAAATGTTTGGGACTTACCAAAGCAGAATAAAGCTGGGACCATAAAACTGAGGTTAGCAGAGATGTGTCGGCTGATGACCTTTCTGTACCTAATTGTCCTCCCCCGCTCTGAAGAGGATGGAGTTACTGTGCTTTTAAAACGTAGTGCTAGGCAGTTGTGGTGTGAAACTCAATCTGCTCGATTGGGCTCGCCATCGTTTACGGTCTAGTGACCACCACCGCAGCACGAATTTCACCGAGAACTTTTGGGGGAATTTCAGTAACATATATCCTTCATTGAACAGGTGCAATTAAATTGTACCTGTCAGCCAAAGCAGACTTACATGCTTTTGATGAACCAAAGCATCCGAGATGGAAACTCTCCAGTGACGCCTGCCTTACATTGGTCTGTGTAACACGTGAGACGCGCGTGAGCAGAGGCTGTATGACCGATGGGGTCTGTGGGCCCCCTCTGCCCATGGCCAGCCCCCGTCACGGCCATCTGTCCATGCTGCAGCCAGGGGAGCCAGGGCTCCCTTGGCAGAGCAGGGCTGGCCTGTGCCAGGGCCGCTGTTCCTCCTCCTTATCCAAAATGGGCAGATGATCCTCTGCTGCCAAAACCAAGAGCTCATCCTCTCTGCAGCATAATTTTCTGCCGCTGTGCCACCAATCGCACAGACAGGCAACCCTCTGTGCTGGGGGGGATGGCTGGAGCCCAGGACACCCTGGTGTGGAAGAGACATGGCTCTCCCAGAGACCGACAGGTACGGAGAGGTTTGCAAAGGGATTCCTCATTTGTGGAGCATTTGCCCAGTGCCTCGGCACCGTGCCTGGAGCTCTACCACCTCCCTTCCTGCAGCGGGGCCTGGGTCCCTGCACAGGATCACAAAAGAACCTTGGTGCTGACTGATGGAGATGGGCTGCAGGTCCCAGAGAACCTGCGAGCACTCTGAGTCACAGGGCACATTGCCACGACATTACCCAGCATGCACGGTGCGATACCACGGCTCCCTTGCAGAGGGTCGCCAGTAATTGCTTTAAAGGGGAAAGTGCAGCAAAACAACAACAGAAACACGTTTCACACAGTTTCAAAGCATCTCTGTGGAAATCAAGCAGTGTAACAGCAAAGCCATACTGAAAGTGCCCTGAGGCAAAAGGCTCCAGCTCACGCTTGTCTGTGCAGAGCCCCGCGCCAGCGCTTGGCTCCTGACGCCGTTGGGCAGCGCGTGGCCCAAGGTATGCTGCGAGCGCCCGTCTGGCAGAAGCACTCGCCTGCCGCTCTGGGATAGCAAGAATATGTGGCACATTAGTCATGCCAAGTGCTTCAGGGGAGAATCTTGCATTTATTATGAACAAGGCAGAAAACAAGCTTTCATCTTAATTTCCAAGCGCTCCCGCAGGCAGGAAGCCTCCAGGAGCAGACACACGTACCAGTACAGACCGGCCACTCTGCAGCGGGAGCAAAGGGACACTGGGTCACATTCCCCCCGCTCTCATACCACTCTGTGCTCTGACAGCACTCCAGCTCATCCCTACCCAAAGCTTTGTACTTCTGCCACAGAGTCCCTGCCACGCTCCCCTCCCTCCCCAAACAGGTAGTCCTGTTTGTGCACAAATCTGCTCTGTTGAAAAAAGCGCTGGGCCTGCACCTCAGTCCCTTTATTAACTTTGTTCCTATTAAGCGTGCTCCTTGTGTGCTAAAGGCGACAAACCACATGCAACTGTGCCTAGAGCACGGCACTGTATGTTTTGCATGGTGCAACCAGCCCTCTGCCCATCCAAGGTCCAATCAGCCACTGCACTCCGTGTCTATCACTGCACTGATACAGCTTGGATGAAAATATTTCAATTACAATGAGGACATAATGGCCTGTTACCAGTTCAGAGCTGCAGGAGTCCTGACTGGTAATTCACTCTGCAGGGCACACCAAGATCTAACCACCGAGAAGCTGCTTATGGAAGAGTTCTGACTCCCGTGGCACAAAGTTTTGGCCAGCAAATTAGTGGGGCATGATTCCCCCCAAATATACTTTCTCTAGAAGTAGCCATACAGTTCCCTGCTGAATCCTGAGAGGTAAAGGGACAGGAGTTGCCCAGGTCTAATTGAAAGCCACCTTCCCAGTGCCCCAGAGCAGAGATGTTGAGCTCCTCTCTCCTGAGGGCACTGGGGAGGGCACTGGGATCACAGCGAGCCACTCAGTCAGGATCCGCACTGTCTCCACTGTGAAATTCTAGGTGGAGCTCACAGGCATCCAGCCAAACTACAGATCCCAAGGTGGTGGAGCCAGGACAGCCAGGCAGTGAGATTCTCCCACCAGAAATGAAGAGCTGCTAGCAGGGGGATGCCGGGCCAGCTACACCTTCCTGTCCTGGACTCAGATGTGTAGGAAAAGTGCAGACTCACCCACAAGGTCTGTGAGTTCATTTTATGAATTTTATCAGTTGATGACAAAATGCTGTTGGTATTCATTTATATCTTAAAATTTTATCATTTAAAAAAAAAAAAAAGCCCCAAAGAGCAAAAGACAGAGGGTTATAAAAGTTTTTGAACTGGTGGTGTTACACTTTGGTCACTGCACATACACAAACACACAGACTTGCAGTGTGTCTCCAGCTTAATAGCCACATACATTTAACATTCCTATACTTACTGCCATCCCACTCCCCAAACACAAGGATGCTCTCCTGAAGCCAGAAATGAAGTCAGCAAAAGAGTTGACACGCCACCTGAGATCTGCTCCACAGTGCACCTGGAGACAAAGGAACAGGTCAAGCTCCACCACAGCAGTATCCAGGTGAAGGTACAGCTGGGAGTCTCCTGAGATACTGCCATACTCAAAACCATTCAGAACCTGAAGGTGCCAGCCTCTGCAATTCCCAGCTTTGAAACTAAACAGCCAGAGGCAGGGGTAACTCAGGATTCACTGCAGAACGGTGGAGCAGGGCGATGACAAGGTTGCCTACACAGTCTGCGCTGAACAGGGCAAAGTCCCACTTAGCTGCACATTTGCACCCAGAACTTCTGAGGCAGCTGCAGCCTCACGCTCAGCTGAGATTACAGTCACTACAGACCTGATGGGGAAAGGCCGTGCTTTGAGTTTCTGAGCATGATGCTACAAGTGCTGTCCAAGTGGGGGACAGATGCCAAGGGGAAGTCAGGAGAACATTGTCATCTGCATGAACATGGATGAAGAGGAAATGCCTTTCTTGATTTTAAATGAAATTAAACAAAAATGGTGATTTGGTTAGCTTTGAATCCGTCCTTCTGCCCCCAACAAGAAGCAGGGTGTCTGCTGAACCGACTTGGACACAGCCTGTCTTAGAGGAAGCAGCAAAAAGCCCTGTAAGCCTGTGGGAGGCAACAAATGCCCTCCTCCATTGCTTATGGAATGTCATACTCGTGTGTCACTTCCACAAAGAGATTTGATTTTTTGATGTTCGACAATGATGCTTCCAGGTCTTCAAAATCAAATGTTTTCCAAATGTAAATCCCTGGAAAGCTTAATTGCTCTGAAAATACCATTTTTACAAATTTTACAATCTGTGAGGCAGTTGTGTTTACAAGTATTTTTTTTTTCTTTTTTAATGAGAATGTGCCATAAAATTGTTAACATATAGGCCAGAAAAATATAAATTGTGCTGCCATTCATGGGGTGTGATTCCCACCCCCTGGAATGACTGCAATGACACTGAGATGGTTTTGTGTGCCCAGGAGACCAGCCTCACTGAGCTGCTGCTGAGCAGCACACAGGCAGAGGGATTCCTGGAATTATATGGAATATAAATGCACATGCCAAATGAATTTGTTCCTAAAAGAAGCTCAATTCATTTAGTTCTAACTGAATCACAGCCAGCAGAACAACAGCTAGGAAAGGGGCACCTCCGTGCCTTGGATATAACCGATGGACTGTCAAACCATCACTCATGAAGGAATGAGTCTTTTCAATTTATAAATATATTTTCTCACCTACTAAATGCTACCAAACGCTACCAAACCCTGTCAGTTTGATAAGAGTATGATGATCCAGCAGCTACAAGCAGAACAAAATCTAATTACACAAAATAATTTTGCCCCTTCTAGTTTATTACAGATCTTTCCATTACTTCTGGGTCTAACACTTAAACGGCTCAGTTTCAGGTCTATTATAGTTGGTAATTTACATTTATTACAATCAGGGACAGGTAACTGGGGCTTATTATCACATCCATTATGAGTGACACCATTTGCAAGATGCTTAACACGAAGCAGACTTGTTGCTGCAGGGAGACAGGCTGGGAAATGGCTCGATATTAGAGGGTAGGAAGGAAGAACAAATCAGAGAAAGCCCAGCACGAAACCAGCGGGGATGTCCCGGCTTTAAATTAAAACCAATGGAAGGAGGACGGAGGTTTAAAATTATCACCTGCTGTATCTGTGGATATTGCACAGCAGGGACTGAGCATGGGCTGCCCTGGGCACAGGGCTCTGGGTGGCAGACACGGACAAACAGCTCCAGGTCTGACCCAGTGCCAGAAGCTGCGGGGACTCGGGGCGCTCCATGTCTCAGGGTGCGTTTCCATGCTGTACCTGTGCCCCTGAGCGGGTCCCTCCGGCCACCCCGGCCCCGCTGGCCATCGGCCGGCACCGCACGGCAACACCTGGCGCTGCCTCCGGCCCGGCCCTGCGGCAGCTGAGGCCAGAGCTCCCTGCCAGGTGGCTGCTCTTCAATTACACTGGCTGGCATTGTAGGGTTAACAAGGAGCACGGGGAAATCTTTTATTCATATAACACAGAATGCCTTTTGTTGATCTTTGAATAATGTTGCTTAAAATCCATTAAATGAACATACTCTTTCAACAGACAGCCTGCAACAGGTAGAGCAGCGCACACCCAGCGCCGGCCACCTCGGCGATACGGCATCCCCAAAAGCAGATGATTAAGTCAGCATTTAAAATAACTTTTTTTTTTTCCCCTGAAAGTGACCTCCCAGTAGGGGAACTGGATTCCACTTTCACAGCACAGCTCAGCCAGTGCACATGCTGTGATGGCTCCCCATTTCCCCAGAAGAGTAAATTAAAATTCTGGTGCATGTTTATGAAATCTGCTTTTTTTAACTTATGAGGTGGGGTGGGTGTGTGAGTGGAGAGGGAGCAAAACTGAAAATATAAGTGACTCCTTCACAAAATGGCAAGTCAATGCATTGGTTTCGCTGTTGATAACTTCCAGATGTTCTACTGTTTCTGAAAAAACTTCCCCATAAGTTTCAAGTAACTCAGGGTGGCTATGAAGTCTTACCATTACAATTAATTTCGGGGCAAGTTCCTGAGCGAGCTGTACAATACACTATTAAACAACCAAGTTCTAAATCCAAGCACAAGAGAAATGATGGCGAAAGTGAAGAGAGAGCAGTAGGGAGGGCTGCTCAGCTGGCTGCACACCTGAGCTGACAGCCTGCTTCAGCACCCAGGACTGACCAAGTTCAAACCGGCTCTGAAAAGGAGTGAGAATGAGAGCAGAAACCAGGCTGTTGTATACAGGTATATATTGTATGCAGGTATTAACACACAGGGGAGCAGGAACAGAAGTGCTGAACCCCAGAACAGTGCAAAGGAAAAACTCCTACCTGTAGGAATAAATATGATAGAAATAACAAGTGACAAAACACAAGCTGGTCCCAAAGAACAGCTGAGGTGATGCTGGAGCCCTTTCCAGTTTGGGGCACTCTGTGTATTCAGATTAAAAGCCGCTGAAGAGCAGTGCAGGAGCATAGCAGGCTGGGGCTGGGCCCAGGAAGCTGCGCATCACCAGGTGGGAGGTGCAATGACCTGTGCCCGTGTGAGACCCCTGAGGTGCTCACAAGCTACACCAAGACCCCTGTGGGGTCACACAGCTACACCAGGGAAGAGCATCAGTGAGCAGCTGTGCTGCGCAAGCTCCAGGGCTGCGCGCTCCCACATCCCCGAGGTGGCTGGGTTATGGAGCACCCACTTGCACCGCGATGAGATTACGGCCGGCTCACAGAGTGGCAGCACTTTGTTAAAACGGACAATTAATCTGATTTGAGATGGCAAACAAGCGAGCCAGTGCTGCTGCAGAGACAGCTGTGATGGGAGGGGGGGAATCCTGCAGGAGTCACAGGTCCCTGCAAGCTGGTGCAGGCAGGAGAGGTGGATGGCAACTGGTGACAAGCATGCTGCTCTGCTCGTTTCTCCACGGCTACCACAAACCTGCCCCAGAGCCCCCGGTGACAGCCCTGCGCCACTCTGCTCTGCACAGCCCCTTCCATCTGCTTCCTGCCAGGCCCCTCTGACACATCTCATTCTGCAGCCAGCGCAGAGATGCTCCTTTGTGACGGTGACCGCAAATCACAGCACAGGCCAACCCTTCCCCAGCACGTGCCTCCGAGCACCGTCTGCGGCTCCACAGATCACAGAAAGCACCCTAATGAAGCGTGCGTGCCCAGCAGCTCAGTCCCTGGTGCCCAGGGGATGCTGTGCCCAGGTGGCACAGCCTCCCCACAGAGCCAGCCTGAGCACTAACTTGGGAAGCTTCTGCTGAAGCACATCACTTCCTCAGTGTTCACACTGCTGCTTCCAGCCAGTGCCCTTCAACCTACACTTCTGAAGTTCTTTACATCCTTAACTGCTGAGTCATGTCAGGTATAAAAGGAGATCATGAGGATCCCAAAGAGAAGGGCAGGCAGCAGAAGGTGAATTTTTAATGAAGCATCAAAGTTGAAGGGAAATATGCAGGGACGGCGACCCAGGGAAGAAGCTACACAGCAGGGAGACTGTGGGCTGTCAGGCTGCTGTCAGGTTTTCCTGTATTCAGGTCTTCTTCCAGATTTTGTCTAACTTGCTGTCTCAAAAATCAACCCCCAGATTTCACCCAATTTGAAAAGGAAGGCTTTTATCATTTAATTACCAGCTAATCCATCTTCTGCAGAACACAACCAGCACTGCACTCACTCCTGCCCAGTTACACACTGTTTCTTCCCATACTTATATGCTGAGGAACTCAGGAAGCCATTTCTTCCCAGTCAGTTACAGAAGGGGAATTGGTATCTTTTGGCATTAGAAAGAGCAGCTGTAAACAGACTCTTTCCACACACCTTTGTCACCACGACTGTGCCACCACTCACATCAGGCCTCTGCTACGTCAGCTCAAGCTGGTCCTGTGAGCAGCCTGCAGAATTTTATCCATTAGCTGGAAAATGCCCACTGCAACCCAAGATGAGCCCATCCAAATAATTTCACTTGCCAATTAACTTTGGAAATACATGACAGCCTTGTCTTTGGGTGTGATTTCAGAGCCTACAGTGCCTCTGGCACTGCCAAGCTTTCCAATTTGGACCCACGGCATGTGACTCGGTGTAACTGCAGGAACACCGGCACACAGAAGTGGGATATTGGATATTAAATATTTGGCTTTTTTGGCAACGTCTCTTCTCGCTCCCTGCCCCGGTGTTTATCTGTGCAGGCACACTGCTATCTGATGGCCTGGACAATGCCAGCAGTATCCTGCACATGCTGCTACCTTGCGCAAGGTTGGGCTCCCGGTTTGAATCTGCCTGTCTGAGGCAGACACTGCTCTGCAGCCCGAAACAATGCCCAGCACTTCACCATGAAAAGAGAGAAAGTGAACATTAGCACATCAAAGGCCCCTTTCTGAAAGAAGAAAAATTGCACGATGCACACTTTAATCTTTCTGACAATCTATGCATGGCCTGAGCTGAATTCTATTTTTCACACAAATGGGAACGCTAGATACGAGCACATCTGTACCAACAGCAACAAGAACAGAGAAGCACGAGCTAGCACAGACTTGGAACTTTTAAAATATGGATTAACATGCAATAATATTTAACAGCTGATAGAACAACGTCCCTCTTATCCCTCTTAATAAACCCAAATTACATCAAACATTTTACAGGCAACATACAGAAAGGCTGCTTAAAGTATTTTAATCTATTAAAGAAAACACAGGCAATATTAAAACTGTAAGGTAAATGCCTATTGCATGAAATCAGTTCCCTGTCAGAGAACAGCCTTAAGAGTAATTCCCTTAATTAACACTTCCATTTAGCTAACTAAGGGTGGAATGGGACCCGTGCTTACAGATTTAGAAGAAAACATTGCTAAAATATGTGTACAGCATCTAAACTCATTCTGTTGCATTAAGGCAGAGACTTCTGCCTGTAGATCTCCTTGCAGTGAGAGGGCTCACATCCATCAGCCCTGAGAAGCAAACACTGGGACATCTCTGCACATCCAGAAAACCGGAGCACAGCCAACAGCACAATCCCGGCAGAGAGGGGCGAGAGGTGCCTCCTCTCATTCCTTCACCAGGATGCCCTGTTTGCTGCTCATGCCTCGCCAAGATTGTCTGTGCATTTTTTCAGCTGACAAGTTAAACAGAGTCCAAATGCTTGTGGAGAGCAGGAGAGGGACTGCCCAGGAACAACATCCCAGTTTTATTCATGTAAACAGAGCTGCACCCCCTAAATATCAGCTGCAATGCAGTGGTATGATTTACAAACATGCCTTAGTAAAGGCACTTGCTGAATGGATTTGTTCCTAACTCAGTCTCAGCCCGTGGGACGACATCTTAGAAGAACTTCAACAAGATCCCAGCCTTGGACTTGCAGAACATCAGCAATGGAGAAGAGGCGGCACCACGGCTGAGCCCCACACATCTGACACTGCACCCAAACCAGCACGTTCCCTGACAAAACACCTGCACTTCCCAAAAAGCTTGAGAAAAATCCCATTTTTCTTGCAGATCTGCCAGCAACTTAAAACGCTTTGGTCCCAAAAAGGAGCAGGGGAGCACACGCGGATTTGCCAAATGGACTGTTTGAAGTGTGGGATCAGTGGTGAGATGACGAGCTGGCATACAGAAATATTGGACAAGGAATTAAAAGTAGCTGTTTTGGAAATCTCTCCACAGAGAAGCCTGCCTGTGCCTTGGACACCCACCGTGCCACAGACCAGCATGCTCAAGTTCCACAAAACCAAGGGCTCTCTGCATTCGTTCACAAAAACCATCTGCAATTCACAGGGTTTGCGTTGCTAAACATGGCCCCAGGCCCAAGACCTTTATTTCCCTTCATATTTTGCTTCTCCAGGATACAGCCTTGCTCAAAGCACCGGCTAAAATGCATACTGGGGGAGGAAAGAATGGCTGGACCGGACAGATGGTCGGCCTTTGGATTCTGAAAGGGATTTTGAGAGAGTTGAGTAGTATGACTTAATTCTTGTCCTGAATATTGACGGTAAACACAGATCAATCCAAATGAGGCAGGGCACAGCTACAGCCCTACGCCACTGTGCTGCATGTAAAAACCAGCACCAGATCACGAATGCAACAATGAAAAAGAAACCCCAACATTTTCTTTAAACTCTCGCCACTGGAAATACTGCCCCTCTTGCCTGCTCAGCAAACAGAAATGGAATGAATTTTTTTTAAATGCAGTGATTTATTCCCCATAAACAAATCACTGACTCAGCATGCTACTGCACAGTCAGAATGCACAGAGGTGAAGTAGAGAAACTCTCAGTACTCAGGAGGTTGGGTCCTGCTGTTTCCTCCCAGTTCTGGACCACAATAGTCTCTCTGACACCTCCAGCAGCAATGGTGGATTCTGCTCCATCCTAAAAATCTCCTTGTAGGGAATGCTACGTGAAACTAACAAAACTGTCTCAGGCCTGATGCTCCAAATGTAACAAAAGGATGAAATATGAGGGCAGGAAAATGTGAGTCTGCAGGTACCATGTTTCTAGTGTTCTTCCACCAAGTACCAACATGAAAAATGAAACATTTGGTTTACTGATCTCTGTATATTTTCTTTAGCAGTACAAGGGAAGATTCAAACCCGTTGTTCCAGGCAGCAAAGAACACCGGAGCCCATGTGAGGCGTTTGTTTGCAAACCCCAGTTTCACAGATACTGTAACTGATGCATGAAGTGGGAACAGAAAGTAAAATCTCTCCACTTTGCTTTCCGAGATCCCGGGACTTTGTGTGTTGACTTTTGGGATTCCAAATTGCACGTTGCTGTGGCATTTAAAACAAACGGAAATGCTGGCATGCAAATCCTATTCAGCAACTTGAGAATACTGAGGGCTTTTACAAGGCAAAGAACACGTTAAAAGTTCATTAATTAACCAGTGCTTGGGAACAGATGGAATAGCTATCTGGGCTCTAATTACTGTAAGTTGGGACAGAGACCTTAATGAGGTTCAATAAAATGAATGATTACACATCAATCACAATTAGAGAAACCTGTAAGATGAGCTGAATTATCATGGCAACAAGTCATAAAACATGGGAGCACAAAACCCAACAGGCTCTGCGAAAGCCTAGAAAGAAAGGGTTTCTGAATTCAAACAGTTCTCCTGGACTGGAACAATCCCTCTCTCCCACCAGGCTCAGGGAGTTAATGATGAGGGCTGTGCTGTCCCCCTGGCAGCCCAGGGCTGGACCAGCCCTCCAAGGGTGCAGGGCAGGGGATTACTCAGACTGGCACGTGTGGGTGTAACTGCTATTCCTACAGCTCCAAACCTTCAAAGAACGTGGAGCTGTATTTAACAGTTAAGGACAGAAAAATAATCCCAGCCACTTCCATTTCTGACCACCTGAGCTGTCTGTGGGAAATGGTGTTTGCAGAGCCTCAAATTTCCCAGCTGCGAGAGAGGCTGGCAACAGGGAGAGGAAGGTGGTGGGGTGGACACAGAAATTCAAAGTGCAGAGCCCTGTTCACTTATGATCTGGGGAGCATCTGAGCAGCAGCTTCAGGGCTTGTTCTCCAAAGTGCTCTGTGCTTCTGTCATCCTGCCTGTACTGCCACACTGCCTGAAGGGTGCCAGTCTGGTAAGCACAGCCCTCACGAGCCCCCTTTCAATACCAAGAGGCTAATCAGGGTCACAGGGACAGCAAAGTTCAGGAAAGAGCTTTCAGGAACACAGAAAAGCAAAGGGTCTGGCAGCTCGAGCTCTCTCCCCTAAGTTGCAATGGATTCACTGTCACAGCACAGTTCTGGTGTGGAGGCTTTGCAGTACTAAGACGCTGAGCTAACCCGAAGTTTGTTACACAGCTAACACCAAGATCTGCAGAGAAATAACTGCTCCCTGAGCAACACTGCCCTGCCCAGCTGGAAGGTGGGCAGGGGAAGGCCTGCTTTACTTCAGGAAGCTGCAAACTGTAGGCCAGCAAAGTGTTAGATAATCCACACTGTCACACGGGTGAAAATGAGCCAGGCAGATGGTCCTAAAGAGGTGCCACAAATTCAGCTGTTCAGCACAAGTTAGTTACAGGTTCTCAAAATAACTAGCCCAGGCCAATTTGGAGAAGTATTAAAACCCAGAAAATTACCTAAGATTTTGTTTAACAGAAACTACTGTACAGGCACTAGATTGTTACTAGGTTTGTTAGGTTTAAGAAATCATCAAAAGCCATCTGCTCGTGTTTGTACATCAGAACGCTGACAGTTAATCGTACTGGGAAATACACACAGAATTATGATGCTGAGGAAAGAAAAACCACAGCCAGAAAATCTGCTATAAAAAGTAGCTTCCTCCTATTCCTCTCACTTGCTGTCACCATGTTCATGCCCGCAGTAACACTCTGGCTTTCAAAGTTTTTCAAGTGCAGGTAGAGGGGAAGCCTTTCCTCTCTAAAGGATGATGTAGGATTATGGTACTGCCCACCAAAGTATCTTTTGTGTGAGAGGCATAAAATTTCTGTGCCTCTCTCCTTTTGGTGCCAGCTGCACAGAGCACATCAGGCTGGAGGGGAGTCAGACCTGTCTTGCCTTCTCAAAGCATGGCCAGCACTCAACTCAGCCAGTCGTTTTCAATAACAGAGAAACAAGGTCATAAAGAAAATCCAAAGCTAAGCCTAAAAACACTTTTCCTGTTTAGAAAGTTATTCCTTAACTTTTGGCTAAGCAATTTCAGCACATATGCCTCATGGAGACCATACACACCGAAGTCAAGGTTTCTTCAAAAGAGAAAAAGAGAAATTTGAAAAACGATGTAAACCTGTACTGGCGATTGCGTGTTTGTGTTACCACCGGTGCTCAGAGTGCTGGGGAAGTACGCATGGAAATGCCCGCACGTGGATCTGCTCTCGTGCAGCCTTTGTGCCTTCCCACTGCCGTTTCTGGGACACGGGGATGGCTCTGCTGGATGGAAACTGCCTCTCCAAGGCCAGCACCTGGGCTTTGGTCCCGGCGAGGACACCGTACATCCCACCGGACGCACCGCGGGCCGCTGTGGAGTCACCGGCCCCCCGGGAGCCCTCAAACCATCCCCCCCAGAAAGGTTTTCCAACGCCAGGACGCCTTAAATCCCTGCCGGCAGGAGCCTTCACCTGCCGCAGCACTGCCCGTGGGGGAGCCCGTAACAAGTGGCTCCCGGGGAGCCCGGGCTCGGCCACCTCGGTGCTCGGCCGCAGGTCCCTTTGTTCCTTTGTTGCGACGGAGGGAGCGGGAGCGGCGCTTCCCGCGGCGCCGCCGCTGCCCCGCGCTCGTCCCTCCCGAACGCTTTTTGTCTGGAACAGCGCTGCGCCAGCCCTGGCTCTGCACTCCCTCCTAACGAGCCTTTTCATGACCTATATAATCCCACAGAAAGCAACCAGGATGGGCTTTAGTTTCCCCTGAATTTCGCAGTTTAATTTGATGATTACGCTGCAAGAATTGAGGCGCATCCTTTTAATCTAAATGACTCGGGGTAATTTAACTTGATTTTATTAAAACGTCGAAACGATCGCTGTGTGTTCCACACAAAGGAATTAGACTGGAAGGTTAAGAATCAGCATCAGGGATGCCAGCAGCTCCCTCTAGTTGGAAAGTGCATTATTATTGCCCCTGAAGAGCCAGTAAATAGCAAAGATCCCCAAATATTACAAGCTGCTTACACCAAGCAGCTTGGGAACTCGCGCTAGAATACATAATCCTTGTAGATCCACTAGCTACAATGCTTGGATTCCCTCCTATTAAATGAAAATAACTTTGTATTATCTATGGCGGCAACTTCTGATTATTTTTTTAATACATGAACTACCAAAAGATTTAAAAATCCCAGCGTTTGACGATGAATCCACTTTGGAACAAAAAAACCTGCCGCATGTTAGAGTGGCGATTTGCAAACCGGCTTTCACTGAAATTTAAAATAAGCGTTAGAGCGTGCATATGCTTTAAATAAATATAGGGTTTCAGATATTGATCCAGAAGCCACCTCCTTACATTTCCATGGCTTTGAAACTAAAGAAGAGGCTTTTTAGCCTGAGGGGTTAAAAGTGTGGGTGTGGAAGTGGGCTTTTGTTGGAAAAATTAGCAATGCTATGAGTCATTGTGCATTAGCGGCAGAATAGTTTTGCATCTTGTATGAATCCAGACACCATATGCCATGCGAGGCCGGCCGGCGCTGCGGTGCCACGTGGGCATCCCCAGCGGAAAGGCAGTCGGAGCGCGGCGGCGGCTGCGGCATAGCGGCCAGCCCGGCCCGCCGGACATTGTCGGGAGCAGCAGGAACAGCTGGTAAGCCAGCAGAGTCCCGCTCTGCCCGGCCGGCATGCTAATGAGGCGGCCGGGCCGCACAAAGCCCCGCGCCCAGGGGAGCGACCCCGGGGCCCGCGGAGCCGTGCGAGGGCTCGGCCCGCGCCCCCGCGCCCGCCGCCCGCTCCCGGCACCGCCCGTGTCACCGCCCGTGTCACCGCCCGTGTCACCGCTGTCCCCGCCGCGGCGGCCGCGGCTCCGCTCCGCCAGCCCCGCTCTGCCAGCGCCCCCGACTTGCGGCCCGGCCGCAGAAACCCAACTGGCCTTGCTTGTCACCGACCTGTTCGTGACAAAACCCAAACAAAAACAACCCCAGCGAGTCCCGAATGCGAGCGCGAATTCAGAGTAAAGTTTCTGAAAGACACAACGGAGATTTAGCTATGCAAATCCCTTCAAAGTTAACAGGGGGAAACAGCAAAATCATCAAAAATTACTTTGAAAAGACACAGAATGTGAACCCCCTGCAAACCGCCACGAACCACCACAAGATGGGATGAAGTGCTTGTTAGTAACCCGAATATACCAATTTTGCTTCTGTCGAAGGACCAAAGAATGAGTGAGCGCCTCTCATGAAACACAAGTCGTAGGCTCTTTGTCTGACCCAGAAGAAAACATGCAGCGCCGCGGGACAGGTGTTTGCACCTCTGTTGTACCTCACACCTACCCGCGAAAGCTATGTTTACTGCTCACGAACAAAGCCCTGGCCTGCAAGTTGCCTGGGAGGCATCCTCCCGTCCCGGGCTCCCGGGAAGCACCTTGGCTGGGCAGGATTACACCATCCAAACTACACTATTTCCACCAGGATCATAACTGCCCAGTTTTTGGCAGGGGTTAAAGAGGCGTGGCTGTGTGTTTTAGGACCCTTGTTTGCAACTAGCACACACATACAAGTATACATGTCATTTAGAAATCCACAGTTGGTTTGTTTTGCTGGGTTTTTTTCCTGACCCACATCACACAGTGAAGTCACTTTTCATTGAAAAACCCATTACATTCTTGATGTCACTCAAGTCCAGGTTTGTTTTTGGAACTGTCCATTATATCAGCCACAAAGAAGAGCCTCTACAACTGCTGGGGTTTATTTTGTGCTACTGAAGAGCACAGATGCTGCCCAGAGATCAGCAGTTTGAAACTCTGTGTCAGAATCAGCCTGGGACTTTCTCAACAACCCTCAGTGAACTTTGCAGCTCCCAGCCATGGGGGAGGATAGCCATGCCTCACCTTATAGTGACAAAATAAACTGCACTGTTCCCACGCAGCATCCCCGGCTGCTCCCTGCCACCCCAGCAATGCGGGTACAAGCTGTGTGTCTAACAAGGGACCACGAGCAGGTTCAGGGATGAACACAAAACAGAAAATAGAGAAATGTGATCCCATTGTGTCCGCACGGCACAGCAGCATGCGGAGTTTAGACCTGCAGAAGCACTTTATACTCTTTAGATATGCACCGGCGGGACGCAGTAGATTCTCTGCGAGTCCATGAAGAGCTCTATGAATGAGAGCTGAGGAGCCGCCTCCACAATCCCATGTAATGCCACCTAAAAGCTTTGCCTCGCATGACTTATTACAGGCTGGAGCAGATTAGAGGCATCGATCGCTGCCTGGAGAAGGTTCTGGCTGTGAGGAGGGAAGGCAGAGGAGACAGACAGCCCGGCCATCGATCGGCTGCGGCAGGAGCCGCACGGGATGAAGGGCAGAGCTGCCAGCGCCCGCCCGCGCAGCCCCGGCCCATCCACAGCCTCCCTCGGATCTGGGCACCCCTCGCCAAGGGTGGTGAGCGGGACCCACTGCTCCCCACAGACACTGGCCACTGACAGGCACTCCTGTGAGCCAGAGCCGGCCGCTCGGCAGAAAACTGTCAGGGGCCATGTCACATAAATTGTCACAGCTCCTGTGACACGTGCTTTAGAATTTCATAGCAATTTCTATCAGCATCAATATAGCTGGAGGGCACCACTTCTTGGGATGAAATAAAGGGGACAAACTGTGAACCCTCTCTGAAAGGAGTAACAGGCTTTCCATCTCATTTCCCCGGTGTGATCAAACACTGCCTCGTACCCACAGCAGAGTTCCAAACCTCAGTGCCACAAAACATGCACTGAAAGGGACACGAAACGTGCCTGACACCACACAAGCCTCCAGAACATCTGACAGCCATTCACACAATTAAGTCCAACAGAGTAAATACCTTTCTTTCCCAGATAAAGCAGGTAAGCAGATCAGGGGCTCTCTATTAGGTTAATCAGAAATTGATTTAAGCCAAGAAAGGGATTTAATTCAGAATCTGAAGCTGATGTTCTTTGCTTAATCTTCTTGGTTCCAGATATTAACACATCTAGGATATATTAGTATGTCAATATCTGGATGAGATGTAATGAATTAAAGTTACAGGTATCTTTTTGTGTTACGTGTTTAGAAGGAGTTTTGGCTTTACGCCGCCAAGCTCCCGGCTGGCACAGGTCAGCAGGCACACCACTACCATGACAGTGGAGAAAACAGTAACAGCTACTCATGCATCAAATTACTTCTCCAGCATAAGGGCTGTGCTTTCCTCTGGCCCACAAAAAGGAGTGCAAACTGTGAGCTGGGAAATGGTGACATCCAGTGCTCACATATTAGGTAAAGAGCTCTCATTCCCATCGTGCTTGTCCCAACACACGGACACCTCCAGCGCCCGATGTCGCAGACAAGTGGAGTGCAGGAGTCAACAGACAGAAAGACATCTAACCCCTCTGCTATCCATAAGAACAAACCCACTTATCCTAAAAGCGAGCTTTTGTACAGAGGTAATTTTATAATCAGTGTGTTAATAAACCCCAACAAGAACTAGCTCCCTATTTACTCATTCACAGGAAGACACATGTAGCAGCTTGAATACCTAGGAAAAGAATTTAAAGGCTACCAGGAATCACTGAAGAACGCAGGGAAGAAGCCCACTGGTGCTGGCACATGCTCCACCCTCCCCCCAAGGCAGCTTACAAAGAGCTGCTCAAAGCTGAGGCAACACTTAAGACCTTTGGGATCCTTCCTACTTTTCTCTAAGTTCAGTTAGCATCCCAGTCAGGATGGACTGAGATTACGAGAGTTACTTGCAATAGTGGAGGAAAAAAAACCCAAAGTGGTTAGAGACTAGAAATAACAGTGAAACAATTTTTAAATTAAACCAATTCAATCCAAGGAGAAAAGAAATGGCTCCATTTGGAAAGATAACCTGAGCAGTGAGAATTGCATTTCCCTGGGCATTCTAAGAGGAGCTTTTTGCTCAGACATCACTATCCCCAAATCCCAAAGTCCTTTTGGAGACCAGGACTGAATTATGGGCCAACCAAAGTGCCTGATACCTGCCAAACTAGCTACATTTCCGTGTCTGAAGGTTGACTAGCACCTGAGCTTAGAAACTGTCAGCTTAGACAGCAGCTGCCAATCAGACCTGTAATACTTCAATCCAAAGCCTGGTTCCCCCAGTATTTATCTTCATAGACAAGAGCAGCTCCCAGAGAGGAGCTCTGCTGCAGCTTAGTGCCATGGCACTCCAGATCACACAAGTGTTCAGAAATCCTTCCCAGCACACCGCTCATTTCGCACAAGCTGGAAGAGCGTTCAGAGATGCAGTTGTACAGCCCCACTCCTACCAGTTTTTGAAATATTCAGCATTGCTGGAACCAGAACAGACCCTTGCTTAGTTATGACATGTAATTATTTGTTTGCAAGAGAGGTTGTTCCTTCCTTTCCCCAGCAAATACAAAGGAGGCTCAGATGCACTCAAAAACCTGCGTAAATATATTCCTTTCAATACAACAATTGTAGTAAGCTTAAATATTATTTCGCGTTCCTGTAAAATTTAATTCAACTTATTACTTATGATTTTTGTAAGTCCCAGTCACATTTAAAGTCAGTTACTGACTGAAAAAGCAGCCTGGAGAGGCTGCTGGAGCACATTGCCTCATGCTCAGCAGTTACTCAAGGATGGCAAGAGTCCCAATTAGCAGGGGCTGCAGCCGCTCAGCCTCAGTGCTCCATGGCACCAAGGAGGAATAAAATGGGAATTTGGAACATAAACTGATGCATAATCATCCCCGCCCATGGAAGCGCTGCGGCAGCAGCAGAGACAGCACTGTTCCAAAGATAGCTGAGCTGTGCTTGCACCACCCTGGGCTGGCTCCTGCATGGTGCCATCATGTGTGCCCTTTGATGGACACAAAGAACCTGTGGCCAGAACAGCTCTAAACTGAAGTTTAAATATAGTCAATTGTTTTCTAATGAATCTTGTGCCCTAATGAATTCCTTAAAACTGAAAGCATTACATAGTCATAAAAAAAGAGATTTACAAAAGTCTGATGTGGTCTGCCACAGTTACTTTCTTCATTTTCAAAGAGATTTCCAACAGAAAACTGTATTTGGGCACGACAGTGGAATTTGTGTCATCATGACCAAGCGGCTGCAGGCAGCGAGATGCTCCCGCGGCTCTGAGGTCCCGGTCCCCATGGAAACTGGACTTGGATATTGTCCTCCGCTCGCTGGAGCACCAAGTCGGGAGCCTTTTGTGCCTGATGAGATTTCTTCCACAACCTTCCAGCAACAGACCCTACAGCTTCCTCCTGACTCTTTCCTAATTGAGATGCAAATTAATCTCTGTGGCTGATTACACTTCCCTTACAGCCCCTGACAAGTGCAGCTGTAGCCGGAGTTTACAGACTTTCCAACAAGTGACTTCAGCTGTCACTGCTGGCAAGGCGCTGCCCTGGCTCCCCAGCACACGACCCCAGCCCTCTGCACCATGCAGGGCAGGAACAAGGATCAGGGCTCTGCTCCACCTGGAGTGGAGTTCTGCAGGTCCTTCACATGCAGCCACTGCTTCAGCACGAGCACCACGGACGCAGCACCTTATCACCACTGAACCACTGACACCAGACAAAGTGTTTGATCCGTTTCTAATCACACCAGAGTCAAAATGTCTTCAGCTACTGACCCTTAGCCGGGATGTTTCCTTTTAACATGACCCATGTGCCAAAGAGACGCTGCAGATCCTCCTCAGCTCTGCCTTGCTCCAGCCTGCAGCCCTCATCCCAACTACAGTCACGATTAGTGTGTGCCAAACATCATCCCTTACTTTGCCAGGACCATTGCTTTCTATTTCTCCCCCCGCCCCAGACATTTTTTGAGTTATTTCCATCTCCAGTCTGATAAAGGCACTTTCATTTACTGTTTGCGCTGCTGGGTCTGCTTCCCTCCTGTCCTCCTTGCAGCAGCTGGCACAGCAAACACCAGACCTGAGCCACTCACCCTTTGGGAGCTGCACTGGACAGGTCCAAACATCACCTTTATGCACCTACACACTCACATTCCAACTGCTGGCTCTAGCGTATCTCAGAGCCTTTGTTATCTACAGAACGAGTTACGGACAGCTTTCTCTCCTGCTCCAGTATCACCCCGATGGGATCTGCCCAGCACATCCCCTTTGTCCCACTTCAGGAGTTTCTCCATCCACTTTCATTTATCAGACAGACAAGTGGCAGCTGATTCACTACGGACAGCACTGGTGCAAAAGCAGACGCGAAAAAAGGTGGAGAAGAATGTGGGGACAGATGCTGCCTCAGACCTGCGCAGAGCAGTGCCCTGTGCTGCGGGGCCTGTGCTGCTCTGTCACCCCAGGGACGCACAGGGACCCTCAGGGAGACCCCCTTGGAAAGCAGGAGCACGGCCAGCTGGTGAGTGCTGCTCACTCACAGAATGCTCAACGCCAGAAAACCGGAGCGAGGGGCTGGGATAGCTTCGTTCTTGTAACTGCTGCTACTTCTGTCCATTGTGCTACACTGTTACTTTTGTATTAAACACTGAGAAACAGACAGATTAAACTAAATTCTGCACAGCACAGTTTCAGGAATTGGTTAGATTTCTCTCAAGAAACAGAATAAAACACAAGTCTTGACTCACCTGTCAGGCATTGCCACGGTTTGCACAACCACCACCAATTGCCTTTGCTTTACAATGAGTAAACAATTAGTTATTAATGCAAATCTATTTAACCACAATGCTACTTTTAATTTCTGATGACTTTTGCAAAGTATACTGCATAAAACTTAGCCTTTAAAAAATTCCAACTTCGAGGATATTCTGCGTTTTAAAAATGTGCATCTCAAACTAATTCCTCAATGTTCTTTCAAAGATCAAAACATTTCAGAAACTCTTTCTCAAAGTCACGTGATTAGAAAAATACTCAAATCAAAAGCTCCCCAGAGAAAGCAAAGTGCAGTGAGTGCTTGTCCTGAGGTAAGTGATGTGATTAGCAAAACAAGCTACAAAATGTATGAAGGCATTATAAGAAGGTCCCAGCATGGGTGCAAACCAGTGCTAATGCTGTGGGTCTGTGCAGCACCCAAGAAGCACAGCATATGTCACAACTCCTGTCCCAGAGAAGCACATCCTCCAGCCACCTTCCAGCCATTGGTGGAAAACACGTTCTGAAAATGCCCAAAAACACAGGAGTGGCTGGAATGAAACTGGAATTTGGGACCTGAAACATCCATATCTGAGGACAAATCCCATCTGTCTTATTAATGTAATGAGTCCAAGTAAAGTTAATTGGATAGGATAAGAGCATGGCTGAGCTCTGGCTATCAGCCTGACATACACAGTCCACAACTTCTATCAGTGTGAAAGAAAATTGGGAGTTACCATTACTCAGAGTTCAAAGCACCAGTGCTAAGCCCAGGCCCACCAGCAGCGAGACAGAAGCTGCTGGTGAGAGACTCCTGTGATGTCACCATTTCATTTTTAAAACACCGGATGGCAGCTGGGTGTGAACCACTGAAGGCATCGAGCTGCACGCAAAGAAAGCTCTGACCTTTGCCAATAAAATCAAACAGGAAGGATTTTCATCCCAGCCTACCTCTCTGCAGGATGGTGCTCCAAGTGAGAGCCCTACCAAGAGGAGCCTTGCCCCGTGGAGAAAGGATACAAGCTCTGGTAGAGTGGGATGAGGGACTTGACGGCTCTGCTGGCATTGATGCATGTGGCACAGATCAGGCTCGGCAGCAGCTTTGCAGTCACAATGGCACCGTCGAAGAGGGGACCAAAGAACGGCACCTGCGCACCCCAAAATAGAAGAGCAGGCTTCAGAAACACTGCAGGAGACTGATACAGCATTCTACCATAAAACAGTGCCACCATGCTGTTTCCCACACTGAAACTTGCAGAGTGACATTCATCCCCCAAGCTGGTGAGCTTTTAAATACCCCATGACTGCCCTCAGCACACTACACAGAACATACATACGTCTCAGAACATTCTGCTGGGTAAGCGCGAGCTTGGTACACATAGGAACTGAGTCCATGTACAAATTTGCAATCAACATGCCTTTGGCAGTTGATATTAAGAGCTGTTTTCCATCTGGGATCCCAACAGGAGACCCTGATTCACTGGCTGACTCCAACATTAGCAGGAGGTTTTGCAAAGATGTATTTACTTCAGATAATCCTCTATAAACTCCTCAAAGAAGGGAACAAAACCTGAGCTGGCCTGAAATCAGAAGGCGTGTGGAAGGCAGAGGAGATCGCAGAGCAGGGGCTCTCTCAGTGGCAGAACACAGGGTCAGGACAGGCACAAACGGGTCCAGCCCAGCAGGTCAAGGTGCCCAAACGCTGCTGCTTCAGGGCCACCTCCAGAGGAAACCCTGTGTGACGTCCTCTGGCGACCTAAGGCTCTACAGATAGAGGCCACACTACATACAAGAGATGCTTTCTAAAAGTAAACTGTGTCCAGAATTGCAGACACGAAATGGACCTGAGCCTGCCAAACCCAGAAAATTTTGATGTTTAAATACATAACTTTTAGTACTTACAAGTACTCAAACTCATTTCCCTCTCACAGACTCAAAACGAAAAAACTGCCCCCCCAACTAAAGCCCTAGACAGAAGCCAGCAGCAATTATCAATGCTTAAGCTATGGATTTTTTCCATCTGTACAGAGGCTTATCACATAAATAAATACCCTCTATTATTCTTCTCCAACTGCTTCTGGGTGACTGTGACAGTCATTCAATAAATGGACAAAGGGAATAATATAAATCCCCTGCATCTAGGGAATTCCTCTAATTAGAAGTGGCAATGAATTACAGAAGAAATTTGGGTTTAATGTAACATCTGCAAATGACAGCTGTCTCCACACACACTTATTCTGTCATTCCTTTACTTAAAATAATTACCCACCCCCCAAAAAACCAGAAAAGTGTAAAATGTTTCCATAGTGGTTTTCTTTTTAGTTTTTTTTATTTACTGCTGGCATTACTGTCCAGGCAGTTGGAAGGAAAGGGGACAGAGCAAAGTCTGTGCCACCAAAATGATAACGATACAGAGCATAGAGTTTTTCCTCTTTAGGCAGTAATGTTGTTAAGTGAAACTTTTATCCCATGCCCTGTCCAAAAGCATTGACAGCAGGAGAAAATAATGTAGAAGTACAAATAAGGAGGTTAAGTACATACTAGTATGAAAATGATACCACTATACAAATAGCAGATATATAAGAAGTCAGAGCAGCAGATGCTACCAGGGCAGGGAAATTCCCTGCCAGGTTTTTTGGACAAGTAGGTTTTGCTTACAAGACTTGCAGTCATGGTTTCAAACCCACCTGGAGCTGGGGAGCAGGGCAGACTGTCTCACCACTGCACTACAGAATTTACAGATGTAACCCACGGACAAGGTGTGTGTATCCTACCCAGGGAGAGCAGCAGCAGAGCCGAGGGCTCTGGACCCACCACGATCTGAGCGCCGCGCAGCTGGACCACGAGCACACAAAGCTCGGAATTATTAATTCCCGAGCGGATCCAGCGGCCTCGCCGAGGGTCATTAAAGTCAATGGAGCTGCATCTCGTCAGCTTCCATCTGCACAGGGGCTCTGCCCTAACGAGGGTCGGGGGGGAGGCCAGCGGAACGCGCGGGGTGCGCTCCCCGCCCGGCTCCGCTCCGAACCCCGCACCACACACCCAGCCCAGGAAAACAGGGCTTTGATGGCTGCAACAAACAAACGGTCTGCTTTGACAGGAATCAATTAAAAAAAAATAGAGGGAAAGATCCCCTTCTGTGAGTACTCCAAATGTCACTGCAAGTTATCCATGAAGCAAAAATTAATATTCAGCCCACTGCAAACACCTGCTTCGTTCCAATTTCCAACAGAAAAATCATTATTTCTGTTGCCCGCAGTAAAAGTAGGCAAGGTTAAATAAACCTTCCAAGCACAAAGACTTCCCCTCTACAGCGAGCAGCACTAGTTAAAAGAGTGGGGAATGGGTAAATTATTGTACCAAATGGCTGAGAATTAATCTCTGATGACGAGCTGCAATCTAACGAGGCATCTGTGTCCCAGGGAACCCGCAGCATGTCCCTGGCGGTATGTGCAGTGCGGAGCCTGCCTGGCATGCTTTGTCCCCTCTCACAGGCAGCTTTTCCTCTCATTGTTCCCAATATCCTCGTGCATCTGTGATGCGTGGAATGCATTCACACTAACAGACTTACTATTGTCTTCCCTCCGAAGCTTTGTCGGGCAAAGACTGCAGCACGGTTCCTGATAATTATATTGCTTAATTAATCAAGACAAAAAAAATTTGCAAATCATTGCCCGGTTGCCAAGCAGGGAGATCAAAAATGAAAACAATACAAGCTGAAGCAACATAACAAAAGTAACAGCTATCTGATCAGAAATTCTTCTATAATGAAGCTATTAATGCTAAAGCGGTTAATGTTAACATTGCTCCAGGTGTCTCTACTTGGCTGCAAACAAAAAGGCTAACATTACGGATATAAAAGGCCAAATGTTGCCATGGATTCTGTAACCTGATAGAGAGGACAGCCTTTTCATTCGATTAGGGAATGCAATTTAAATACCAGGGACTGAAGCCAAACAACAGACATTTCTCTCTGCGAGCCTCTTTCATTCACCCTGGGGTCAGTAGCTGGTGAACAAAAGGTCAGCCACACTTGCCCTGGAAATGTCTGGATTAATTTTATTACATTGTAATGGTTTGTACTTTAAATGTAGGGATAACACTAAATTTCCAGTTAGCTCTTATTCTGGCTGCCCATCGGGTGGTTTTGACTAATATGTAAGATGACACAGCTTTTCTCCATCGCTCCAGAGAAGTCTCCAGCGTGCTCCTAACACTGAATTCTCATTTCTTTGATGGAACATTAAAAGCTAAAATGCTCAAGAAGTAAACTGCAGAGCTCAACACCGAGTGTAAAAAAACACCCCAATAACCCACTATTAGAAAATTTTCAAGTTTGAAATGTCTACTGACAAACCAATGTTTGTCAATATCTAACAGCTCCATCATTCACAACTCAAAAAGTACTATCTACAGCTGGTAATATGGGATATGACAGAGGCAGGAATACTCCTTTGGACAAATATTGTCCCTCTTTTAAGGCAAAAGGTATTTATCACTGATTACCTTCACAAAGTATATTTTATGCATATTTTTGCATCCATAATGTACCAGACAAGCATTTACTGAAGCGGCTTTTTCACACACATGCACAGATGTACATACACACACCTCTGACATTTCGCAAAAAAATCCATTTTTTTCAAAACCTGTCTCAGCTGTGAAACTCCCACACTCTGTTTGATGACAGGATGTCCAATGCCTACACCATCCCACCCAGTCAGGTGGCAGTGACAGTCCCACAGACACGTGAGGCTCTGCATGGTACCGTGCGTACAGCAGCAACCCGGCACAGCGGGGACCCAACACCGCACGAGGAACTCAGCTCATGACTGGTTTGCTTTCGCTGCATCAGAAATCCCCAACGGTTTTAAATACCGCAAATTTGCCCAGTAACTTCTGCAGGTTGAGAATTCTGAAATATTTCTCTCAGTGCTAAGTATGGCTACAAAACAAATGAGCAGTTGCTCCGATCACCATTAGTAATTCTAGTTTTAAAGTAAGCTCGCTGCTCAGCTTATCCTTCACCTGAGACAGACAGACTCATTTTGTACTTGCTGGGGAAAAAACAGCCCCCAAACTCTAAACCACTGAGCCTTACTTAAGAGAACTGCTGCTGACTCGCACAACACAACAGACCCAGTAAAGCACCCAGAACATACCTCGGGTTTCTTCATGATCTCTATGAAGAACATGTGGTTCTTCATGGGGTAGATGACAATGAGGACGTCCCCAAAGTCGGTGGGGATGATGCCCCTGCGGTAGTTGCGGGTGTGCTCAGACCACACGATGTGAACCTCATCATTTCCCAAGTGACGGAGCTGCAACAGCAAATTGGCTCTTTATTAATCTGAGTGATAACCATGCTTCAGGAGGGGTCATGGCTCACAAATTGAATTACAATGCTCGATAGCAGGAATATTTCATTACAGAAAAAGTTAAAATATTGTTTTTCTCCAGTTGCTCATGAAAGCATCAGCTCAATAATTTGCTTCATTTAGAACTCATTGTTGTCTGATGGCTTAATTAAGTCATTATCAAACTAGCCATTAGCATGATATGTAAATGTACATTACCTACAGTGATTTAAGATGGAAAACTGAATTACTAGAACAAAGCATTAACCAACAGAGCATCGTATTCCAGCTAAAATAAGGCAGCTGTCACAGAAATATGAAATGCCTTGACTCAGAATGTCAAGAAAGTGCCTGTCATGAACCACTATAACCGAATTTATTATCCACAAACATCTCCTCACTGACTGTGTCTGGAGGGGGCTCCTGCTTGAAACGTCAGCAAAATATCTGGGCAATGTGAAGCAGAGAAGAACGGGAAATACTGTGGGAGTTACACCTTTTCATTTGGAGCAGAGTTGCATGAAATACGGATAAAATTTAAACGTGACATCCACAGAAAGCATCCAAGAGCCTGTGTGTCTGTGTTTGCTCTGCTGCTGGAGGAGCTGGAGGTGATCTAACAGATGGCAAAAACTATTTGGCAATCACGTACAAGCCTCGCACAATGGTTTCAACTGTAAGCTTTAAAGTTAAAATGTAATCCACATGCAGAATGCCAGCTCCAAGCATAAAGAGAATTTAAGTCCCACTTAAAGCTTAAAAGACACCCCCCACCCTCCAATTTGGTGCTACCCCTGGAACAATGTGCACAATAGACCGAACAAAGAAGCCAAAACGAAGCTCTGCTACTTCACTCTGTGTGGGGGGAGAGAAAAAGGGGAAAAGAAAGCGGTGATTTTCACTGGTAAATAACAACTATCCCCAACACACTTTGGATCACCCCACACTATACTGATGAAATTTCCCTATTCAGAACCAGGCAGCACCTTTAGAAGGAAAACCTTTCACTCCTACGTGTTGGTGGCAAACTGGACCCCCCAGTCACGAGGGAAATGTGGCAAAACCAACACATTGTGAAAAATCAAAAGAAGTTACAGCTGTGAACTTGGCTTACAGTTCATATTCCAGCAGAATGAAGTAAAGCTCAGTTCACAGAAGGACTGAGATTCTCAGTTTATTTTAAATGAGACAGAAGATAATAACTGTGTTTTATTTACACCCATGAATAAAACGTAATTTTAGCTCTGTTTGAAGAAAACATGAACCATTTTTGTCTTGAAAAAACATGAGAACTTAACAATACTATTTCTAGAGCTTCTTACATGTACAAAGCAAGTAGAAGTTGCTGTTCTTGTGGTCACCTTGATATCTGTGCAGAATCTCAGTAAAAACAAAGGAACACACAAGAAAACAGACATTGGTAATGCCATGGACTGACATGTACCAAAAGAAGCAGGAATTTACACACAGGACAAAATTCTGATTTCACTCTCCATGACCAGGTGCAGCCAGGTCACCTCCAAAGTGATTAGAAGCAAGATGTCAAGTTTAGTCTTACAGACCCCTAAAATCCATCTGGTGAGCAGACTTTGTGCACAGCAGGTCCCAGATGCTGAGAGTGCCTGGCCAGGCTGTCCCGCTCCAGGACGGGCCCAGCTGAGCTCAGGGAACCCCTGCCAGGGATTTGTGAGTGCCCGCGTTTGCCAGGCTGAGCCCAAGCCAGCTCTGGCATTGGCTTCCCAGTACGCAATGAGAGCCCACAATGGTGGCACCCAGCAACCTGTGCTGCAGGAAGCCCAACAAATAAATGTGGACACGGAATTCCATAAGGCAGTGATGCTGCCCAGTTGCAGAGGGCAATTCACAAACCCAACTCAGCTCTTCTTAAGAAAAGGCTCTGCACTGCCATGCCTCCTATGGCTTTTGGGGTGAGAAATAGCACATACTGCTACAAAAACAGTCATCCAAATACGTCCAAATACAGCTTGAGGGACCCTTTCTAAAATCCCAAGGAACTGTTCTGATAACAATGAAACACTTTGTACTGATACTGCACCCTTGAGAACAAAATTCAGTGAAGAAGGGAACTTAGCTGAACCAACACTTGCTGTGCTCATGAATCCTTAACTCTGCCACTCCCAGAGTATGCCAGTGACTCGTTTTCGAGCTTGAGTTACTTATTTTGAAGTCACACATCCTTAAGCACCACAGTTACAAGTACAATGTTACAAAGAAAAAATTGGCATTGATCAAAAATATTTGTTATCAAGTGATAACCTCATTGATAAAAAGCCGTTATAACAATCTCATCAGTGACAATAAGTCAGCTGCTATTTTCCTGTGTTGTTTATTCAAAACAGCAGCTGTGGGTCAGACTCAGTGCCCTGAAGGACTTCAGCAAGTTGTGCTGAAACGTCCAAAGCCTCACGGCTGACGTGTGCCAAGCCAGAGCTCTAGGCTGTGCTCTCCACCCAGGTCAGGGGTGGAGGATAAAGAAAAAAGCTCCATTAAAAAAATCCCAAAGCAGCCATTAAATCAGATTGGTAGTAAAAGCAAAGCCCAACAAGAGTCTGGAACGATGGCTCCGCAAACGCTGAGGGAAGGCAGCCCTGGCAATGGCAGCGTGGTGGGCACAGGAATTAGCCCCGGTGTGGCTACTGGGGCGCTGGACACAGCCCAAGGGCTCAGCTCCGCTGTCCCTCCCAGGGCCACACTCCCCAGCCCGGGCAGCTCCAGCCCCGCGGTCCCTCGCTCCCCAGCCCCGGCCCGGGCAGCTCCAGCCCCGCTGTCCCTCGCTCCCCAGCCCCGGCCCGGGCAGCTCCAGCCCCGCTGTCCCTCGCTCCCCAGCCCCGGCTCCGCGGGTGCCCGCGGCCGACGGGCAGCGCTGACACCGGTCACGGTGCACACCTCCGGCGTGACCTCCTTTCCCTGCTAATTGCATTACACAGCCAGCTGGCTCCAGAGAGGAGTCGTCTGTTTGACCGAAGAATTCCTGCTTTTGGGGAGGCATGGCTGCTACTTTCGCTAAGTAACAGTGGGGCCTGACATCCCCATTGTCTGGCTGACCGTGTGCCCATCCTAAAATCTAAGTTTTATTTGTAAATTAACCAAGAAACTTCCTGCCAGAGCAGGGCTGCCTGGAGACTGATAATGTGTGCCTTTCATTCCCTTTCACTCTCACTGTATCACTGCCAATTTGTTTTTCTGCTGCTCGCCAGCCTGAGGCCATAAAAGCCTTGTAAGACATAAGTGCAATTATAGTCCTGGAGTCAAATGAATTGGACAAATCCAATAGCACAGCTCTGTCCCCACTCTGCAAACCCCTACAGCAGTCAGATTAGCTGCTAAAAATCTAATCTAGCCTCAGCTAACAAATTTCTGTAGCAAAGGAGCAAGAGTTCAGTATGGGGTTGCAACCAGATTTCTGAATTGAAAAAGTTCTGCTCTGACAATGGAGAAGATGGAATAAATCACAGAAAAATTCGGCAGCACGTCTTTAAACTGTTAAGCACAATTTGAGCAGAACAAGACAGCGACAGTAGGATGCTATTCCTGGGATTGATTTTCACTCTTGCCACAAGACAGACATAAAGTTTGGAACCAATGATGCTGAACCCTACAGCAGCAAAAGAGATCGGCTGAATTTTGTTTACTCCACTAGAAAAGATTTCTGTCAGGGCCAAGACCTTTTTGGAGAGGGGTTTT
>VWZT01005791.1:144632-185466 GCA_013397055.1 Pachycephala philippinensis | reverse complement strand
TTTTGGTTTTTTTGTTTTGTTGTTTTTTTTTCCTCCCTCCTGAATTAGCAATACAATGTCAGCATATACCTCAAATAATAAAAAAATGCAGACGGCAAATGGCAGCTCTGCTGCACAAAAACAAGGGGCCAAGTTCATCTCCAGTGGAAATGCACTTATTCTTGGGAATTCATACCAGAACTTAATTTATCCTTGCATTCAGTAAAAATAAAGAACCACAGCAACATATTTAAGTAAAATTACTGCATCTGCTGAATTCCCCAGCCCCTAGAATTTATGGCCTTGCTATGGCTCCCCAGGCCAGCAGGTGCTCAGTCCTTCTGTTCAGCTTGGAGCATGCTGACAGGGATGAAGCCTCTCTTGGTCTGAGGCAAAATAAGCAGAGAAGAAACCCCAGCAATCACAAAGATTTCAGAGATTAGGGGGACTTTAGACCCCAGAGGGAGGGCAAGGAAACAGAAGTTGTGGCCCCCATTGCATCCTGCTAAAGTTTTCTCCTCCCAGTACCACTGTCCTGTATCAGCAGGTATGGTTCTGCTGCAGGAGCAGGAATGGCATTAATGCCATGGGAATCCGTCTTTCTCTCCCACATTCCCATGAAACAAAAGCAGTAATGGCAAGAAGTAATAAATATAAAATAATCTTTTTAACCTGGACATTCTGCCCCAACAATCTGAGGCAAGGACCTAAGCCCAGAGAATTGTCCACCTTCCAGAAAGTGCAACGCTTCTGAAATGCACCTTTTCTCCACTCACAGCTGCAGTTCCAAAAAATCTGTTGACAATCCATGCTGATCTGCACAGAAGTGCATGTTTGCTCACAGCAGAGCTGTGGCAAGCTGAATGAAACTGTTGTGTGTGGAACCATGGATGAGCACACATTGAAAAGCCCTCTGGAAGTCATCTGCTCTGAGCCACTGCTTGCAGTGCCTCAGGTCCATGAGCTTGCTCAGAGCTTCGTCCTTCACTGGAATTCCCAGTTTGATCCCTGCAGGCTTCCATTCCTACAACAAATCTCAGATTTTTTTTAAAAGGTCCCAGAGCAATTCCTCTGCAGTTATTTTCTGTAGACAGCATGTGCTGGAGCTGGCCTGGTTTCCTAGCACTACAAAACTTGGAGACTGACAGCTACTAAATGCTTTTGGTTTCTGTTTCTCAAATTCTCTTAGAGTAAAAGCCGGGAAGACAAACAGAATAACTAGACTCTCAGTGTCTGTGATAGCCCCTAACGTGGATGAGAATTAGGAGAATAAGACGACTGTTTGCAGTTAAACCCCATTTTCCCCTTGTGGCAGTTCTGCCACACTGTGCTTTCCTCTCCCAGGTGATGAATTACTCAACAGCCAGACCATATCCCAGTGTCTTTGCCACGCTTCCACAAAACCCAGAAGCCAGGACTTACAATGGAAGATCAGACTAAATAAATGGCCACAGTTTGTGCAGGAAAAATAAGTCTGGGAAAGACACGGTAGCAGTTCTCAGACATGCATAAGTCTGCTGCAAAATAATCTGCCCTTTCTATCCATGTGAAATGGGATAAGAATCAATGGGCTTAAACTGAAGCAAAGTAGATACTACAAGAGATCTTTTTCATGGTACAAGTAGTAGAGCATAGGAATATGGAATACGTTGCCTAGGGAGACTGTAAATCATTCATCACCGGAGTTTTGGTCTAGCAGCTGGACAAATACAGGTCAGGAACAATAAAAATACAGACAGTCCTGCCCTGGTACGGTCCCAGAGACTCTGCAGCCGTGTCCTACACACCACTGCTCCATCCTGAAGCACTTGGGAGTACTTTTTTCCACATCCACATATCCATGAAGAGAATGAGTTACATACGGAAAGAGAAACATGTCATTTTGTTGACTTTTTTTTTTTTTTTTAAATGACAGATGTCACAATAAAAAAGACAAGATCTGACTTTAGTACAAAACGCCGGGCAGTTTTTCAGAACCAGTAATCAGAAATTCTACCTTTATATTTCAAGGAAAAGCACACGTCATTCTGAAACCAACATGGAGTCACCCAGTGACAGAGGTACAGACATTCTCAGAGCACAGCAGTACTCCATGGTGGACTGGACAGCGGCAGCAGCGTTATTGATGCATGCTAACAACCTCTGCAGGATAAGTTGCCAATCCTAATTAAAAAGGCAGAGATTTGGTATGCCCCAAAAATCTCCTTTGACTCTAAGCAGCAGCTGGCAAACAGCATAACCTCAAATCGCTCCTTGTTAGGAAAGACAAATTATTAAGTAGCGATACCAACAGAATTTTGGGCTGGGTTCTGGCTGTCTTTGAGGCAGAGGCTGCTTGTCAGAGCTGTGCCTAACTGGCTACTGGCTTGAACTCTCAGCTGGCTGCCTGGGTTCCTGAGCCTGTCACCCCCCTTCGCTTTGCTGTTCCACGTAGGGTGAGTTGTCTGGAAGGCTTTATGATGCTGCATTTGGTTGTTTTGTTCTACCAACCTACAGCAGTTTTGGCAGGCAGACAACGTACAAATGAAATTATTGCTAATATTATTACTCATGGTGGCATTTGAGGCTACCATGGAAATGTTAATTGTATTTCAGAACCCAGAATTTAGATGCCATTTAATTCAGCTAACCCAGCTGCAGAGCACCACGTGGCACCCCATGGACAGCCTGCCAGGGCCAGCTAGCACAAGCTGCTGTCACTTCAAACTTCCATTGAAGCACTCAATGACTGCAATGGTGTGAAACACTGCAAATGCTTTACCTTTTTGGTCAGCGAGTCGTCCGAATCTGAGGGCATCCTGGTGGACACGTGGAAGATGATCTCCACAGTGGAAGTCGCGTAGTAGGGCGCGGTTTGCCCTGTGCTGCCGTTGCGCTGCAGGCCGCCCATGAACCCGCCATGCGTGGATAAGTCGACCTGAGGGAGCCAAAGGCACAAACTGCAGCACTCTGAAAACACTGATGCATGATTGGTATTTACTTCTGTATCAAGATTAATGAAATTGCCACCCTTCGTTTCTATAGCCATCCCAGAGAAAAAGAAGTCCTCCCCTACAGGTCTGCAATCTTTCCATTAGATTTGTCTCCCCCGTGCCTGTATTTGACATTTACTGAAAGTAAATCTCTCTTAACTAGGTCCTGAGCCATTACCTATCCAGCAATTTTAGCTTCCTCCAACAAACAGCAGCAAGGAAACAAGAGCATTCTGCCACAGACCGCTGGCTAAGGGCTCTGTGGGGCTCAGAGCTCCCACTGTCAGGAGCATCACGAAAGGTAGAGAGAAAAAGAACCAGAAAAACTACAGAAGAAACTGAAGGTTTGTACAGAAAGAAAAACCTTACAAGAAATTATTCCAGAAGTTTAGTCAGAAGAAACACCTCCCTGAAGTCAAGCCCAAGTCCAAAGGCTTGTTTGTTTTCCCAACAGCACCAGCCTGAGGATGCTGCATCTCCCTGTGGCACCTGGATCCTTACATGTGACATGCAGTTACTCTGTACTTCCCAGACCCAAAAGCATTCATGGCATTTAGATTATGACACACAATTTTGACAAAGCAAATTAAGCCCACACGTGTCATAAAGAACTCCTGTGCTGAGTATGTGCTCTGACCATGGCAAGAGCTAAAAGCAGCCAAGCATCAGTGCGTAGTGAATTTTTTTTTTTTTTGTGAATTAAAAACTGTGTGGTGCCACCAGCAACACGGCAGCTTGTCTAAGTTTATGGCTGTTACCTCCCAGCCCAGTCCAGCAACAAAATCTTCATATGCCTGGCTTCCCCTTGCGTTGGCCAGGATGGAGCACTTGTCCTCCTGTCCCTCGGCGATGTAGAACACGGCGATCTTGTGAGTCTCACGACTGCCACGGGATGGAAAAAGAAAACAAAAGCCAAGAAGTTTCAGCTCGAATTTCTTTTTCAGATTCCACTCCACTCCAAACACATGAGCAGGTGCCCACATTTAGCTCCGTATGTCCATTTCTTTTAGGCACACAAAACATTGTCACTTTCAGACTTTCCCTCATTTTTTTGCCACCAAAACCTCACTGCAGAGACGCCCAAGTTCCGAGAGCAGCGTCAAGCCTGGTCCTCCTGTGCATCAGCCACAGAACTGGTGACCAAATTCCAATTACAGGATTAATGACTCAGATCTGTGCAGCATTGCACAGACAGCAAGGTGGCACAGGTGTTAATGGGAGCATAATTTGACCTACAGAATTTTAATTAGAGGGTGATGACATACAAGGCAGAAGAAATGTTATTGACTTTCAGACCCTGGGCTGAGTTTTACAATGCTGACAGGGACAGTTGGCTTCTCTGAAAACAAGCAAAGTACATTTGATACAGAAATTGTTGGGATAGAAGAAACTCAGAACTCTGCAATGCTGCAGATGTTTTTCAAACAGCTCTATGTCAAGTAATGAAAAATAAAATGTAACATTCAGAACTCTGTTCTGCCACTTCCTGGCTGGGGAGCAGTTCTGGGTAGCTCACCCCTCCAAGTACTGCTCCTGACACAGGGATCATCCTGTTGAAAATACTGTTTTAAGTCAGCTGAACGCAGGTCACAAACAATCTGATTCCCTCCCCTCTCAGCTAAAGCAAACTTGAAAAAAATCTGTCTCATTATTTGCCACTGACTTGGAATTCTCTGTACACAGAGAGTATGCCAGTGCAGGTGGCTTCTCCATCCAGGCTACAGACCTGTGGAGAAACAAACAGTCCAATCTTCATACCAATACTTGGATTCGATAGCCATGAAGCTTTGGTTCTGGTGACTCATTCTTCCTTGGGAAACATGAACCTTATCAATGGGGTGTTTGCTACACATCACCTACCATTGGCGGGAATCCAGATTTTTCAGTTCTCGCAGCAATTTTGAATTTTTCTTAAGCAGATGAAAGTTTTTTCTAAAAATAAATGAAAAAAGGTTTGAAGGCAAATGCAACACAGTGCAGACACTGCATTTTTTCCTCCAATTACCAAAGAGAATTAACATGATATGATTTCTTAAAGTTATTGTTACACACAATCTATTGATCTCTATTTCAAATAATCACTGAAGTTCAAAACTCTGCTCTTAGCCCCCAGCGATACAATCCTCACTCTTTTAAGCACGTACACATTTGGGGGTAAAAAGCGAGAAGAGTGCCCTAAGCCTGCTCTGGATCCTCTCTTCCTACCTTCTATCCCAGGAGTTCATTCCCAAGTCGTTCAGCAGCAGCCGACAGAAATAAAAGGAGGCCTGAGGTTCGGCAGGGCACGGTGGCTCCTGGCGGGCCACCCTCATGCTGCAGTCTGAGCTGCATTTCAGGACGAACTCCCTTTCCTGGGTGCTCTGCCTCAGCAGCGCCTCGGTGATGGCGCACTCCTGCTCAGGGCTCATCCCGCAGGGTGGCGGTGACGGCTCGTTCAGCTTGCGCTGCGGGTGCAGAAGGCACTCGGGGCTGCTGCTCCCAATCCTCTCCAGCAGCTGGTCCAGGGCATCTTCTCCTTCCTCTGCCTGGGCGACGTCGCTCTGCGAGAGGAAGTGCTCGGGGTCGCTGGCGACGACGAAGGCGCTGGCCGTGCTCCGCTGTGGCAGGCAGCCCTCCAGAGGCCCGTACAGCACCCGGCCGTCCCAAGAGTACTTCCCTGAGATATCCCTGACGATCACCCTCACGTCCGAGGGGGCCACCGCCGGCCCGGGGCCCGCCTTCTTCTCGGCAGGGATTTGGAGGTAAGAGATGAGAGTGCTGTCGTTGAACACGAACAGCTGCAGGTTGGGGCTCCGGAACACTTCCGAGGACAGCTCAGAGGACTCCACGTAGGAGTTGTCGTGGTTCTCGCTAAGGAGGCTGTGGAGGATAGCGGGGCCTCCGCTGAGCGGGTAGTGGCTCAGGTGATTCACCAGATGAGTCATAACCATCCGCGCTGTGAGAGGGATCAGTTCCAAATTCCTCCTCCTCTTCTCTGAAACGATCAATGAAAACACAAAGGATCAGTAAGAGCAACAAGAGGCAACACAGAAGGAGCACCTGCAGATTTCTGCCACATCGCAGCAGCTCGCCTTATTTGACCTCCTGATCTTTCCTGTTCAAGGAACTATTTCCAACTGCTTTCCAAGAAATCCTACCTGTCCCACGGTTTTGTTTTACTTTACCACATCCCCACAGCCATCAGAGCAGGAGGGTGACATGGCACAAAAGCCAAGGCAGACCAGAGCTATCACTGCAAAGCAACGCTCCTCCATCCCTGGCAGGAGGGAGGGTCTTGTGTGAGGCAGGGAGAGACTTCCTGGATGCTCAGATGCTCCCCTCAGCAGAGGCACATACATCATATGTATTCATATATCATATCATATTTCGTAAAGTGACTGGGCTCTGAGCTACACTGTGCCTCCACTTCTCCCACGGGAATGTTACTCCTCATATAGCCAGAAACCTCCTGACTTCTAGGGTTTTTTCATATTCAGTTTAACACCATTTTTCTGTAGTTTACAGTGTTTCTCTTTCCCTTTACATCTTCTAAACGTAAATTTGTTTTAAGGAGCAGCGTTGGCAACAAACCCAACCATCCTATTACAGAGGCAACTGGAATTCACCCAGAGAAAAGAGCTCTGGCCAATTTTGACGGAACAGTTGCTCCGTGCAGTAAGGAGAAGCACGTTTTCAAGGCAGAGGCGGAACCTGGAACACTATTTCCCAGCTGCTGCACGTGCACGCTGGCCCAGCCTACGCTCTGGGCACTCCCTTACCTTCAGCCACGGTGAGCAGGTTGCCCAAATCGGTGGAGGAGGGGCACTGGGCTGGCTCCGAGCTCCTGACATTCCCCAGGGGCAGGAAGGGGTCGTAATCACAGGAGGAGAGGTCGGCCAGGCTCAGCACGTAGTGGCTTTGCTGCGTGTAGGTGCTGGAGCCGTTGACGCAGCAGTGCAGGACCTGCGGGGACACTGAGCCACTGACCGACCCAGGCCAGTCCCCAACACCCCAGCGAGCAGGGCCCCCCCAGCTCTGGCACTGGGGAAGCCAGGACATGCTACAAAACCCATCTGTGTCCAAATACAGCATTTCTAAATTAACAGTCTCCATCTGCACTGATTCTGTACTTTGACAGCTCGCTTCAGGGCTTGGTTTGTGTTTTTACAGCCCACTTCAAATAATCCAAATATTTCTGCAAAGATGATTTTCCCTGGCTCATTGTTTCAAGCATTTTACCTTTGTCTTCACCATCCCCTGTCTGTTCTACATCTCTAATCTTACCTTCTTAACATTTTGCATTTGTAACTTCTCACCTGTGTGCCACGATTTCCTACAGCTTAACAAAGCTGCTTCTGTGCCTTCAGGGTGTGTGAAAGGCATCTTTAAGCAGCCAGGCAGAGTAAACCATGCTCCTTCCCCATACTCACTCTGTAAATATAATCCAGCAAAGGAGCTCGGGATGCATGTTGATCCTCCACAGCACCAGCAGACACGGGCTCCAGCAGCATTTTCATGGGCAGTGCCATGCACCAGTCCAGCAAGCACAGCAGCAGTGACACTATAAACTGAACGAGAACATGGAACATGGTGTTTAGGTACATTCTAATAAACCCACCCAGACTTTAAGGCATGAGTTGGAAAGTTTAAAATTCAGCTCTGTCTCAGAGCAACCTCATTTAAAACTCCCCTCAAACAGCATGAAGAATGGAGACAGTTCTTTTCAGCGACACACCTTCTTATCCGCTTCCATGGAGGAGTATTCGGCGCTCGGCAGGAGAAACGCAATGGTGGCCACAAGGATCTACAGCCAAACAAACAAAGTGTCAGAAAGGCACTCAGCTTCTTCCTCTACAGAGAGACATTCCCTGCATGGGGGATGGAACAGGTTCAGTTCTCCTAGGAACATCCAACTGCTTGCGCCAATCAATGTGCAAGTGAAAGAAAACGTTTTACTGAGCACTTTGCAAACAATTCCCTACAAACGAGGGGCCCACACTGGTCCAGGGCATGTAGCAAATACATCCTTAACAAAATCACTGCAGCCCAAGGAAGGACTTAACACAACTTTGCGTATGATTTCAATACAAACGTTTTAAAGAATCTGACGTACTTCAGTAATCTTCCGGCACAAGGAGGACTCGTAGTCCTGAAGCTTCTGCCAGTAGGACACTAGCAGCTGAAGGACATCACAGGCTACCTGGGCTACCAGCTTGTTGGAAAACTGGAAGAAAAACGGTGATCAAAAGCCACATAAAATATCCAGATACAATACAATGCATTCAGTTTTTCACCATTTTGTTATTTGGCATCTTTGCAAACTACAAGCAGCATTAGTGTTGTGAAATCACATTGTCAGCGTTAGAAACCAGCAGCTTTGACATTGGCTATGTGACCTTTTACGTGAGTTTGCTGGGGAAGAGTCTACAGGCACACAGGCTATTTTTGCAAATATCCTGCATGCTTGCACAGGATACCAGAGCAGCAGCCTGTGCCTCGGATCACCGGTGACTGTTTGCAGAGTGAAAATGCCTTTTTTCCCCAAAGCACAGTGATCAGAGCCCACCACAGGAATACCTTCAGTGTCACACCTATGACATTGACGGCTTTCTTCACGTGGGGGTGGTTTGTGCACTGCATGAGCTCCTCACATATCCACACTCCGAGCCCACAGATGGCTATGCATCTTTGCGGAAAGAAAAATGGAGCTTGTCAGAAATTTTAGAGGAATATTTAGAGGGGAAAAAAAAAAAAAAGGAAAATAATGCACAGAGATGAGATCTCTTTCCCCTCCAACACAACAGGCCAGCACCTTCACGGTGCAGAGTAAGGCTCAACTTCACAGGACCAAAACACAAGGCAGCAGCAGAAAATAAGCAGCAAGAAAAGACTTTCCCAAGCCATAGATGGTTGGACTTGATAACGTTAAAGGTCTTTTCCAACCTAACCAATTCTATGATTTTCCCATTGCTTTTACTGGGTATTTTACCTTGCAGCTTCACTTGGCTCCTCTGTAGCATTCTTCAATAAAATATTTATGAGGCAATACTAAAATAATAAAATAAATTAGAATAAGCATCTTTTTCATACATCTACTTTAAAGTTGTTTAATTTTGACATAGTTACAGGTGAAGTCACTTCAATTCTCAGTCTGTTGCTAAAGCGTCTTTACCTCATGCCACTTGTATTTTGTCAAGGGAGAAACACCGATTACAACTCAAATATACAGGCCCTTGTGGACAAATCAAATCGACTTACAACTCACGTACAGGCAGCAAGAGGAAATCAATTCATTTACAGTGTCAAGGGGCAGCTACCAACAGCAAGTGGTGCTCACTTCATACAAACTGTAGTGTTTAGGTTCTAACCAAAACACATTATGAAAAATTTAGGGTATTGCTTATGACAGAAAAGACACTTGTAAAATTACGACAGTTTTAAGACACCTCCAGTGAGCCTCAGAGGCCTGATGAAGAAAGCAAGAACAGGAGCCAAGCGTGTGAAGGGATTCCTGCATCCTCTCTGGTTCTGCCTGCTCAGGCCATGTGAGGAATTCAGAGATTTCTCCCCAGCCACCCTAGTTTTGAGCAGTGGATCACCGTGGTGCCTCAAAGTTTAATCAAAAGCAACAGACGCTTGTGTGAAGGCAACCATTTGGGCAGGAATGAAGTCACTGCATGGTAAAAACAGGTTAGGTACCTAAGGATTTACAGTAAATGTGGCTTTACCTTCACATCTGCAGTTCCCGTGATGCTCTCGCTGGCTTCTGAAATGGGTCCCAACCGTGGGATTCCCTGGTAGGTATTTGGAAAGCACACAAGAGCGCCGAGGATGGTGTGAGCTTCGGAACGGGGAGCCTGGTGAAGGGCAAGCAAGCAGAAATATTCACTAAAAACCCTTCACACATGGAGATGCCTTCAGCTCCAGGCCAGCGTACACTGCCATGCTCAGCCTGCTGCACTCACAGTGCAGCACTCAGGCGTCCCAGGAAACACATCCCAGGAGCTTTTCCTTTGCAACTCCAGCAAGAGCTGGGTTTAAGCAGTACCTAATGCACACCCTCCTGTCCGCACTTCTTCTGCCGTGCTGCTCTGTTCTCTTGGTGAGGCTGAGCTGCTCCTCCAGCAGCACCTGGCCCCACTCCTGAGCACACTCTACACCTTTAACACTTTCCCTCATTCCCCAATCTGACAATCAGCTGTTTGATGCCAACATAGTACAGAACCCCCTGAGGAACAGCTGAGTGAGGAGTCGAAGCACTAATCCAGCACTGCTATGAGGTGATCCTGTGGCACAGAGCGGGTGCACACCCCACTCCCACTCGCTGCATAGGTGATACCAATGTGCAGAGAGATCCCTACTCCAACGAAACCATCAAAAGCATCACGGCATGAGCTATAAATACATTAATTACCATGTAACATTGAAAATGCAAGGCACGCCTAGTTTTATGCATGCAGGAGAAAGGGGCGGGGGTGTTCTAGTTTGTTTTTTTCCTTGGAAAATTGAGCAACCATTTCTTATTAGCATTTTAAACTTTGGATCAACAGTGAGGCTGATCAAGCTCTTTGAAGGCTGATGGAAGAAGTGCGGCTGGGCTCACCATTCCAGCTCTGCTGAAATGGGAGAGGGCTGTGACCCTGTGCAGGGCCACCTGCTCAGACCCACAAATGTCAAGAGAGGCAGCAAAAGCCCTGAGCTAAAACAGACAGAAAGGTCTCCCCTGAGCTGGTGTTTCACATGCAACAGAGCTTTCCTGTTCTTCCCAGGACTGCCAGACCTTTACCTTTATTTTGGCAACCCGTCATTGATTTGCTATTTTACTTATCCTTCAATAATTTAATCATTTAGAGTCACATTTCCATCAGTGCTGACATTTAGCCGGAAATACTGCGCCACTCAAAGAGTTCCCCGCTCTCAGCGCCTGCTCGCTGCAATGCAGCTCACGGGGCAGCTTTCCCCACACCTCACTCAGCCTCTGGCTGGAACACCTCTGCAGCACCAGTGCGCTGCCTTATCCCATGATTCCACGCAGCGGCTGCCAGGGTGTCTGTCCCCGGAGCCCCGGCAGCGCAGCTCTGCGAGCCAGCCCCGCTCACCTCCGGCGTGTCTGCACTCAGCACGCGTGCAGCCGCCCCCAGGAAGTCCCCGATCAGCATGGTGAAGCCAGGCAGGCCCAGGAAGAAGAACCACGGTGGGCAGTGCTTTATGACAGTGTTCAGGATGTCCTGCAAGAGAAGGCAGCTGTGAGAAGATCCAGAAAGCCCAAAAGCAAAAGGGAGAGCTTGAGAAGATTTAACTTTGAGGTCCAGTAGTCCTGCACTGATCGAGGTGCGAATTCCCAGAGCTCTGTGTGCAAGCTTACCTCCGTGTAATCACCACCTTCCACTCCAGGGGCGTGGAGTAACCAAAGTCCATTGGGTATTTTGGTAACTTTTGTACCCCTACATTCCTATTAAAAACCCACACCATGCAGCCATGTCTCTTTGTGCCTAAGCACAACCGTTCTGTTAAATGAGACTTTGGATTCAAACATGCAAACATTTAATAGATTTAAGGTGAAGCACTGCAGCAGTCCAGAGGAGTGAGTTCCTAAAACCTCTCAGAATTCTGTGCCACAGGAACACGAGCTGCGCCCCACGTCTGCTCCCTGTGCCCTGAAGGAACAGAGCAGCAGCCCCAGCTTTGCTCATCATCACCCTGTGCTACAGAGCACATTCAAGATAAGCATTTCATCTTTAATCCTTCCACATTTCAAGTCTTCACAGTGTCTCCAAACCGAAGCAAAGTTCCTATGTTTGAGTTAAGATTTCTTCCCTACAAGCTTTCAGTGGGTTTAAAATCAGGCACAAAATCTATATAATCCTTACCTGCACAATTGTATTTGCTGTAGAGTTAGATCAAGCTATTTCTATACTGAGTAGAAAATAATCTTTCATTCGGCAAAATTTTGAAAAGTTGCAAAGGAAAACCCTTTTCCACGTCCATCCTTACGAGTTTCATGACGTGTCAAAGAGCCTGAACACTTAAGAGCCCCAGAATGCATCCATGTGCTCAATCTCCACAGCAGAAACTAAAGCCAACCCAATTTTCTCAACATGAAGAGATGCTTTAACATCACCACTCTTTTCTCAAAACCCTGCTAAACACCCGCACAACCCCTACATAGTGTTCCACGAAGTGTTTTCAACACCAGCATCCTACGAAATGACTGTTATATATTTAAATAAACAATATTAGTTTTTAATACAGTAGCAGATAATGCTTTCACTTTCCTGAATAAGCTAAAATGCCACTCGAGTTAATGTTTAAACTTGTTTTAATCACTTCCTTTGATACATTTTAAGTCGATATGGGTCAATGCAAACATTGAGAACCAGAGCAGATGGAAGCAGCCGCTCATAAAGCAGGAGGTAAACTCTCAGTCGGAGCAGAACAAAGGACCCACCTTGTTATAATTAAGGGCTGATTAACGCTCCGTGCTGTTCGGGTCCCCCACACCTGTACAGCAGTGCCAGGTACGGCGGGGCTGGCCCCTGCTCGGGGCAGCAGATGGGAGCAGGCTGCTGCTGACATGTGACACAATAAAGGAGCCCGGGCTAACCTGGCCAGGGAGCACAGGGAGCAGCTCCAAAAAACTGCATCAACTCCTGTCCTCACCCCAGTGCTCCCATCTGTCACACACCAGGGCAAGGATTCCGGCTCTGCTCCCCGCTCAGAACACTCCCAAAATGGGGGTAAAGAAGAATCACAAAACTGTTTCTGTAGCACATGGATGCTGTGACAGCACACACGTTCCCAAAGGCTGCACGAGTGGGGCTGCAGGGATCTACTCACTGGTTATGAGATGCAATGCTACTAAAAATAAACCATTTTCCATAAGCAAAAATTTACTTTGAAAAGCTCTTGAAGCAGTCCTTGCCTTCCTTTTGAATTCCCAGTGAGGGCTGCTCGCTGCAGCACACAGGAACCATCCCCCGAGGGCCCGGACCCGCTGGCTCAGGCACTCCCCTGTGCCCTCTGGGGGACTGCACCTCAGCTCGGGGCCAGGCAGGCTGTGTGGCACTGCCACTCTGCTCAGAAGGGCCAGACCCAGCCCAGGACGGCACTCACAGCTAACCTGCCAGGCTTTTTCCCCTTTCCCCATCAGCAAAGCACCCAGCTCACAACAACACAGGACCTGGGCAGCAGCCTGGCAGCTCTGGAGCTTATCAGCAGCGAGAGGCTGGTGAGAAGGCACGGGAGCGAGAACATCTGTGCTATCAGTGATACCGCAAAATCAGGTAACACAAACAGAGTTGGGCCGCTTCCTTCCCTGCCCTGCAACGTAAACTGCGGCAGCAGCTCCAGCCTAGTCAATGAATCACTTTAATTGAATGCTGTGTACACAGCAACTGGAAAACACAAGCCATAAGAAAAACATATGGCGATGGCCGTGGAAATTGGTTTACTCATTCTGCACAGTGTTGTTGCTTTACTTCTTTCATAATTGACCTTTAGAACGATAAATGTGTAAAATAATTTTGGTTTATTATGGCTCCAAACCTTTCAGCAATTACACAAAATGAAAATTTAAAAGGAAGTATTCATTCTGGAAGCATTTCCATTGTTTACATAATTGCACAGCTATAATTTAGTGTTCATGTTGTTAAAGAAAAGTGAAAAAGAGGACCATTATGGACTATTTCAATTCAAAATGATGCTCAGTGGTGTTAAAGCCGGGGAAGAGAGGAGAGGAGGGGGCAATCACATGCATGTCCTCCTCAAATGCATTAACCCTATAAACGGCACCATTTCAGTATAGGTTAATCTAGTAATTCAAATTATAAGGTCATAAACATCCACTGAGTAAGCGAAATAAATTTATGCAAGTTCACTGAAAGGTCAATTGCAAAAATATTCTTCACCTAATTTTTGTTCAAGCTTTTGCAGATTACAGGTGTAACCAAATAGCCTGCCAGCTGCCTTCCTCACGTTTCCAGTCGTCCCTCAACAGGAACAACATGGATTTTTCACGGAAAGTTCACTCTGTTCCTCACCGACAGACACCTCACTAGCAGTTGAGATCTACAGCACCGGAAAGATTATTAATTTACAGAAGACTTAAGTAGTAAATCTTCCCTTTTCGTTTTTTACTTCTAAGGAACAAACACTTCCATTTACTTATGCCAAGTTTTCCTACCTATCATTACATTTTAGGTAAGAGTTAACTTGTCAAAAATTAAGTTCCAATAAAAATTTATGAGGTATTTTGACAAGCTCGGGAGATCCAGGATTATCTTATCAGAAAACTCCACTTCAAGGTGTCAGGTAAAACCTAACCCCAAAACAATTGCATTTGCCCGAGTCTCTTGAGGCTGGAATGCAATAGAGGGAGTTTTTAAAATTTCTTCCGTTTTGGAGCATGTTTGATACTATCACAAGCAGGAAGATCACTGGGATTAAGGACTGGAATAAATATTTTGGTTTGTGCACACACAGAGCAGTCCCTGAGCACCCAGTGGGTACAGGACCAAGGTGTGGGTGCCAAGGCCATGCCACTGCCTGGAACATGGAGGTGGCTTTGTGTCACCACACTCCTCTCTCCCAAAGGCCTGTGACAGCACCACTCTGAGCTCCGACAGAGAACACCGACCATCAAACAGGAATTTGGGTGGGATGGAAGCCACTTAGCAAGGGCAAACGAATTAAAGCAAAATAAATAGAAAAGAACAAAACTAACAAAATCATTTCAGAACGCACAGCTCCTGCAATTGGCAGGACCTGGCTCCCCCTTGCTTCCAGCCAATCTTCCAGCTATTTTCTCCAGAACTTCCCACTTACCCTACTCTGGGTGAGCAGAGGGGGATGTGAGAGTTCCTGTGAGACCCTGGCATTTGGACTTTTGTTTGTCCCTACTGGAAACGTGCTGTCTGTTAACACTTTTTCAAAGCACTCAAAGCACATAATGGGAGCACACAGGCAAATTTTCTACAGAAAATGAGATAAGGGGTGGATTAAAAGAGGGAGAAAATCATGGTAGCCATTGGAAAGAAGCCTCGAAAAGCTGAAATAGGGGAATCTAAGCCTTAATAGACTACATTAAGATTATTTCCTTTTAAATGGCAGTCTGGGAAAGAATGTAAATGGCATTATGGTTTCTGTACAACCAAGGGTCTTGCGTGCAACACCATCAGGCAGAAATCCAGGCGAGAAGTACCCGTTCCACAGGGGACAAAAGCACAGCTACTCATTTACTGCACCTTCACAAGGCTACTGCTGCCTTGCACCGCTCCTGGCTGCTGAGTAACAACTGGACACAAAGATACAAAAGCCCGCAAATGTTGGGGGTTTTTTTAATGTCAGACCAATGTTAATACAAACAGGTAATTAGTGGCTCCTCCAGTAGCAGGTCTACTGAAAAATGCTTCCTATTCCAAATTAGCAATTTCCCACACAGAGAGCTCCAGCCAGCATTTCTACATAAGCTCACTGCAGAGCTGCTGCAGCTTCCTTGCCATAATCACCCACAGGGCGCTCAGAACCAACACAGAGGCTCATGGACAAGAGGCACTGGTACCTCACCACCTCTACTGACAGCACGGCTCAGCCACGGCACCCTTTCACTGCTAAGAGCAATCTAGCTGAAACAAAGCTGCTAAGTGCCCTGGCTGCAGCCAGGCTGTGCTCCATGGGCAGGCCTGCTGCATGTGCTGACATTTGATCATCCAGGACATCTGCCAGCTCGGCTGGACTGGGGCGATTTTCCTCTCATTCCATATTTAAGGCTTGTTCTGATTTTCATATCACTGAACTGAAAAAGCCACCAGCAGAGTCTCCTTCCTTGGCTGTCCATTGTCCTTTCCACAGAGAGCCTCAGAAGTCTCTACCTTTGGTATGTTCTCTAAAAATGTAAGTATCCTATTCCAGAGGTACTCTGGCAAGAAGTATGACCATACTTTTATTACATTTATTTGTTAAACTCAGTCCCAGAGTCAGGAATACAACCCACTCCCTCAGTCACTTTGCAGGTAACACCTCAGCGTTGGTGACAGGTGACACCAGGCACAGTAACTGATGCTCACCCTGCTAGTAGGGTGAGACTGGCTAAAAAATGACACTGAACAGCTGACGGTTGAAACTTGAAAAAGGATTGGAAACCTGCCTCTTTTTTACAGTGTCCCTACAAGGTAAGCACCTTACCTGCACTGCCTTCTCCTTTCAAACCATGAGTGGAAATTTAGACAGAAACAAGAAACAGCGTCACAAAAATCCACAGGATTCTTAGAAGAAAACCACCATCAACCTCAAAGGATTATTTAAGTACCAGAAAGACCAGAGCTGAAAAATCCCAATTATCTCAACAGCTGATTTTTTGAAAAGTGTTTGTAGCTTTAGGGGAATGTGTTTTGGTACTTCTGTTCTTCAGCAAACAGGAGGAAGCTACGGAGCAAGGAGACTTTTTCAGGTGACTGAAGCAAAAGGTACTGCTATAGTAAACAGCTAACAGCAATAATAAACGAGCAATATTAAAATACATTTCTTTTCCTGGTTCAGGTATTTGTAAAATCTGTGCATTGCAGTGTTAGATCTTGGGTTAGTTAAAAAAGCTGTATTTATTATCCAAATCAAAAGACACACCTAGCTGCAGTTGCTGGAATAGGAGTTTTCCAACCATCGGGCTCAGCTGGCAGCAGAAGGCAGCTGTGCCTACCCAAACTGCAGCAGGCTATTCCGAAGGATCCCTACAAACCACACCCCAGGAACATTTCCTGGTTTCAATCACCTAAGCACAGGTAAACTACCTTCACTAACCCCAGTGTGGTAGTGAACATCCCAGCCCTCTTTCCTTTGTGCTGGAGGCCAGGGAGGGAAGGCTGTGAGCCTCAAAGAACTTCATTCATAAAAAGACAGGGAAAGACCTCGGGCTGCCCCAGCAGCAGAGCAATGCCACTGGCTGGAGCAGGGCAGGAGGGAGGCACCCCACAGCTGGTCCCTTGGCCCCTGACCCCTCCCGGTGCTCCCTGCCCGTGGCTCGCTCCGTGCGGTGCCAGGGCTGCTCCCACCTGGAAAGGTGATGCAATCCTTGCACAGAATTGTTCACTGCTCCAGGGATGTTTGTTGTTAGACGCTTCCACGTGGACAAATTAGCTGCAGCTCATTACCCCGCTGTCTCCTCTGCTGAGCTAATTGCTACATCCTGGGCTCGGGGCGCCGCGGGAGCCTCCTATAAAATACACCCTTCACACTGCTCTTTTATGTACCCCACGAGACCAAAGCCGGGCTGCACTTGCTGGGAGTAACACTGTACTCATTTATAATGTATTCAAAATTGGACCATCTTGTTTTTCTCTCAACACCAAAAGCAACACAATGCAGCAGCAATTAGGAAATTCTCACACCCTTTAAGTGATGAGTGAAAAGAGAAATCCAGTTCAAAGAAACATTTTCATGCAAACCAAAATACTGAAAGCCATTCAGGTCAAAGAGGTTTCTGGATGTAACACTTTTAGTTATGTAACCACCTAAGAAGGTCTTCTGAAGTAGCCAAGGTGATTTCCTGGAGCTGGGCTGTCTTTCTGTGGCTTTCCCACATAAATGCTAAAGTTGCACTAGTGATCCATCCAGAAGGAAAACTCCTCCATGAGACACCTCCTACCCTTCCTTCTGTGAATATTCCTTAAAAGTGAGAAGTTTATGCCTGTGCTTCGCAGACAAACCCAACCTGTGCTAGAAAGTCCACCCCGAAGTTTATTTTGGTTTGCACTAACCGAAATCCTGGAAAGCATGCTAGGATCCGTGGAACAGGGATCCCTGTGCCCTGTGATTCCACACCCTCTCTGATAAAGAGGCTCCCACTATCTGAGCACTCAGCAAGCACCTTGGAGCCAATCACCCTGGAAACAGAGGAGCAGGTATAAGGATCCTGCTCCCTATCAACACCTTGCTCCAAGGCGCTGCCAGTTACCACCTCACCCAGTTCCACAGCTGAGGAAAGCACAGCAGGAAGGACACTCACACGCCAGCAAACCTGTGGTCAAGTGTGCCACCAAGAGGCAAACGCAGCCACCAGAGTGGGGAGGAAGAACAAAGAGCAGCAGCAGTCTTTGAAATACCCTGGGAAACCCTGGAGTGACGTGCAGCTGCAGCAAGACTTCCAGGATTTCCCAGGAAAAAAACTCTGCCTTTCTATTCTTATCTATTTAAAAGGAATATTTTCCAAATGCTCTAACTTTTCAGGAGGGAAAACGAGGGGAAGGAGTCTGGTAATAATTGCTTCTTTCCCTCTTCCATCTCAGAAATAATCAAACCTGTCTGGTTTCCCAAAGGCACCAGCAGTAACTCCCAGAATCTCCTGAGGGGTCCCCGTGCCCTTTGCTGCCAGCCCCAGCAGAGCCCCAGCCCTTGCTCTCACTCCTACAGCTATGAAAACCTGGAGGTGTTCTCAGATAGTCTTTATTTTGCCTAAAGAATATCTCTTAAGAGTTTCTATGCGCACTGAGCTGTTTCTGTGAGACAACAATCATCTGACAGCTCGATTAAGTCTTTTCCTCACCTCGCACCGATCACTTTATTCCCGAGGCCACCCCGGGACACAAGACCTGAAACAACTTTCATCCCCACCAGCAGCAGCAGGTTTTGGCAGCACGTCCTGGCTGCCATGGCACAGGGCACTCAGGAAGCAGCAGCACATGAAGCATGGCTCCTACCTGGTCCTCACTGGTCAGGCCCAGGCGCAGCACGAAGTAGAAGTGCACCAGGAAGTCGGAGTTGGGCAGCAGGTCCTGGCGCCGGCTCATCATAGCACAGAGCAGCCGAAACGCCTGCAGCTTCCCCTCCTTGTACTCACTGGGCAGCGTGGCTGCCTGCAACAACAAAACCCGGATCATTCCCTGCCTTCCCCAGCAGCCAGCTAAGGCACAGCTGCCTCTCCAGCAGCTCTCCCACAAAGCACACATTAACTTATATTCAGCCCCAATGCTGTCTTAGCCAGCAGTGACTGTGAAATAAGGCAACTAAATACACACCAATTCAGCTCTGACACAGAAGAAAATACTTATGTGTGAGAATTTCAGAACTAACCTTGAACAGCCATGATGCAAATATCCTGAGAGGAGGGATAAGGACGGGAGGAGAGGGAGTTGACTGATTGTCCACGCTGATGGCGAGGTTGTCCCGGATCTAATGGTTTTTGAAGAAGAGCATTAATAAAACCACTATCTTTTTTAATGCTCTTTTTTTCACATGATTATGTTCTAATTTTACTTTATTTATGTTCAGGCACTACACCTGGTGCTATACAGAGTTCCCGCTTCAGCCAAAGCCACCAGGAAAGCTTGTTCTATGCTGCTGCTCCCTGGCCAAAGCAAATATTACCAGTTTGAGTCACACTGTGGGCCTTTACACAAACACCAACGTCTGTACTTCTTTCTTCTTTGCTACCGTTTCCTCACCCCATTTAAATTCTCTTGTCATTGGACAGGATTCTCTACTGGAAACCAAGCAAGATAAAGCTTCCTTTACGACAGAACCCTCCCCATGCCATGCTCACACTGCAGATGCTAACGCTGAATCACATTTAAGAATCATTTTCACAACAAAAGAAATGTGTCATTATCCTTAGCTGTAAGTACCACATACCTTTGCAAGTTTATACCACAGCTCATAAAGGTAGCTGAAAACTTTTGCATGGATTTTAGGTGACTGTATGTTGTTCACATCTCCAAGAATTCCCAGGATCCTCCTCCACAACACAGCAGCAGAATCAGGATGCCAACCAATAAGGCTTCCGCCAGCAATTATACTGCAGTCGTCAGCCAGGAACTCACTACTGTCTGTAAATTTAAAAGTGTTCCATTTCCACAAGTTAGAAACACAGAATAAGTACGAATTTGGTCAACAAAATCTAGCCTTTACTCCCTCTAACCATCTTCCATCTCAAAAGATTTCTCTCCCCCAATGTCTCTGTCATTGCTGAAGCTGCTTGTGAGTCAAAGGAAAACACAGCAGCAAACGCAGGCGAAGGGCCTCGCAGGTGACAGTGCCACAGAGCACAGCACTGCCACACCACACTGTCCCCACCCCAGGGGGCTTTTCAGTTAATGCAGCTAAATGCAACAGGCATGCACCTGAGGGATGGATTCAACCAATAACTGGCTCTTACAGGTAATATTTCTCTATTTATAAAAGTCACTTCTTTTTTTTAAAAATCACACGGTGTAGCAAGACCTGGCAATGCAACTGGACAAAGGAATAAAAAAACATGGTGGTAGAGTCTTGAGGAATCAGGTATCACCACTCACACAGAGCAGCTCCTGAGACAGCAGAGCGCACAGAGAGCAGGGCTTGGAGAACACTGTCAGGGCAATGGAATTTATATTCTTACACAGTACAAACCCAATCCCACAATGAAGTGCGCATTTTAACAACAAGAGCTGGTAGCTGCTCTGCTGTCCTCAGGCAGGAGCACACCCATGCTCCAGGTGTACCTGCAGCAGCCAGGGTGTGGAGGGACGTTGCAGAAAACCTCTACACAGGCAGAAGGAAACAACTCATGTCCTCTGAGGACTCAAGGAAGGTTAGTGAAATAAAAGGGATTTTAGAGGCTTTTATGTTTGAATATATTTAAAAATCAACGTAGGGAATTTTTTCCCACTTTTTGTGCTGTAGCATTACAAAGTCCCAAAGTGCTAAACCAGATGTTATTGATTAAGACCATTAGAATGATCTTCTACAGATCTGCGCTCAGGGAAATGGCATCTCTGCTGCTCAGTGGTGGTGTCAGCATTGTTCTGCCGTACCCCATCAGGTTTGCACAGCAGAGCAAAACTGTGACTTGGGTGAGAGGCAGGAATGCAGAGAGGGGCACCTTGGCTCTGCTGGGCAGTGACACATCTACTACCCCACTTCTCCTTTCACTCCACGTTACCTTCACTGTATGTGATTCTTTCTCTTCGTACCCCCAAAGGAGCATTTCTTGCATCACAGCCGTAACCAATGAATTTATCATACGTGATCATCCTTACCATGGGCAGTATTGCCTTTCCTACAGCAGCAGTCTGAGCTGCTGGACTGGGTGTGCTGGTTCACTAAAGCACAGACATTTCAAAGGAAAAGTGGATATGAAAAAATACCCTTGAAACTGTATCCATTAGGAAACCAGCCTGTAAGATATTCCTATGTTGCTGCACTAAGTTCCTGACATAGCATCTGACTCACATCACTAGATGAAAGGTACCTTTACAAATGGCAAAAAATGAAGCACTTACTTCCTATCAGTCAAAAAATACAGTAAGGCATTGCCTCAGACCGTTCTGCTATGAAATAAAACCCATTCACTTGAAACATAAATTAGTGTATTGTACCTGAACACTGGGGCAGGCCCACGAGTGACCAGCTAGCACAGCCCAGCTGGGCAGCAGTGCTCTGGCACCGTAAGAAGCCCAGTTACCCTCAGCTGGGTGGCGGCTTTCTGGATCATCGTTTATTGGCAAACGATGATCTAAATTCCTTCAGCTCTGGGTGTGCAGAACAATTTTGAATGAGCATGACAAAGGGCACTTGGTGCTGTATAAGCCAAGTGAGGAGCATAAGCTCCTCTTTGGGGTACGAGTGCGAGTTCCTACCCAGTTTGGGGCCCGCAGTACCTGTGAGGTTGGCCGGCTCCTGCGAGGGGCTGAGCTGGAGCCAGCGTGACGCCGCAGGATCCACGCACATTCCCGTGGCCACCCCGGCCTCGGGGTCATCGTCGGCCACCTGCCAGGCCACGAGCGCCATGTCCACGTCAGCCCCGCAGCCCAGGGACGCGTCACTGCTCACGCTCTCACCTGCGGCCACAAACAGCACAGCCCCAGGCTCACATCTGCACCCAGGGCTGCAGCAGCAGAGCACCCCAGAAAAGCAGCTCCGCTGTCTGCAACAAAATCACAGCGCTGATCTCAACCGCTGCACTTGAGGGAAACGCTTCCTGGGCACTCACTTTTCTCTCTCTCTCTGTAATATCCGCGCGATTGCTGCAAGTCTGCTTTCAGATCTAACTCAGCTGTACTGCTGCTCCTCCGCATTAGCACCTGTGGAGGAAAGTTCACCTCAGCTTACATGGCTCTGAGAACTACACCACATTCTGGCAAATTTCACACTCACACAGTCTTTAGAAATTAATGACAACCTGGTCAAGACATTCTCATGAATATTCAGACTACCCAAATGCTTGTCAATGTCTTCAGGAAAACATCGGGCTTTCCATTTCAGTCTTTATCCTCCTTTTCACAACCTCAGTTTTCACACCAACAAGCAGGATTTTTCACCCCTGTTTTTCAAACACATCTGAAATAATTTGTTAAGGTATAAAAAAAAACTTTCAGCCTTCATATTTCACAAGCATGATCAGGCTGAGTCATTTATTGTTCCAACTGTTCATTCAGAAGTTGCCATTAAAAATGTATGAAGTTTGCCTGTGCTCATGTCAACTCACACTAACATCTGCCATGCACGGCTGCTGACAGGAACCGTGTCAAAGAGAAGCATTTTCATCAGTACTTTAAACCATCAAACATTTATTCCAGTGTACTGTAGCTCTGTAATAGCCATGAATTACTTATCTTCTAAAAGTTACGAACTTCTTGTTGATGTTCAATATTTTAAAAAAGGACCAAAGTCTTGTGTACAACTAGAACAGAGATACACCTGCAGAAGCAGCCCACGAGATCAGGAGACATGAACTGATCATGCCCAGCAGTGCAATAACCAGCTACAGCTCAGTTCCAGATTCCATGCTAGAAATGGGATTAATCACTTTTCACACTTTCACTTCCTGGAGCTTCTAAATGCTAAGAGGCACCTGATTAGAAAGAAGACACTGCTAGAATCTTATCAGTAATGACTTCCAGGTTTGTCTTACCTGCTCGGCTTCATGCTCCTTTGCATATCCCTTATTTTCCTGAACTGACTTGGAGTCTGAAGTTGACTTTCCAGCCCTTTTACCTAGAAGTTTCAGAAAGGAAACAAGAACTATAAACATCTGTGGGACCCAAACACACAGCAAGTCTCATGTAAATTTCAGTGATGTTTATGCGTCTCATATTTATAGTTAAGGGCAATACAACGCTCAAACGGGATACATGATGTTTTGGAAAACCCTTCAGAAGTGTAACATACTTACAGGAAAGGAACTGAACTCCAACTGCAGCTTGAATACACAAAATTTAAATGCAAGTCAGGTGAAGAAAAGTCAAAGAGTTACATACGAAATGCACACACATTCCAGGTTTCATTTTTGGCCTCCTTGCTTTACAAAAGGTCACATCCTGCATTCATAGTCTCTAAACTTCTTAAAAACAGTTCTTTCAGCAACTTACCAACTATGTAGTGACCGAGAAAATTAGATAAAAAACATTTTAGAGGAGAGCTGGAAACCAAAGTAAGAGCAGCATTTGTGAGCCTGAACATGTCTCAACACTTTTGCTTCAGAAACACAGTATTGCCGTATTTTATTAAAATTACCTTGAAAAAAATCAGATGGAATCTGATCTGCAATATCTGAAGTGCTGCTACTTCGAGTTAGCTGCTGCTCTTGGTCTGCAAATGGGCCTGCAGCTTCTGTTCCTTCTGAATTTTCCAGCTGTTGAGATTCTTCAACTTCTGTTGATTTAATTACAACACAAAATATTTGCAGGAGCTCATATATACACGTGTGAACTCCTTGCCCAAGAAAGCTCTATGGAAAAGTGACCCTTGCAAATATTTAAAATTCCCAAGGTAAAATGTTCAAGTTCTAATTTAAGTTCTAGGAAAATATCCTCAGAAAAACGGTAAAGTTTAGAGAGAGATGCATGAGCAGTGTAAAAGGTCTAGAAAAGGACAGAAGGGACTTTGGAGGGTGACATGAAGGAGGGAGGAGGTCCCACGAACAAAGCTGGGTTTTCAGTGCTGGAGACCCCAGTTGGTTCCTGTTCATTCTGGAAACAGAAAGAACAGAGCAGAGGCAGCAAAACTCCCTTAAATGCAGTGTGGGGGGAAGGTGGCTGCGTTCCCTGAGCACCTTCAGAAAGAGGGGAAGGGAGGAATAAAGAAAGACGAAACTCAGAGCAAGGAAAAGCTCTGAGCTACGTGTAACTTGGGTTCAGCTTGTGAGGACAAACCCAAGCAGGCAGCTTTTGGTTTCTCTGTAACTGCGAATGAGAAACAAAAGGAGGAGAGAGAGGCATGAAAATTCCAAAGAGAAAGTAAACTGACATGCTGGGGAAGGAGCAACAGTAACTCTTGAGATTAGGGAGCAACACAGTGCTTGTAGAAATGGATTTCTCTTAGCATTTTGGAAAAAAACCCACAAAAAACTAGCAGCACTCTAGTGTTTTCATCCAGCAGTGTGCAAGTTTTAATATTGCTTTACTACTTAATAAACACTGTAGGTATTTCAGAAAGTTATCTCAGGAGGCACGTGCACAAAAACCAACATTTCTGGTATTTGCTAACTTTCAGTGTCTTACAGAAAGCAATAAAATAAAACATTCAATGCAATTCATTAACAGGAACAATTTCAGCGTTCCCCCTACAACAACTTGAGATGAAAACACACCAAAGATGTTTCCCAGAGCAGGAATCCCTCAAGGGCCATAAAGCACCACACACAAAACTCTCCTTCTCTTGCTACTGCAGGTAATGACTCTGGGTAGGACTCAGGAGTGACAATTCCCTCCCAGAAGCGAAAGTTGGGAATTTTTACTTTAGTTACTAGGCCATATAGACCTAATTGTAAATGATGGCAATCTTTAATATCAACATGAACAAAAACTGCTGTGTTTGCAGCGCTGCAAACATTCTGAGAAGAACCAACCAGACAGAAAGGGAACAGACAGAGAGCAGTTTAAAAATATAAAGAACATCGATAAAAAAGATGACTTTAAAGTACAGTACCTGAGAGTCTGTGAGAGCAAGAAGTGTAAGAGATACCAGGGAAGAGAGAGCTCACAGTGTGAAGCAGAAGAGGTACACTTTTAGTAGCTGGCAAAGCCTCATAAAGATGGACACAGTTGCTGATAGACTGGCTTCGCTTAGCTTACAGGAAAAAAATAGAGCAATAGTTATGTCAGGCAACTTAATGAAACACTGCAGCTCTAAGTGTCACAACACAACAAAACCCAATGTTTTGGGATAAAGCTCTACAACACTAAGCCCAGGAGTTTCTCCCCAAAGATACAAGTTAATACTGTGTTCACACTGAAAGGGAGATAATCAGCGATTTCTGATCCACAGCAAGTGTGGAAGTGCCTTTAATTTGAACACACACAAACAAGAAAAGCCCTGGATCACCACTTCCAGGTTCTTCCTACTGCTCTGGCAGGGTGCTAAGGAGGAAAATGCTGCAGCAGTTGAGAGAATCCTCCACTGCAGCACAAACAGGGACTTGCTGAATTTAGAAATAAAACTCAGATTGAACTAACTCCCCTGCCAAAGTGCTCTGTGATCCAAGCTGGAGGCTGCGGCTCAGCTATGGAGCCTGCAGCCACAAACCCCACCGAGTGCGCTCCCTCCTTCCAGCTCTCCTGATAAGGAACCAGGCAGGGAGCTGTGCCGCCCAGCAGCTCCTGTTTAAAGGAGGGGACTTGCATGGGAGTCTGCCCCAGGGAATTGGCACAAGGAAACACGCTGCCGTGAAACAGAGAGAGGCCAGGTTCAGGCTGCTGAAATGCTTGAACAAACCGGGATCTGTTCCATGTCTGGGGTCTCAGTCATTGCCCCAACATTCCTCAACCCAGTCTCCCTTCTCCTGCTTTCCTCTCTCCAGAAGTAAACGTGAGAGAAAAAACTCATCATGACAAGAAAAAGAGAGCAAATAAAGCAACTGTGAAAGGATAAAATTATTTATCAAATACCTGGTTTACCCTGTGCTCCCAGGAAACAGTTGTATCAATATCTGTTACATGCCTGACAGTAATAAACGCTTTCCTAGGAACCAATAAAAACAGCAATGTACTCCTCTAGAAAAACCCCTAACAGGGGTGCACACGTTTAACTTGCAATTCAATGTCCTACAGCTAAACGCTCACGTATAGAATTGCCCAGAATACTTTGACACTGTGATCCACACTGGCCAAGAGATCCAGACACAGACATGCAACCTCTCTGAAGGGGCAGTTAATAATTAAGTTGCTTTTGGCAGCAGCCACCCTTCAAAGGCAGATTTAAAAAGCGAGTGTGACTGAGTGTTTGGGTACCAGAGCACTTAGCTGTGGCCTAACCTGTGGCTCTCTGACGGACAATATTTCTTGCTTTCTCCACTCCCGGGGCCCCAGAGGTTGTGGCACTTCTGAATCTCATCGGCTCCACAACTTCAGGATGGCTTTTCCAGCTTAATGAAAAAGATCTTCCTACTACAGCTGTCTTCTGAGGCTCCAAAACACCACCTTAGGACACAGAACACAAAGTTTTCTGGCATTGGATGCTTTGGCATGTATTTTTGCTGAAGTGTGAATGGACTCAGACATGACAAATATTAATACTTTAAACGACACAGATTAACTTTTGCTATTAATAAAAACCAACCAGTACTTCACCATGCGCATCAATTTCAAGGTGGCATGCAAATGCAGCTAAAATACAGCAAATTAGAAACTTTACTAAAAACACATACAAAGGAATTTTTAGAGTTGCCTGCATCAGCCTACAGCACAGGAAACCACGTTTCATTTCTGCTTCCCAGAAAACACTGACTTGTAGGTGCAGACCCCAGCCTGCCACACAGCTTGAGCCCAACTACTTCTCCCCAGCGAAGGATGACAACACACAAATCCAAAGTGCTTCACATTTGATTAAACAGGTTCTAACACCAGATTAAGCAGTGTTTAATGTTAAATTAATTTTTAAGATAAAGCTTTAATGTTTAACTGCCTCGCACTGAAAAAAAAAGCGCTGAAGCACAAAGACTAACCTTTGCCTCTCTGCTTTTTTTCCTTCTGTTCACTGAGCTTGTCCAGGGGCAGGTTTGTCATCTCCACACCATACACGGTCCTGGCCAGCACTGCTGTCAGGGAGTCCATGATGTTGGCCCACTCATTGATGAGCTCCTCCCAGTCCGTCAGGGCGGACAGGACACTGAGCAGCTCGTCCCACAGCTCCCGAGAGATGTAAACGCTCAGGTTTGCTCTGATCCAAGCCACAATGAGGGTCTGAGGGAAGAGACACCAGTGGCAGCTCAGGCAGGTCTGACAGGATGAGCTCAGCACACCAAGCCCAGCCCACACACTGATGAAGTTGCTCTGACCTGTCCATCAGCACAGACCCTTGGTGAGGCATAGCTGATGTGCAGTGCTCTTTCCCCCCAAAAAGCACTCCCAGAAATAACAGTGGTGAAAGTTAGTGAAGGAAATCTAGAAATATTTCAGGCTGTCTAAACGTACTCTAGGAAACTAAAATAATACACTGTACAGTAACAGCAGAGCACAGGGCTGTCCTACACCCACAGAATAGCAGTGACTGAGCTCTGGGGCAGCACTACACACTCAGTTACACTGTCCAGGCTGGATGTACAGCAGGAAGCATCAATGACTCAATCAGTGTGACTCACTTTTGACTTGCTAGCTGGACTTTTAGGAAAACAGTTATTTGAATCTTACACTTTTGAGACACTCATTGAAAATATCCCACAGAGGCCGTGCCCGTCTGTGCTACCAGTTTGTAACAATGCCCTGAAGAACAGAGCAAACCCAACTCCTCCCCTGTTAGGAACAGTTTACAAAATAATTACTAGCAAAACATGAAAACCCCTCCTTCACAGTAACACAAGGAGGTTTCATAGTACTCAACTAGAACTGTGGGCAGCTGTGAGAGAACAAACCAAGCAGCCCCACTCACTCACTCGGAACAGCAGCCCCGCCATGCTCTGAGCAAACATGTCCTTTGGCTGGTTCTCTTTTGGTTTCTGCATCACAGCTTCTGTTATTCTGAGGAGTATCTGCAGCATCTGTTCCCTGATCCAAAACAAAACGGGTTCTGTTAGTTGTACCTGCTCATTAACCCTGCAGCAAGACTTATTTATCGAGAATGTGGCCACACTTCAGACTTCACAGATCACGTGCAAAATATCTTGGTTGTGGACTGTAAAAACTTTTTCTCTTAAATGACACTGGATTAATCTTACCATGTCTTCCTGTTCATTGACAGCTCCATGATCATGCGCCTGAAGATGCTGAGAACGGCTTTGCAAGCATCCACTTGCTCCTTCAGCAGCACAGGGACCTCAGTGCACGGCTCCAACAGGAAAACATTGGCCGAGTTTGTCAGGAATACCTTTGACAGAGGCATTGACAGTCCATTTGCACAGTGTTAGGAACGAACACAAGCAAGACTTACAACAAAATACGTGTGCTCCTTTAGTTAAACCTTTCCCTTTCCTTAGGGCAAGTTTCATGCTTTACCCATCACTTTATTTTTCTGTGTTATTCCAGCAAGGAGCCAGGTGGCATCACAGACCTGCCAAGGCTCCATGTGGGGTTTGTGGGTGTCTCTGACAAACCCACAGACTGGTGGGTTCTGCTTGGGCAGGGCAGAGGACATTCCTCCAGCCACTCACTTCCTGCCATCATATACTTAAACAGCTACCAGTATTTTCAATAAATAAAGTTCAGCAAAAGTAAATGCATGGTTCTGATTAATCTCTAGTACTTACAGTAGGAAAAAAATCAACCTTCCGTGTTAATATACAGATATCTGGCTTTAAGACACGGTCATGTGGTTTAATACACATGTTTTAGAGTGCTACATGAAGTCCTAATTGTGCCTTACAAAGCCAATCCAGCCCTGGTAGTTCTTTTCCTCCACCTCAGAGACTGTAACAGAGTTTGCAGCCTAAGAGCCGTGATCAGGTAAGTCCCCGCCATGTCCCCCTCCCTCGCACACAGCACACCTGCAGCGCAGCCTGAGCCCCAGCTTTCACATCCCTGTCCTCATCTTCCAGCACACAGCCCCTGCTGACGGCGCTGGTGAATGAGTAGGTCCTGCCCCAGCTGGAGGAGCGCTTGTGTCCGGAGGGCTCCGAGGAAAGCTGCCAAACACAGCCCAGTTAGTGACAGGGCAGAAAGGAACACATCCATACTGAAACAAAACCATCCCTAAGGTCAACAGCAAAAATGAGGGGATTATCATGGCATACATTCACTTCCACAGGGAATTCCTGTCTCTGATTTCCTAATTTCCGAATGTGGAATTTAAAGGCTCACAAAAGTTTTAGGTAGTATGTTACTTAAAATATTTTACACCACTTTTTGTAGTCACTGATTGTAGTAACACTTGAATTTAAGTCTGGCAAAACTATAAATTCTTTACAAAATAAAGTAAATTCTCGTAATTCTCACTTGTTCTACAAATCAAACATCTTTCTCAGTACTAGAAAACTTCCCTTTAAACAGTGTCACAGTGTCAACAGTGTCAAAGAACTTTTACTGATGGTTCAAAACAGGATATTAAAAGATGATGCACAGTGTATCCACACTTTAATTTCCTAGATTAAGGTGTCCAGTTCCAAACATTTCATCCAGCATACACAAATTAATACATATTGTCAAATATTGTCAAATTTTTAAGTACCACCAAAACGAAATAGTTCTCCATGCCTTAGGCCAGCAGTCAGTCAATTTTAGCACTGCAGAACTGTCAGTGTTTCTTCCATGAAGCTCCTGCTGTCGTATTTATATATGCAGGGAATAACCACAAATGATGTTTCTCAAACCAGTGGCAATCCTTCCCTGTTTAAGTGCTACCGGACACTCGATAACTATTTCAATTGTGAGTCCTTAAATAACAGCGTTTTTTAACCTTCATTCCCCACACACTTTTAAATTGTTACTCCTCTACACAGTGAGCTGGAAAGCCCCATATTGCAGTGGACAGAGCAAAGTAAGGAACAGGGATACCATACATGTTTACCGTCTGTTTGCGCTGAGGAGTCTTCCAAGGCAACAACAGCATCCTGGCTGTCCTCCTTTTTGTCTGGCTCCTCCATGAACACAGGTTTCTCCTGCAGTATCCACTTCTGATACACCTTAACCACCTTCCGTGTTGCGGATATATCAGAAGGCGGCAGCAAAAAAGCCTGAAATCGAAAGTTCACTGATTTCACTCTACCTAGTGCATACATGGTGCATGCAAACCCACACCCACCACCACCCACACTGCTATTTGAAGTAGCAAGCTTCAGTTCCCACAACAATTCCATAACCTGATCGTTAAACTAGACCTAGGAAGGAGCCCAACCCAAAAGGCTGCTGCTGTGATCAGCACCAAGTTTGCCTGGTTACCAGAGCCCAGAAATGGTGTCTCTCACAACCGTTCCCTTCAGAAACAAAAACCACGGCAGCAAGCAGCGCCAGGCACACACCTGCCGGAACACCTCATTGACGAAGTTGACGTATCCCCGCGTGGAGAGGAGGATCCTCTGCACCATCTCGTAGACGCTGCGGTGCTGCTCCTCGATGCTGCAGAGGCTGGAGTTGCTGAGCCTCCTGTCGGACAGCGTGCTGCTGTTGGAGTGGCTCCGCTCCTGCTCGCCCGCGGGCGCCGCGCCGCCCTCCAGCTCGGCACTCTTCTCCTGGCTCCCGCCGACCGTCTGCAGGGCACAGCACACACCCCGTCCATCACACACCCCGTCACCAACTGCAGCAGCACCCACCACACCTCTGGGGCTCTGACACGCAGCTCAGGATACCCTGCCTGGCACAGCACTGTGATCCCAGCAGTCAGGCACAGCAAGCTTCAGTCTACTCCTCGATCCAAGCAGGAATTTGTCTTTACAAACCGGACACTTCCTTACAGCACACAACAACTGAGTCGTTCACTCCACACTAAGAGTGTGGAGGAGGGCACAGACACAGCGGAGAGGAATATCCCCAAGTCCCTTTATTTTTGGGGAAAAGATGGATCAGAGCACTACAGATTCTTGCACATTATTCTGCCTGACACCTTTCTGCCAGCTTTTGCTCTGGCACTGCAGGTATTCTGCAACCTCTCAAACAGTGTTTTTTTCTCTGCTGAACCCATAGCTGACACTCACCTATGGTTCAAGGCAGAAGATAAGCTGACATTGACTCTAAATTTCTTAACAGGAAGCTGGAGAGCCTCTCAAAAGCATCGATTTATAAAATTCACTGTGAGGCATCTAATCCTAGAGAAGTCTCAACTAGGAGTTTATAAATGAAATATTTCTCTAATATCTCATTGTAAACAGCTGCTATAACTGAGAGGAAAACAAAGCAGCCTTTGATGTTGCTGGGAAATGGTCCATGGAACCAACCAAGTATGACAGTTTACAGAGTAAATTCCAGAAGTCTAAATATAATAGTGCTGAAGCTGGTAATGCAGCAAGTTATGAGGGAAAAAAACCTTCTAGTGAATTACTGAAGGGTTTTCCTTGGAGATTCCCTCCTCCATCAAAGAAAAAGAAAATCAAATAAGCAGCTACATCATTTATTCACTATGGGGTAGCATTTCTTCATGCTTCAGCTCTCAGTGCAGTGAGATCACTTGCACAGTTAGCATACACGCAACAAGAGAGGTAACCTTTGAAGCCCACCTGAATAATTTTAGGGAGCATTTCTCCTCCATTTTTTGTGTTCTGAACAGCAGTTAAATACTTCTTTTCAAGGAAGAAGGTAACGAGCCACTTGATAAAAACAACTCGAGCTGCCATGTAGGGGATTTTTGTGCAATAGACACTTTCATTGTTCCGTGTTGCGGTGACATACACTGGCCTCGGCCTGATATCAGGGATGTCTGGCGGCACAAAAAGGAAGACAGAAACAGAGTGTAACCTTAGCAATTGCTTCCCAACTCTGCCTAAACGTACTGAACATGTCACCCAAGAAGTAACAGATGCAATGACTGACTGCTTTTATTGTATTAATGCTTGTATTCTATCCTAACTTTATCACTCCTCAGGAGAGCGTAACAGCACAGATCTTTCCTGAGGTTATCACTTGCATCACTCAGAATGAAGGAAAGCAGAAGAGAAGGGCTGCAAAAGGAAGAGCAAAAGCTGAAACAAAGAACCACTCCTGCTACAACATAAGTTAATTTTACATGAAACCAGGGAGAAAAAGCTCCTCATCACGCAGAGCTGCAGTGATACACCAGCAGGTAACAAAGATGCTGCCAAGAGCAAGCTCTGGCTTTTTCTACTTCAAAGGCGAAACCCACTACTTACCAAGCACAGGTTTGTAGAGGTTGGTTAGCTTTGTGAAAGATGGGAACAAGTGAGGAAGATAGTATTTTCTGAACAAAGTAAAGAGAAACTTAAACCCAGTGTCTTGGTTCTCCTTGTTCTTCCACTCCAAGCTTGCAGCCTTTGTCAGGAGTTTAGGAGAAACAAACAAGAAAAGCTTTAAGTTGATGTGTTACACTGACAATTGTTTCGCCCTGAACACAAGAAACTACACTTCAGCAAGAGATGGGAAACTAGCACAGCCCCAAACCCACCTTTACAAACTGCAGTAAGAATATAAAGAATAAAGCAGCACCCCAAAGACAGCAAGCTCAGTGGAAGCCAGTGTGTTTGTGCTGTTCTAATCAGAGAGGGACAGGAACTGTCATATTCTGCTTTCAATAGATTTGCTTCTTACATGTACATTTTGACGAAGTTACTTTGAGCCATACTTTTATCATAAATATTTTCTTCATCAGAATAAACACGAATAAACAAACATTGGAACCACCATGCAATGGGATTTATAGTGTAAGCAGGTTTGTTTAGATCCCAACAATGTAAAGGGAGTATAAAAAGAAGAGTGAAATCTTGTTTTTAACTGAAGTGTTGTGAGACTCTGATATGTAAAACAAAGGGTGCTGTGGAGGAAGCTGATAATTTCATACAGGCACTTTTTGAAATAAAGCATTTATTCAAGATGACAAAACCCCTTCCAAATACTATTTTGGTCTTGCCTTTTCATACTAAAAAGTGTATCTCAAAGTATTTAATTATAATTTATCTTTTTTTAATACCAAGCTCTTTAATGTTCATTGTCTGCACAGCTTCCACTTTATTTCAAATGTTGCTTAATTTGTACTTTTTAAATATATACATTATCTTATTTCCCGTACAGATTCATCTGTTCTATTTCTAATTAAATTTTATGTACATGTTACTTGCATCCTTTTAAAAACACCTCAGAAGCCATCTCTCTTTATCTTTTCCTCCAGTGGTCCTTTACATTTCTTTTCATCTAGGTATGTGTCCAAAGAGAACAAACTGAATCTTTACCCCACATCACTTTTCTAAGTGCAACCACAAGCACATAAAATAATCAGTTATTCTGCAAGTTTGGATAACGTTCATTAATTCTTACCACAAAAGCATGACAAACTTCTTATTTTGACCAAAAATGGCATGAGTAAATACGTTTGGGATGATTTCCCATTTAGAAACAAGAGTTAAAAAAGTGCCGGGGAAGGGTAAACCCAGCTCCACACAGATACAGTGTAGGCTTAATTTTCTACCACAAATACACCCTCCAAATATGAATAGTTACAAGCATACATCCTCCTCACCTGAATTACCATATATTTTAACAGGAGCTGGAGAAAATAGCAGGTTTGGTCTTCTGCAATTTTCTCTCCGGAGACAGCTGGCAAAAGCGGCGTTATTTCTTCTGGAAAAATCTTGGCTAAAATCAAATATTTTAATCATAGCACACATGAAAGCAGCGAAATAAAAGGTGTTTTCTATAAAAGATTGATCTGAAAATACCCATTAGCGGACTACCAAGCAGTGCAAGTCCAGTAGCTGCTCGGATGCCCAAGTCCTAGCACATCCCATCAAGGACAGCACCAGATTCCCAGTGGCTTGGAAGGGCTGGCGTCAGCAGGGGAACCAACAAGGTGGGAACCTCCACCCCTGCTTAAGGGGTAGTAAAACACTCCTACTGCTGCATCTGAGTTAAACCACCCAACAGCCCAACAGCAAACCCTGACCTCTCAGAGGGACGGGATCGGGCGGCTCCGGAGCTGCAGCAGCACAGCAGCCGGACAAGCTGCGGACAGCTCGGAATTCCGGGACAGCCAGCCCCATCCCTGCACCACCTCCCCAGCAGAACCCCAGGAGCCGCTCACCATCGGGCGCGGCCGGAGGGCTGACCAGGCTCTCCAGGGTACAGGGCCCGCGCGATGATGGCAGCGGGGGGAAGCCGGGCACCAGGCAGGCGAACATCAGGATCTGCTCCTCGGCACAGTTGGTCTGCAGGGCCTGGAGCCACAGCAGGAACAGGCGGATTCCTTCACATCGGAGCTGCAAGCGCATGGATTTGGGGGATAAGGCAGCAAAACAGCTCTGTAAGTGCAGTAACGTGGGTAAATAGCTCACAACAGGCAGGGCAAGCGCTTTCATCCCGGCTAGGTGCTGGAGAGTCTTGCCATCATACCAAGGGTATTCACATTATTAATATAATCCTAGCTTTAATGCCAGAAAGAGCTGAAAAAATTATATATTAAGCATTATCTATTAATACCTTCTCCAGGTAACTCTACAAAGGTCATTAGAGCAGCAAAATGACTGAAAACAAATATTAAAATAATCTAGGATCACAATAATAACACTTATAATTAAAAAGAGAATAAGAAAAAATTACAAAGCCTAACAATCTGAAAAACACCGATACTGGAAAGTTGCAAAGTAATATTCTTCATAGGAATTAAAGTGAAAAGGAATACGAAAACATCAAAGCAATACCTTGAGAGAATTTCCAGTGTGCAAAAGCTTCTTCAGAATCGACCCTGGATTAGGAAAATTAAGTAGGCACTATCAGACACTTCCCACCACAATGTTTTCAAAAATATTCCATGAAAGGCTACTTTAATGCCATTTACTCTGGGGCCACTGCGCTGAGTTTTAACACAACTATGGGGGGGAAACCTCAGCTGAATCTAGTTACAATCACCACCACCCAAGATTCACTACGATGTATCTTTCCAGCGAGGTACTGCGGGTTTCCTCAGAGGACCATGTCTCAAATTATTTTCATTAATAGTAAGATCTGTGAATTATGTACATTCCTTAAATGGGCTCCTTCCCTTCAAGATCTCACCATTTTCCAGTATTGAATGGAAATTATTAACATATATAGGAAATACATATTAATGCACATGAACATTAAGCGAAAGGAAATCACAAGGCAGATCTGTAAATAAATGCTCTGCCAAATTCCGTACATCAGTTTTGAACACAGATAAAAAATTATCCCACTGCGACCACTCAATAGAAGCATAAAGACTCTATCAGCCACAAAGCAACTGACTGGAACCAATTTGGTCTGGACTAGTTCAGCTGAACCATTATGAAGGGGCCAGGCAGATGTCTCCTCTTATTTCTGTCAGTGCTGAGTGGAAATGTGACAACAGCCCTTCCCTTGACCTTTAGCTTCCACTCATTGTTCTTCTGCAACAGCAATTCCTTGTTCTGATGACAAACATGGCAGCTGGTCAGGCAGTGCTGCAAACCAACCCCAACCCCAACAAAACAGTCCTACTTGGAAGGAAGAGAACCCCCCGTAAAATTTTAATAAGCAGCATAAAAACCCATTGGTACCACACTGGTGGCATTTGGAAGCAGAATTTTAAAAGTGGTGATGAATCCAAGACATTTGATTAGAGGAAATTATCGAGTTAAACCACTTCATTGGATTTCAAGGTGTTCTGACAATCCAAGAGTGCTCTCTGCCAGACTGCTCCTATTCCTTCCCTTGTTCCAGAAGCTCCAATACCACCAGAGCTTGGGGAAAGAACAGTCAGTCTTGCTCTGAGGAAGCCACCCATGGGTATCTTGTGTCTGTCATGGCCAAGGCCATATTCTAACAGGATGATGGGAAAATCCTCCATTTCATGAGAATCTGGGAAAGACAGCTGGGGCCAAACTTGCACAAATACCATGTATTCATAACTCCACTCATAAAGGCAGATCACCCATTAAAAGAAAAATTGATCCAAAAAAGGTACTAGAAAGTTAATATTTTTTGTATTAAACCATTTCTTCTTACCTATACTGCGAAAATGCCATCGATAAAAAATCCTTTCAGGTAGTAGCTGCAATATTTTCTGCAGGAAACAAAACTAGTCAGATTTTCCGTAATAAAATTGGCTCATTGGAGGATACAGAGAAACAAATACACAAAACACGAATGACATGGGAATATACACACAGAGGACACAACAGAGAAGCAAATACCAATCATGGCAAGGACTCCTGTCCACTACTTTACTCTGGTTGTGGAGAAAGACACCTGGAGTGCTCTCCATAAACACCACGAGGCAGATCTGAACCCCTTTTCTTTCCCCCTGCCTGGCAGACCCCCAGCACTGCGGAACAGCCCCTGCCCACTGGGGAAGGGCTCACGTGTTTCTGAGCAGCTCCCTGGGGCTGACACTTTCTGCAGCACCCGTCATGACTCCTGCTGCGGCTCAGGTCTGCGTTTCCCTGCCCTGCCAGGCTCTGCTCCCTGGCTGAGGCACAGGGAACAGCAGGGCAGCTCCTGCTCATCAGAACTCCTCTACCTGTGCTTGCAGCTGCTCGCTTCGACCGCGCCAAATTACACAAAGCCACGCTAATTGAATCCCCAGCACGAGCAGTCCATAAAGCACTCCGTGAATAATCCCTGGCCTGCCTCTGGAGCTGTGGGCTGATCCTACCGAAGGCAGAGCAAACACTGGGAGAGGCTCTGGTCAAACCCATTCCCCTGCAGTTTGGCTATGCTACAGGGCATCCACAGAGTGATTTCTGCACGTGCCTAAGTGCTTTCCTGAACGGAGTCCTATCTTAGTACCAAAGAACACTTGGGGCTTCCAAATGTTTTGTCAGTTCAGTGGATGGTAATGCTATTAAATAAGCCAGATAAATCAAAACTATTGGGGGGATCTCACTCGAATAAATATGGCTTTTAAAGGGACTTTAACAGGCTCCAGGACACCTTTTTCTTTTTAAACTACTGGCAGCATGGACTAGGGCTTGGCAGTAGCACAGGACAGCTCATCTACTGCTGCTCCGCCTCGCAAAGGTCTGTGAGTACAGACGGGGTTTCACACAGGTTCCACAGAAAAACGTGTCTGCATCTTACAACTTTACAGCCATTGAAACAAAGAATTAGGAAGGTATATGTAAATCGGAAACTAGTTTTAAACATTTCCATTTGGAAATCAAATGAAATTAAACAATGTGATAAACAACTGACAGTCAGAGTTCCTTGCAATTATCAAACAAAATCACTGGCACAAGTTTCTGCACAACAAAGCACCACTAAGTTCTCAGCAATACCACATGCAGGATGCGAATGGATGGTAAGTCACTTAAGCAGCAGTGACCCATTTGGGGGTGTCTTGGGGTGACTTTGGTGCGTATCCCATATTGCCTAGGTATGAAACCTGTGCCTTTCTGTGTCTTTAAATTGGGTGCTCATGGACACAGGGAGCTAGACCTCAGGTCACAGCCAGGCTGGTCCTCCTGCACACTTTCACCATAGCACATGCTCCCCACACAGTATTTAGCACTTCTAAAAGGTTAACCAGAATAAAAATGTAAACCAGGCATGTCCCTTACACATTCCTTGTATTTTGTTTCAGCGTCACTCCCCCAGCTCCCTCCCCAGCACATCGTGGCAGCAGGACCCTGGGAGCAGAGGGTCCAGAGGTCGAGCTCCCTGTTGGTGGGCAGCAGGAATGCTTGGGATGAAGGATCTGACTGGCTAAAAATGAGGCCATGACTCACAGTGGGGCTTCACCTGTTAGTTAAGCACCAGGTTTCTGCCAGTCAGATTGCAGGATCCATGGACAAAGAGTTTGCCTTATCCATCTAAACATTAAAACGCTGGCAGCTTCACCCCTCCTCCAGACTACTTCTGACATCAATCATTACTTAACTTGGCACAGGGCAGAAAGGAGCTCTAAGCTAACCCAGGAGCACTTCTGACCTAACCCAGGAACTCAGCATGGGAGCTGGGTCTGTGCCCAGCCTCAGCACAAGCCATGTCCCCGAGGCGTGCGAGGAAAAGCTCCAGGAAACAAAACCCTATGTCAAACCAGCAACAGAAACCGGGCTGGATTCAGGTGTCACACAACACACCACAGGGATGAAGCTTCACACGTTGGTACATTTATCATGGAAAACCAGACAAAACCACACATATTTTGTTTCCATTGTTGCAGTCTGTTACACAGTTTCACCTAAATGTGAACACGAAGTTCCCTTCCAGCTGCGTGGGCTGGTAACGTGCAAAGCCCCATAATAAAGACCCATTTGAAGAAGAATTTGATAACAACCTTCACATTCAAGTGTTAGCAAACTTTGTGTTGTATCCAGAGAAAACCAGGAAAACAAATGCTGCTGCAGAATTCAACGATGAGCAGGAAAAGCAAGCCTAACTCTAAACTGCACAGAACTGGGGGGGCTGGGGCAGAAAACAACACACTCACTGTTCTTTTCTCTTTACAAAACAGAATCCAACACCCTTGCCAGGTGACTGAATCCAAACAATTCAAGGGGTCAAACCATCAGTAAGAGGACTGAAGTTCTTATCTGTGCAGAGCTCCCATATCCCAAAGTCTTTTCACACAGCAAAAATGCAGACACTTAGGTCATTTCCCTTGTGTTTTCCTTTTCAGCATCTCAAAGCCAGGAGAACAATAAACATATGTATTTTGAAAAAATGCAAAGACCTGACTAATCACCTGCACTGTCCTACCCCACAGCAAGCAGACATTCTAAAAAAGCAATCTGTGTGCCCCTCCTGTGCTGCAGACAGCACAGCTCTGCAGCAGAACAGGGCCTGTATAAATAACATAAACACAGAGCCCACATTTGCTCCTGCAAAGCAAAAACAAGTCACCCAGGTTGAAAGTCTACACCATTAAATACAAATCTCTGAAGGTTACAAGTTAAGCCCCAGTCCCACTTCCAAGTGGTGATTTTTGCCCTGAGCAGCGCAGTCCTCGCACTGAGGCAGTGCTGCCGTGTGACAGGAGACTGCACAAGCCATGAACAAGCTCCAGGTGTTCCCCTTGCAACTTCACATTTCCAGCAACATTCTGTACACCCTCCCCACCCCTGGTGCTCTAAAGAACGTGCATTGCTATTGCTACAAAACAAATGACAGTTTCTTCCCCTCCAGCCTAGGCTGGCAGCCACACCGCTGTGAATCCGAGCTGGCTATTGACATCTTGTTCCTAGTTTCACACTACACTAATAAGAAATATTTTAAGAAACCCCACAGTGCGAAATAATATTGCTTTTTCAGAAGACACATAGATTTATTTAATGCTTAGTGCTTTGCTGCATCTATATGGTAATCCATTATAGCACACTTGAAATAGAAATTAGGTATTACTACTGATCAACACATCAGGGTATCTGTCAGTTCTTTTAAATGATTATCCATAGTTCTTTTTCGTTTGGACTTCCTGCATGACTAGGAATAATGTTAAGTTTAAATCTCAGTTTACACAGGATGCTGCTTCCTGAAAGCTGTATCTCTCTCTTTTATCGAAGTGAAATAAAAACCACCGAGGTTTGTATTTCAACAGACTCGCTTTGACTTAACCAAAACTGCTCTTTCTTTTAAAAAGCCTTTTGTTTTCCCCCCCTCGTTGAATCATGCCATGACTGGCAGCTCTGTGCCTATCACTGCGTGCTGGCTGTGCTGCTGCAGGACACAGGGAAAGCTGAGGCTGGGACCAACCTCACAGGAGATCCCACGGGATGTTCTCCAGCCCCACTGCCACAGGGGGACAGCAAGTGCTGCTGTTCTGCTGCCCAGAGCCGCTCTGGACATGCCAGCCTGGCCTCTGATTAACGACAGCCACGCCAAAGGTGGATCTACTTTAAGCCAAGTCAAGGCAGAAGAGCTCTCCCAAGCCCCTGTGCTCAAGTGCTTGGTGGTTTCAGAGTGCTCAGCTACCACAACCTGCAGCAATTTAGGAATTTTCCAGCTCCTATTCACAGACTCAGATGAGCCGAGAGGCCAATGGAGTCAGTGCGCCTGCAGCAGTTCAAGCTCAATGAAGGGACACTCCACTTATTGCATAAATAAATTATTTACAGTTATTTGTTGAGGGAAAATGTCTGCCCAAAGCACACAGGGCACTTATCATTGCCCCAGGCATAACAAGAAACAGCAAGATCTCTGAAGTCAAATATGTGAAACATATAGCTAGAATTTACCACAGAATGCTGTAAGAATAGCAGCAATGTTATTGGAATTACAGCAGAACGAACCATAAATGGTTCAAAAAGTCATTTTCTATGTGCAGAAAAGTAGAGCTACGAGCACTTTCACTGTTGTAAACAAAAAAGCCCCTCTGTTACTCTACTGAGCCTGAGACTCAGTGTTCACATCTGCACCAGGCTCAACAAACCACAAACTCCACACAAAACACGGACTTTGGGAAGCTTTTCTACATCTGAAAAATTCTGAGTGCAAAACATTTCATCCAGTGAACATGTGTGGTGGTTTAGCTCGCGTCTTTTTCTTTTTGTGAGATAAGAACTAGAAGAAGGGCAAAGCAGGCTTAAAACTTTAAAGAATATACAGAAGTTTATTACTAACAGAATTCAAGGTAATAAAAGAATGATAATGATAAAAATTAAAGCAAACTCCCCCTTTTCCTCCGGCACTTCCCCCTTTTCTCCCAACTCGCACAAAGGATAACACACGTGATTTTAGGTCAGAATTTCAGTTCTTAAGTCTCTTCCATATTTGAAGAAAAAGAGGTTTCTTCTGCTCAAGTATGGTTTTCCAAACTGCCACTAGCAAACGGACCCGCCCGGAAATCTGCTGCCGTGAAATATATTTCTCTCATGAATTTTGCAGTCTTCCCACAACTGCTATCATGAGCTACGCATGGGGTATTCTTTTTAAGGATAAACAAATTCCAGCCTGAAAAGCAACAACTCTCTTAAAAGT
>VWZT01005791.1:113591-135248 GCA_013397055.1 Pachycephala philippinensis | reverse complement strand
GCCGCGGGAATGCCCGGGGCGGGGCAGCTGGGATGGAAGCGCCGTGGGGAGCTGGCTCTTGCTTTATCGGGGAATCACAGAACCGCAGATTTGGGTTGGACGGACCTCAAAGCCCATCCAGCCCCACGCCTTCCATGGGCAGGGACACCTCCCAGTATCCCAGGTTGCTCCGAGCCCCGTCCAACCTGTCCTGGAACACTGCCAGGGATCCAGGGGCAGCCGCAGCTTCCCTGGGCACCCTGTGCCAGAGCCACCCCACCCTGACATGGAAAAAACCCTCCCCGATATTCCGTGCAAATCTCCATGGGAAAACATTCAGGTGTTGAATAACCACTTGCACTGTACGTGTATAAATAATGTGTGCTGTCCTTACACGCAGGGAAGGTAAAAGACAGAGCAGGCTCACAGTTACACAACAAAAGCACGACCCATCCCTGGACCAGCAGCCGGCAGGGTTTCAGTTAAAGGCCCACAGACCCTCTCAGTAAAATCCCTGGGTAAAACAGTAAACTCTAGTAAGTTTCAAAGCAGGCTGTGGTCCTAAGAAAGAAAACGATGTGTTTCAGTGAAATTACTTTCATATATACCTCCTAGTTTTTAACAAAATTACTTAAAAACCAATTTACACATCACACAGAAATTATTTGTTCAGCCATGAATCGGCGCAGAAAATAAAATGTCACAGGGATTACTATTGTTAGAAGTAGAAAACACATCACTGCCACATCTTGCTTCCTCTGAGCCCTCTCAGGGATGTTTCTGCTGCAGGGGCCTGAGGTCACCAGAGCAACAGGTCAACAAGCCCTAAATGCGTCCCATTGGGGATGGGATGGTCCCAGCTCCTCCACCCCTGGGAGGGCCACATGCATGCGGGAGCAGGGCAAGGCTCTAGGTGGTAAAATAAATAAATAGATAAATAAAGAAGCAGGCGTCGGGGGCTGTGGAGGAGGGGGCTGCAGGCAGCGCCCCTCCAGGCCCTGCTCAGCAGCACAGCTGGGTTCTGGAAGGGGCACAGCAAAGGCTGGCTGTGCCACCGAGCCCTGTGCTAAGAAGTAAGGAGTCACTTGCTGGGGTCAGGAAGATGGATAGTGATGATGCACAGGACTGACAATGAAAAAAATTGATTAATCCCTCTCTTACACACAAAGACTGAGCGCCTTGGAGTTAGCCACAGAAAATTCACCGCTGTCACATCGTCCCTCGCCTCAGAGCCCGGCTCAGGCTTACAGTAATTCCTATTGCACACCCTTCCCTTCACACTGTGGCACACCATCTCCTTCTGGAGCAGTTACCATTCTGCAACAACTGTCTAAAATTTTGGGTCACGTGGCGCGATTTGAGCATCAGCAGCATCCTGAGAAGAGTGAATTGGGCTGTTCTGGCTCTCCCCTTCCATTGCCACAATTTGTGCAGTTGGCTGAGGAAGCATGAGGCTAAAGTCTTGGCTTGCTCTTGTTTATTTTTTTTCCTTCCCTTTTATTTTAATTGATTTACAAAATGAACAACTTCCAGTTTGTCTCTTCTGGTAGTTTCGGATTGTTCCATGTTTTTGTCGTGTTCTGCTTTGCTGAAAAAGGAACCATTGCAGATTCAGGAATTGTGATGATACCGCTGCTCTGATGTCTGATAACCTGTGTGGTAACCTGGGGAGTGTTGTGGTGCTTAGCACCAAACTTCACAGCTTTAGGCACTTGGTGGTTTGGAGCGTGCCAGAAATTCTCCCTGAGAAAAGCTCCAGGGAATACAGATGCCGTGCCTGGAATCACAGGATGCTCTAGGACATTCCTTGCTCTCCCTTTTAGTTCAAACATCACCAAATATGACTTTTCAAATTATTCACTTAGGAGCTGACGTAGGATAGCACTAGCCAGAGATGCCAGTAAACCTGCAGCAGTGACTTCAGCCTGTGCAGGAGAAAAATCCTGTGACTTGTGTTTTCTCAAAACATAACATTCGCAATTTCCCAGAAAGTCAGATGATGCATTTCCGAAAGCTGGTGCTTAAGGCAGAATAATTTCCTGAAAGAGATTTGGTCACTCAGCTTTCAGGATCTGAGGTAAAATCTATATAAAGCAGTCACTTAAGGGGACAAAGCAGTAATCACTTATGGCAGAACCGGGTTGTTAAAGGTCCCGGCACAGTGTGGTGTCCTGGGCGAAGTGACCATACCAGGGCAGCGCCGGGCAGGGATTCGGCATTACTTAGGGAAATCCCTCCTTGTGCAGGAGCCTGCCTGCCTGCCTGAGTCCACAGGAGGCAGACCAGCATCCCATCAGTCCGGGGGGGATTTCTGAGGTACCACAGCCCAGCCAAGACTCCCCTTACCAAAGGGAAGTGCTGCCCTTGCAAAGGCTGTCCCCGCGGTGCCCGCCCTGCCAGGCTGCTGGCACTGCCCTCCAGGCTGTTCCTGCAGAAGTTTCTATTTCAGGCATTGCCTTAAGCAGTACAGGTGAGGGGCAGCGCATTCCCAGTCCAAAATAGAGTGGCCTGAATTATTAATAAGCGTTTGCACCACGGGCCAGCATGCTATCCCTGAATTGCACAGCTCGTGCCCTTCCTTCCCCCGCCCCCGTCCTGGAAGCGGCTTGGTGCTGCGGAGTTCGTGGAGTTTGTGGAAAGGTGACACCGGCTGCCACCTGAATTTCACTGGACCTGATGAACAGGCAGGGTTGCATTTCCCACGGAGTCTGAAATTTTAATGGCAGAGATTAAATTACGGAACTTCTCCGCTGACTTGTGTCAATAGAACACTTCATCCTGAGCCCAGGAAAAAAGGTAGGGGAAAAGTAAATACAGGAGACTTGCCTCCTGAGCAGCCTACAGGTGAGATAATGGCTTCCTTAGTGCAGAATGCCAGTACTGACTTTCTGTCCTTCAAACCAAATGCTTGAAATCACGTTTGGAAAGTTGTTTTTGTGTCCTCTTGCATATCCTTGGTCCAACACATCCATTAAGGCACCAGAGCCTCTTATTCCTGCATTGGAATCAGCTCACTTGATGCTTCCTGGCTTAGCTGCAGGGCTTGGCAGAGCTCTGGTGCTGTGCCAGCGTGCTGCACAGGGAAACAAGGCTCTGCCCTCTCTGCCCTGAAATGACTAAGCATGTGGAAAAGACTTTTCCAGGGGGATCTGAGTTTGATGGGTATTTTCCTAACAGTGTTCCTGTAGGGCGTGCGGGCATGGACCCCTGCTCCTGCAAAACTCTTCTTCAGACTCCAACCACACAGCAAGTGCTGAATCTCTGCTAAATGCCTGCTTTTCTCTAAGCCCGGGTCCTGCTATCTGCTTTCCATGGATCAACTTCTGCAAAGGTTTGGAGTTTTGCTGAGTTTATGGAAGCAAAGTCACCCCATCCATTTAACCCTCACTGAGGGTCTCCCCCAGCCCCTCTCATTTGGCACCCTAAAGGGTTTCTCACTGTCCCTTGGCCTGTAGAGTTTTATTTAGGAAAAACCTGGTGGAAAATTTCCACACATTGCAGTGTATGAGACAGTCAGATGTCATTCTTATATTAAAAAGGATAGGCAGGAGAAATCCGCTGTCAAAAAACCCCGTCAGATTTCCTTCTGCCAGAATCTCCCACTGTGTAGAGAGGGAAAGGGAAGGATTTATGTCTACAGATGGAAAAAAAATCCAAAATAGAAAGAACAGGGATTGCATGTCCCCTGATACCTTCCAAAAGGAAACAGAATGGAGGATGTGGAAATTTCATGGAGTAAAAATACCAACCCACTAAGGAGAGCTCAGAGTGCCTTTGCGAAAGGTTGAACTGCATGAAGAGGTTTATGGCACGTTGTGCAAGCCCGTAACCTACTGCTCTGGCCAAGGTCTTTCCATAAGGAGACGTTTCAGCTCAACTTGAGGCTGGGCTAAGAGATGGCTTACACGGTAAAAACAGGAAAATCATCCCTCTGCTTCCCTGCTCCTCATGCCGCAGAATGGAGATAAAGTGCTGCTTGTCTCAACTGCTCTAAATCCGAGATAAGTGTTGTTTACTTCACCCCTCTCCAAGAGGAAAGGTCACTCGTGATCTCAGTGGAGCTGCAGCAATTTCCTCCTGGCAGCGTTCACCTCTGGCCCGGCAAGGCAGAGCCCCCCTCCCCTCCTTTGGGGACACTGTTAACCCTGTCCCTGCCAACCACGTCCCGCTGCTGTGCCCCGGAGCTGGCTGTGAGCACACAGGCACAGTGTGTGGGGTCTGAAACAGCGCTGAGGCACTGACAGTCAGGCTTACAGAAACCTTCTGGTCCTAGGAAATGATGCACAGAGGGTGAAATAAGGGTCACTTGTTCCTGCAAGTTATAGGTGAAGGGTCCTGCCACCTGCAGTAAGAGTCTTTGTTTTCCTCTTGCCCTCTCCTCGGCTTCCTTGGGTTTGTATTGCCATCTATTTAACCTAAACTCTCTTTTTTTGACTCAACATTATGTTCATAATTTTCATTTTTCTCTCGTCTTGTGCTGGCTCTTTATCACTCGGAGGAACAATAAATGAGGAAGGAAGCAGCTGAGTGGGATCGCCCTTGAGCTGGGCTTCGTTAACACCCAGAATGACCACTCTGGTTGTCTTAACCCTGACCGTGGTTTATTCTGCCAAATCGGGCTGTGTGGTATCTTCAATTCTCCTTCTGAAGAGAAGATCTCTAACGCTTTTTTTTGTACGTGAGAAGGAGAACAAAAACTCCTCCAAAATGAACCAGTAACACACAAAGCAACCACTGGCCACTGATGTTCCACACATTCTCCCTTCTTTTCTTCCTTTGCAAATGAATGGCTGCAGAAAGCAGTGCAGTAATTACAGCCTGCAGAAATGGCTCGGGTTTTCCTCCACGGACAAGCATGACAAAAAGTAATAAAAAATAATTTTTACCAACACAGCTGGTGTTCAGATGAAATTATGTGGTTAGCTTTGAAACGATATTAAAAGAGAAATTTTAATTAACCTGTACCACTGAGTCAGAAGATAATATCTGATGCATCTAACAGGCCTACAGACAAAATATGATAAAATAATTATTTGCAATTAGATATATGCATTACAGACAATGTTGTAATTAAAATGTACTTAATGTCACAGGAGGTCCCCTATTATCGGAATAATTTGTAGAAGGGCTGTGGAAACAATGTGGTGATTATCCATCCCTCTGGAAAAAACAATCAGAATTTGTCAAGAGCCCAAAACATCTCTGGATTTGGAGCAGACACCAGCACGGTCCAACAGCCCGACTCCTTTCTGCCGGTGCCGAGTTGTGTTTGTCAGCAGGGCGGGCACAGGGCACCCTTTTCTGGCCGTGCTCGTGTTCCTCAGTCCCCCGCCAGGAGGAGATGTCCCTGTGCCGCCGCGGGGCTCCAGCCGGGAGCGCACGCAATGCAGGTCGGAGGAGAGAGAGGTGCCACAGGTGCTGCGCTGTTCCTCTGTGGGGAAAATTGATCTCTTTGTTCCATTGTTTGCTTATTAGCTGCAGCAAAAAGGAGGGGTGATGATTCTTTTCCTGCTGTGGCCCTTCCAAAGTGCTCGGGCCATGAAAGGGCTCAAGCCCAAGGAAAAATTAGATTTATGCTTGCTCGATACTTCACTTTTACGTCTCTGGAGGAATCAGGGTGAGGGCATGACAAGCACAGCCCAGTAAATCTGGGGGGATTGTTCAGGCAGCCTCTGAGAGCCCATCACCCTCAGAGCCACCTCTGCCTGAGCCAGAGCCGGAGCCAGTCCTTGCTGCTCCGAGGAAACAGTGCCAGTGCCAGCTGCCTGATCCAGGCCCTGACCTCATCGGTGCTAATGGAGGTTCTGGCAAACCTCTCCCCCCGATTAACATTTCCCCATCAGAGCTGCTGCGCTGTGGTCAGGGGTGGTTGGCTGTTTCTCAGGCCCTTTCTCATGGCCACGTTTTGGATTCGTGCCCCCGCACTGGGAAAGCGCCTCTGCACATTGACGGAGGTTTTGCCCGAGCACAGAATGAAGAGCCAACCTCACCACCTGAAGGGTGCCCCTTATCCTAGGGACATGTCCTTCTGGGAAGGGTGAGGAGCAGCCAACAGTGGCGTTGGTGTTCCTTTATGGAAATAGATATTTCTTCAAATTATAAATAATAAGGAAAATTGCTGCAAAGTGTGTTAAAGCGGAGGAATGGCTCGATGAGAAAACAGCCCCCAGTATATCATCAGCTGTGTCTTTATCTCACTTACGCTTCTCCACTTCCCCATTTTCAAGAGAACAAAGAGAATGTGCCAAAGCTGCTTTGGGATTTCAATGAAAAATAATGAGAATTCATTACTAATTAGGGCTCCAATTAAAAAACCTGATCTTTGCAGGGACACTGTTAATGAATTTGTAAATTGAAGCTGCAGACTGGCATCCCTATAAACATTCCCTGGTTTGATTCCGTGTGTGTGTGTGTGTGCAGGAGTGGTGAGCGAAGGTGCCCAGAACCATCCACGGCACTTGGGAAGTGGGAAGTGCCAAGGCTTAATGTGGGGAGTTGCTGAAGGCTAAGCTGAAAGTTTAGATGACAATGGCATTCTTCTCATAAAGTATTTGGCTTTGTGAAAAGGAAGAATGGTAATTCATTGTGTATTTTTGATCAGCCCTAATCTAATTAGAAGCCTCTTTATTTACTCATGTCATACCCTGTCGAGTGTGGTGGACAGTCACAGGTACTCGGGGCACTCAGGTGTCACTGCAAACAGCCAGGTGGTGGGCATCTGCACCTTTATCCACTCCCAGAGCATTTTAATCAGAATCAATGTACGCCATGACCCTCCTGCACAGCGCGTGGTGCTTTCCCACAGCCTGGCCTGTGTGCTCCAGCTCCCAGGCTGGGAAAGGAGGGGCTGCAGAGAATTAAACGGGGATATAAATGCGCTGGGGGGACAACCCCGTTCCTTTTGTCCAGCTGCTGATTCAGGTAAAGGCAAGCAGAGCCAAACCTGGCCGTGCTGGAAGTGCAGCAGGCACGGCAGCAAAGCCCCCTTGCCTGATCCTCCTTCCCTCATTTTTGGGTTTCTGGCATTTGCAGGAGGCACATCATATTTTGTGCCACCCTTATTTCCCCCCTCCCAGGAGAGCAGTGTGAAACCATTGGGGGACAATCAGCATGAGGGTGTAAGACACTCCTGAAACCAGATCAGAGGTTGGAGATGGCAAAAACCAGATAAAATTTACGTTGATTGTACAGATTTTCCGATGAACTTACAATGAAATGGGAGCCCACACAGTAGGTGGTGCTGGCAGGTGCCTCTGGACATCAGCTACTCCAGCTCCTTCTCAGGCAGGGATACTCAGAGCAGGGAGCTCAGGACCATGCCTGGTTGGCTTTGGAATATGTCTGGGGATGGAGCCTGCACAGCCTCTGCAGACAACCACCCAAAAAAAGGGAGATTTGTATGCTTGAACGGAATTTTCTGTGTTGCAGTTTGTGTGTTTTCGTCTTTGAAGAAGGTTTGAAGAAAAGGTGCAGAGCATTAGGGATGAAGTGCTACGTGAATATCAGGGGCGCGTGAGGGAAGTGAAACATTTCATCTTTGTTCTGCCAATAATTTTTTCTGTTTCATCCAAATGCATAGATTTTATTTCAGGAAGTGTGTCACAGCTGATGAGATCCATAATGGAGCCATTCAAGGGCATCTCTGAACATGCACTTTTCCCACATATAAAAATGTACCTGAAATTTTGAAAGATGGAATACTCATTTGCCAATTTAAAAAGAAAATGGAGAGAACGAGAGAGAGAGGCTTGTGGAGTTCTAAGTCTTCACAGAAAACGGATGGAAAAACACATGTACGTTTAGAATGATGTTGACATTTCTAAAATCGGAGATACGGAGTTTTATCTAAATTACACCAAAGCCCTCCAAGATAATGTGCTGTGTAAGAGCTGCAGTTCTAGGCATTATTTCATTTTCAATTTTCTGTACAAAAAGCATGATTCTTATCCTCAGTTCCGGTTCAGTGTTTGACGAATTATTAGCATGCGCTGCCCGGCTGCACCCTGTGTAGGGAAAGCTGCATTTGAGGGGAAGAGGCTGCAGTTCCCCCCTGCTCCACGCTGGCTTTGCCAGCATTCCTTGTTACCTGCGGAGGAGGCAGAGGAGGCAAAGCCCAGGGCTGGGGTGGGTGCTGCTCTGAAGGGCCCTAAAGCACCATACAGCAGCAGAGAAGCCCGGGATGCTGGGAGAAGGCCCTCTGGAGCTACTCAGGAGGCTCTGGAGGAGTTGCTTTGGTGTTTAAAGCAGGTCCTGCCACATGCCCGTGTACCCCCAGTGCTGCTGGCTGCGAGTGCTCGCACGTGGCGTGTGCTGGGCTCATGTTACAGAGGTGTTTCCTTCTCCCTGGCAGCTGGAAAGGTATAAATCCCTTTGGCACCCGCTTGGCATTGACGGTGATGCTGCTGGCATAGCCTAGTCTTTTCCTGGGAGTGGCCCTCCATGAGCTCTGGAGAGCAGGATGCAGGTGAACCTCGCGCATGTCTGCTGGGTGTGGGAGGTCCCTGCAGTGCTGCTCTGACTCAAGGTTCCTGGTGCTGGGGGTGTTAGAGGTAAAACACCTACCTGCCTTCAGGGAGCTTCCTCCGTTCTCGTGGGTATCCATGGGAACCAGCGTGGGCTTGAGCAGGACTCCCTGGGAGGAGCAACAGCATGGTCTGACCCCTCCCAAGTCCCACGGCCCATTGCTCTGGTTTCCAGCACTGCTTGACCAATATTGTAGAAAAGCTGAGCAGTGTGAGGAAGTTATTTCGCGGTGCTGTGTGCTGCGGGTGTGCTTCGTGCCAGTGGTGCTGAGTAAGGGAACCTGGAGCCCGAGTCAGGAGTTCTGTTTGATTCCCATGCAAAGAGCAAGCTGCCCTGATGGAGCTGGCAAGGGGTTGCAAGTAAGTTCAGTGATGGATGCCATGTGCTTATCTGAAAGGCAAGATTTCCACTCACATCCCTGGCTGTGATGGGATGGAGAGCCTGCTCCCTCTGCAGGGAACTCCAGCTGCACGGATTTGTCCTCAGCGTAGAGGCAGGAAAACTCCTTTCTCCTGAGAAGCCTCTCTTGACATCCCAATGGATGAAATCTGGAAAGACATTATTTTTGGCACATTCGCTGACAAGCAAGTGATCCTCAGCAAGCTGTGGGTGCAGTCCCAGGGATGGAGGTGGAAGCTGGGATCCGCGGAGTGGGAGCAGGAGACTGCAGCATAGTCTGTCATTAGCAGGGGAAGGAGAGTTTTCACGACAACCATAAAGCACCAAAATATAAATTAAACTCTGCTAGGAAATGAAATTCAGGGGACAGAAATAGTCTCCTTGGCAAGCCAAGAATAATACTGGCAGCACTTGGACTGGTTGCTAAGTGAGGGGGCAGAGCAAGGGAAGGGTGACAGTGATTATGGTTGCTGCCTTAACAAATATATACATTAAAGGTAATAAGAGCCTGCTTTTAAACTATGCAGGATTTCTGTGTTTGGAAACACAGTAAGGCAACCAAGGGTCAGGAGAGCCTTGGTGTGCGTCTCAGAGGTAATCTGTCTGTGGGCAAAATAAACGTGTCTGTTTCAGCTGGTCACTAGAATGAGCATATGTAAATACCTAAAATTGTGCCGGGGTCTCTGAGCAAGGTTTAACTGGGTGCCTATGCCCAGGCAATGGCAGCACAGCATCCGGAGGGGCAACAGTTACGAGGAACAGCTCATTGCAGACGAGTGCAAGTGAAATGGCTTTCATTAATTCCTGCCTTTATGTTGGGCCCCGATCCAGGCTTCCCTGGGATGGAGGCAGAGCTTCCCACGGACTGCAGCAGGTGTGGGGTTGAGCCCCACTGAAGGGGACAGAAGGAAATGGGAACTGCAATATTTTGGCCCCAGGTGTAAATGGTTTATGGCATTTATTCGTCTTCATCAAACGTTAAGAGCCATGGCTGGAAAAGCGTGGCACGTGTGTCAAGTAGTTATGGAAAATGCAGTGGCCACAGCTAATGCCAGCTTGCCCCAGTCTGGTTCTGTGCATCTTGGACTAGTGCGAGAACCACGTCGCTGCACACAGCCAGGGCATAGCAGAGATGCTTCTGCAGTGGAAGTTGCTGACTAAATTAAGGGAGCTGCTATTTTGGGGCAGATATTCCTTTCAGTAAGCATGACAGGGCAGAGATCCCCGCGACTTCCCTCGGAGCTGCAGTGCCTGCAGGAGCCATCCCTAGGAAAGGATGTTAAAGGTGTAGGTCCTCCTGAGCCTGCTTGGTTCACGGGCTGGGGTTCAAACTTGGAGTAAAAACACAGCTGGTTCACTTGGGAAAGCTTCTCTGTCCCAGTGTGCATTGTGATCTCTCTTTCATACACACCCGCCCGATTTTAGGGATGGGCTGTTCTCAAACATTCGCAAAAGTAAAAAAGGCAGGGGGAGAATCTCTGGGAGAAATGAATGTGAGGTTTGAGTTTGTCTGGTCCTGCTCTTAGACACGGCCTGAGGTCTTGGTGCAGCTCAGGCTTGAAGGTTGTTTTGAACAGTTTGGCTCTGACGCGCAGCAAAGAACTTTGTGTTTAGGGTGGTGAGCTCACAGCTGGACAGGGGTATGTTAATATCCAAATTTGTCTCTTAAAGAAACCAACCAGGGCAAAGCCAGACTCGTGTGTTACATGAGTTCTCCTGGAGAACACTTCTCTGGAGGGCTTGCACCAGTCTCAGAATAAGTGATGGATTTGTTCCCATCCTCAGGAAAAGGAGAGGCATAATGGGATGGCAAAATGCTTAACCCACACAGAGAACTTTCAAAATTAGATCTCTCCTGGGTCGTTAGGCCAGACACTTGTGCAGCCAGAAAAGCTACGGAAATGGCTTGCAGTGTGAAAGATGATACTCTTAACTACCTGCTATAGCTGGTACCCCTGTAGTACACTATAATTTGATTTACTATTGATTTTCTGTCCTACGGTTGTTGGCAGCTACCATACAGACCCCTTGGTTTAATGCTTATTTGCATGTTTAATTACTCTATAATAGTGCAATAATTACCATGTAGCTACAGAGGAATTACATGGTTGTCTGTACTCCATAAACCAGTGCCAACCTCCTCTGCAAACAAATAATTATGCAGCTAACATACCTGTTTCACTTCCCCAGGAATTAGCAGAGGAACAGGAGAAATGTGAAAGATGCAGTCGCTGGGGCTTTTAATTAATTATTTATAATTTTTATATGTAAAACTCTTTAGTTGCCTGATTTTATTACCTACTGTGATGTCAGACAATACAAACTGGAACCAGGGAAAATATTGCTACGGAATTAAAGCTGCCGAGACTGGGCTCTATAACCATAACCAACGTTATTTCAGAGCCTGGTCATTCTGCAGCTGCAGGTTGGGATCAAACAAAGGGAACGATTTCCAGACAACTTACCGTGTGCACTGGCTGCGGCTCTGAATCCTGCAGCCTCTCCTGGAGGCCGGAGGAAAGCCACGAGGTGGCAATGTGCACCAGGAAATAAAAGCTGCCCGGCACTCATCAGGGATCATTTAGCCCTGAGATGCGCCTGGATGGACACCTGGCCTCCCACAGGAGCTGCGGCAGGGTTTCAAGCACCTGTTCCATTTTAAAAATGTGCATTTGTTTTCCCAGGACTGAAAAAAAGAGCCGTAAGGGTGGACATCTCCTCCTCCTCCATTGTTTCGTGCTGGTGGATAGCCTCAGTAAGTTTGTGTGTTTGCTTTAGGCTCAGATGCTCCCTGTGGCTTGTTTGGAAAACATACTGCCTCGTGTTTCCCCTTCCCTCCCTGGGGATCTGTTCCCCCACAGCTGATTTCTGTACGTTCAGCATTGCTGGTGCTCAGAGCAGGAGCTCTCCAGCTTCTGAAATAGCCACCCCTCTCCTCCACTTTCCCTGGCTTGTGGTGGGAGATGTTTCCAGACCGTGGTGACAGAAGGACTGCATTTCTGGGGTACGGCAGGACCTACCGGTGTGCTGTCCAAGCAGCAGTGTACTGGTGATGGGACAAACTGGTTTTATCCAGTGTAAATCAAGTGGCAGGTCTGCATTATCCCCAGGGATGCTGGGAAACAGCGTCCTGCAAGATGTTTCCTCCAAAAGGGCGCCGAGTTTGTTTCCTGTTGTATTGCTTTGGAGATGGCAAAACGGGCTGAGTTTAAGGGAATTCTGGGTTGTCCCAGGACCGGCGTGTGCCCAGCCGCGCCTGCTGCAGCACCCGGCACAGGGGACGGACCTGTGAGGTGCCGGGATCCTGGGGGGATCCTGGGGGGTGACAGGGCCAGTTGGAGCAGCTCGCCTGTGGCCACTGTCCTGGCACGGGGTCCGCTGGCCACCAGCCACCCCCTTCACCAGCCACAGCCTGAGGAACACCCCGCACAAAGCCGCTGTTGTCGGGTCTTCCAATGCACACCTACCTCATAATCAGTCTCATTCTCTGAGGGAAGGAGGATACTTGGCTCCCTGCTTTCCTTTATGAAGTCAACTCATTTATTTGCTCTTCAGAAAGGCTCTTTACAGCCCCTTCAGGACCACTGGTGTGTGGCTGTGGGATGGGAGGCTGCTCCGGGGCCGCGTGCTGTGCCAGGACAGCTCTCCATCTGCAGGGACGCCTGCAGTGCAACACTGCAAATCCCCGTTCAGGGGAGGCAGCAGCAAAATTGAGCGTGACTGTTACCCATGTTCTCCTTGCAGCCCAGCCGGAAGCATCTGGACACGCTGGGGCAGTGCAAGGGCAGTGTTAATCTTCCAGCAGAACAAATGCTGCGAGTTACTGCCTGGGCGCTGGTGATTCCCCCCTGAATGTCTCCCAAACTCTGCCCAGGAGAAGCCCTGGCTGTTCTGCCTGTAGGCACCAGGTGGCATCACGGCGGAGCGCTGGGAGCTGGCAGCCAGCACAGGCAGGAGGAGGCTCGGCTTTGAGTTTTTCTGGGCATGGTTCCAGGCAATAATATCTTTTCCTACCAGTTGTGAAGGATCTGAACTTTGGTTCACACCAGAAGCTTGAAAAAGCAACTGTTTAAAAACTTGAATCCCTTCTCGAGCTTGCATGGTGCTTGAGGCATCCGAGTGGTCGCGGGCTGCCTGTGGGGACACGGCGTGTGAGGGGACACTGTGAGGGGACAGCAGTGTCCTGGACCTGCAGGGCTTGGTGTGGGGCTGTGGCTTTCCCAAATGGCCTCGGAGTCGGGATCAGTGCCTGCGTCACTGTCACTGTCACTGGCAGCGTGAGGCAAGCAGGGCTCTCAGGACACGGCAGCACGCCTTGGCCAGGAGGAGCGCAGGAGCGAACACCTCGGAGCAGCACGGAGCACAGTCCGTGCACAGCTCCGGGTAGTGCTGCACAGCCTCGCTGGCACCTCTCCCACACCCAGCTCTGGCCACCTTCTGCAAGGTGGCTCTGCCCCTCTGACCACTCTGCTGTGTTTTTCAAAATGTTTTTATTTTGCTGTTTGGGCACTTTTGTGTGTAGCTGTGCAGTTCTGAAATGCGAAGTGGTGTCTCCCAAAAAGCATTTAAGTGTGGGGGGTTTTTTTCTGTGGAGCAAGTCATCCCTTTAATTTTGGCTCTCTAAGGAGTGCAAAGCCAGGATTTTCCCTATGCGGCCCCTCAGAGGGGCGAGCAGAAGCTGTGCACTGCTAGTGCATCCCTGAGCTTTCAGCCCCTTGGTTTGAAACAATTGTTTTTTCTGTGGATTGATAAGGGTTCCGTTCAGCACAGGAACAAACAGCAAAGCTGATGTTCTCTCACACCAGTTGTGTCCCACGAGAGGAAAGCAAGCTTCACCAGCCCAGATTATTTCCAAAGGAATCGCAGGGCTGGGTGGGGAAGTGAGAGGCGCTTTCCTGAAGAATAGAGCCCTCAGTGTCTGCACCGCAACACTGCTCCCCTTCTGTCCGTCTGTCTGTAGCTCTTTGTTATGTCAACATCTGTAGCTGTGAGTAAATAGCAGCAGGGCAGAATGCAGCTTGTGCTGCCGCAGCGCCGGCTGGGCGCGGGCCAGATGCCGGCGGGACTGTGCCGCCTCTGTCTGCGGCCCGCGGCCCCGGAGCAGGGCATGGAGAGGCAGGGCTCCCAAAGCCCTCGGCCGTGATGAATGGCGCTGCTCAGTGCTCCATTGACTGCCTCCTCTGCCTGTGCGATCCAGAACAGCCTGTGCCAGCCCTGGGGAGAGGCTGCTGTGCTGGGGCTGAGCACCTGAGCCTGCGAGCACAGCAGGACGCAAGTACTCGTCTGGTTAATCTGTGGAGAACATTCCCATTTTCTCTCGTCAGCCACCACCAGAAATCTTGTAGGCTATGCTGGTTCTGTTTTCTAAAAATTGTAAGTATTTGTAAATGTATACATGCTCAGAACTATTAGGACAACTCACGTTATCAAGAAGGATTTTAAAATCCTACTCTCCCTGCCCAGAACCACCGTCTGCTCTCAGGCAGTTCCGGGCAGAGTGGCTGCAGAGCTGGTGCTGGAGCGCAGGGGCTCAGTGATTTGTGTGGAACCAGGCGGGCAGAGGGTCAGGGCTGTGAGGGGGTGCTGCTGTGAGTGGCTCTCACAGCCACCAGAGATGCGGAGGAGGAGATTGACAGCCAGGGGCTCTCTGGCTCGGCGGCTCCCAGGGACCAGCTAAATGTCACCGGCTGCAGGAGGGACACAGCCTGGGCAGCCGCCTTCCCCGAGCCGTGTGCTGAGCATGGGGAGCAGCCAGACAGTGCTGGAATCACCCCGTGGCATTTCCCTGCTCAGGGATCTGCTAATGAGCAGGTGATTGTCTGTGTCAGTGAAACCTCAGAGCTGTTTCCAAAGGAAAAATAAGGTCACAGCTGCTTGCCCAGGAAGTATTGTTGTGAGCAGTTAGTTAGGCTGCAAGAGTAAACTTTGGAAGCTGTGCTTCATCTTCCTTCTCCACTGGCAGCTGTTGTATCTGAAATCAAAACGCTGTTTTACCTGGAGCTGTGTCTGGCGGCCCTGGCCTCTTCCATGGAGGGGTGCTCTCCCTGGCTCCTGCAGTGTCGGAGCTGTTCAGTTTTCCAGGCTCAGCGTCCCTCCTGTGGGAGCTCCCCTTCCAGGTGGGTTTGTGCCTTTGCAGCATTCCAAGGCTGTCGGACAGCCCCGCTGTGCAGGCGAGGGGTGGGAGGCAGCTGACCCCACAGCTCTGAGGAACATGCTGGGAAAAGGGCAGGCAGGATCCCAGGGGGACCTGCCTGGCACCAGGCAGTGGTGCTGGGCACAGAGATGAAATGTCCAGGCTGAGGGCTGGAGCTCGGGTCAAGTTTTGCCTAGACCTGTGATCAGATGTGCCCAGGAGCTGCCTTGGAACAGAACCACAGTGCCAGTGGCTGGGAGGCTGCTCAGGGCAGCAGCGTGTTCCACACACCACAGGGCACTTTTGCACCACCGGTCATGGAAGCTGGATCAGCTGTGCCACTGTGGATCCGCATGTCACCTGTCCTGCCTGGCCAGGTGAGGGGCTTCGGGGCCCCGCTGTGCTGCTGTGGTGCATAGCTGGAGGAACGGGCTTGGGTAAACACGCTTGTGTTCCACTGTTTACACAGCACTTAATTATTTTTGATAGCTAATTAGTGTTTTCTCTGTTTTGCTGGTTCTACATTGATCTGATACATGGTACAAAAGGGTGGGATAGGGTGCCCTTCACTTTGTCAGGAGCCTTCACCTGTCTTTGTTCTGATGCATTCAGAAATGCTGCACCAGACCCACTATAACCATTCTCTTGATTTTTTTCCTCCTTTGGAGGCTTGACAGTAGATTTTGCTTCCATTGAGCATAAGGGGAAGACTTAAAAGCACAGAGGACCGTAAGGAATCTCGTTTCATGGGAAGGTTGGGTGCCTAATTGCCCTTTGTGCCATTAAAAAAAAACCTCCCCATATGCGTTTTGTTTTGTTTGTGGGCTTTTCCCTCCCCACACAGGCAAAAATCGATTGATCAATGTTTGTTACAAAGTTATGAACAAACGTCTCTGGGCTCTTTGCTGCATTGATGTCGGCGCAGTGTGTTCTCCTTGCTAACAAAATTAGTTGCAAAGTCAGCAGGAGGTTGGGAGAACAGAGCGTGGGGTTTGTTTGCATAGCACACAGCCTGGCTGCTGCTTAAATAACAAACCCTGCCTCGCCGTACACACATCTGACCATGGGGCTGGTTTTTGGTTTTGTTTTAGGAATTGTTGTTTGAATAAAAGGTCATTTACTGCCTTACTGAGGGGAAAAACAACAGTGTAAATGTACAGTGGTGTGCTGCACACTGGGGGTTTTCAGTGGGGCCACAAAGGAGGCGGTGTGCAGGAGCTGTAAACAGCCCGCGGGCACCCCATGTCTGGGCAGGGGCTGGTGCTGGGGGCCAGCTGGGCCCTGGGGGGGCACACCTCCACGGGACCCAGTGCCACAGAGATGGGGTGTGTGAGGGGTGCTCACACCTCCACGGGACCCAGTGCCACGGAGATGGAGTGTGTGAGGGGTGCTCACACCTCCACGGGACCCAGTGCCACGGAGATGGGGTGTGTGAGGGGTCACACCTTCATGGCGCCCAGTGCCACAGAGATCGGGTGTGTGAGGGCTTCACACCCCTCCGGCTCCTCGGTCCCCCCACCCCTGTAACACCCCGTGGCCGGGTGTGGTCAGTCTGGGCACCGCCTCCCTTTTACTTGAGGGTGGATCCAAAGGTGGCTGTCCCTTGCCAACCTTGGGCCGTCCGTCCGGAACGCCTGAGCCCCTCCATGGGTGCTGCCTCCCTCTGCCGCCTGCCTGCAGCAAGGCGAGAATCCAGAAAGGGTCGGGCACCTGCGGAGTCAGCGGTGCCCGGGGCCGGTGTNCCGCAGCCCCGCGGTGCCCGGGGCCGGTGTGAGAGCGGAGCGGGCCGCGGTGCCCCGGAGCGGTGTGAGAGCGGAGCGGGCCGCGGCCCCGCGGTGCCCCGGAGCGGTGTGAGAGAGGAGCGGGCCGCAGCCCCGCGGTGCCCCGGAGCGGTGTGAGAGCGGAGCGGGCCGCAGCCCCGCGGTGCCCGGGGCCGGTGTGAGAGCGGAGCGGGCCGCGGTGCCCCGGAGCGGTGTGAGAGCGGAGCGGGCCGCGGCCCCGCGGTGCCCCGGAGCGGTGTGAGAGAGGAGCGGGCCGCAGCCCCGCGGTGCCCCGGAGCGGTGTGAGAGCGGAGCGGGCCGCAGCCCCGCGGTGCCCGGGGCCGGTGTGAGAGCGGAGCGGGCCGCGGTGCGCCGGAGCGGTGTGAGAGCGGAGCGGGCCGCGGCCCCGCGGTGCCTCCCGGCTGCTCCGCACCTGCTGTGCGCTCCCAGGGCGGCTTTGAGGAGCTTCTTGTCTCCTGTGCTCCTACAGCCTTCAGCGTTCTCTTCCCCTGATCCATTTCAGCCTTTAAGTCTCGCAGTAGTGTTAAGCTGTCTTATGTTTTGCTTCGCTGACTTTCAATGTTTACATGTTGTTTCTAATGTGTGTAAACAAACGTTTCAATGTTTACGTGTTATTTCTGTGTGGAAACAAACGCTTCAATGTTTACGTGTTATTTCTAATGTGTGCAAATAAAGGTTTCAATGTTTACGTTTCAATGTTTACGTGTTATTTCTAATGTGTGGAAACAAACGTGTGCAGGGACACTGTCACAAAATGCCGTTATCACTTCCTCCCACCTCTTTCTCCAGCGTTTCCCGTGTTTCTGCTGGAACAGCAGGAACCCAAAATGTGCCAAATGAAGAGATATAATTTTAATTTATGGGAGTTCTTAAAAGGCTCCTTTAGGTTCAGATTAAACCCTACTGCAGGTTCAAGGGAAAGTTTAAGAAAATCAATTTTCCCAGGCTAAAAAGAGCAAATCCACTGCAGTGTATATAGTGCCCTTTGTTACTGGAGTCAATAGCTCTGTTCCCAGGGCTGAATAATCACTTTTTTTTATGTAATGTTAGTACACACACAGACTTATCTCCTCCAGACTTTGTTGTTGAACCTGCAGTAAAATATTTTTGACATTTAACAGTTTCTTGCTCTTATCCTTGTTTAATTTTTCCCTGTATCTGAGCCTTGCTCTGAGCTTGAAATGGGGTGATTATTCCCTGCTGTGGCACTGGCACGGAGCATAGAAATGTTCCAAATTAATGTTTTCCCAAGAATCGTAAGAAGTGTCAAGCATGACAGCAGCCGAATATGGCGGCGTTTGGGTCTAGTTTTGGCCGGGAGTGTTTTCAGGCTGCCTGTTCCAGAGTGCTGCAGTGAGAGCACACGTGGACAGGAGCCGTGTTCTGGAAGCAAATGGTGTGAGGAAGAGCTGGTTGCTCCTGTCCTGCCCTGCCCTGTGCCGGGGCAGGTGTTTGTTCCACTGAGCACGGGCTGCCGGTGCTGTGAGGAGCTCCGTGCCCCTTGCCCCTCAGCAGGAATTTCCTGCCGGATGCTCCCACCCCTAAATGGGGATGGGAGCGTTCACAGAGCAGAGGTTACAGACCCGTACGTAGCAGAGCGGGTGTGCAGGTACCTGGGTGTAGGGGTGGGACAGGAGGCTTTTAGCGTCCTTAATGGTTCTGCCATGCTAATTGGGATATTGCAAGTTGCCTTGTGAGGACACGATCCCTCCGCAAGCCAGGCAGGGCCTGCCTCGGAGAGGCTGGCTGGAACAAAGGGGTTTGCTGGTTTGTTTCAGTAATTCAGGCTTATTTCCGCTTTGTGTTTTAAGCATCGCCTTTCCCACTTACCACCGGTGCCATGATTAGGAGGGCGTTCTGCGGCGGTGGCGGTGGCTGTCGCAGATAATGGTTTGACATTTCAGATCACCCACAGCTAATCAGCCGGACGTGGCGGCACATTGCAGCCAGCCATTAGGGACGTGTGGCTGCCAGTCCCCTCGCTGCTGGGGCACGGGGCAGGACCAGAAGGGCTTCCACAGTGCTGGGGAGCATCCAGCCGGCAGGGTGTGAGCCGCGTGCCCTGCTCCGGGGTGGAGGTTGGGAAGCACCCTGGCTTCCGTGCTGGCAAGCGACTTTCTCTGTCCCCAGAGGACTGGAGACCTTCCACCCGAAATGATCCGTGGCCCGTGGTTTCTACAGCTTTCTGATGTTGAAAGGGATGTCCAAAGAAGCCACATGCTGTTGGCAGTGTCTGGAATCCTCCAGTGTCTGGGCCTGGGAGCCCAAAAAAAAAAAGAGCAATAAAGGAAGAAATAACTGTCTGGCTTCTCAGGCCTCTTGCATGGCAGAGTTGCTTGGGGTATTTCTTACAGCATACAAGCTTGTTTGCTGCTGAGGAAACAGGATTTCTGCTGAGGTACTGGCCAGGCTTGGCATCTGCAGCTGAGTGGGGAAGAGCTGGGCACCCTTTGGAAGCGGCCTGAGCAATGGGATCAGGCACGTGCCTCTCTGGGCTCTGCCTTTGTCCAGGATGGGGGCTGTGACAGAGATTCTGTGGATTGTGGGTCTTCCTTGGGGCTTTGCCTTTCAGGAGCTTTGCTGCTGCAGAGCACACCCAAAACATGCTGAGCTGCCAGAGGAAGATGTAGGTGAGGTCTCTGCTAATCTCCACTTAAACCTTCAAATGATTGAAGTATCCAGCGTTAGCGATGGCATGAAGAAGTCAATGTTGAGTGTGGTTCCTCCAGTGCCCACTTAAAGATAATGTGTTCTCATGGACACAGTTCAGCATATAAAAGACAAGTTTCTACCTGGTTACAGCACCTTGGAGTAAATTATGAGTGCTAGGACTCCTTCTTTGCTTTATTTTTTCCTCTTCAGAAACAGTGAAATCAAAGTCGTTTACCGTGGATGGTGCTCCTGTAACTAAACATTTGCTCAGCACCCATCTGTTGTTTTGGAGAGAAGGTGCCGGGTGTTTGCAGAGCTGGCCAGATGCCCCAGACAGGCTTTGTCGCCGAGGCTGCCCCTACTGCCTGTAGGGGACACTGGGACTAGGGGCTGGATCAGCCACAGGACATGTATCCTATAACACCATCTTCCTGCTCTGGACAGGGAGGTGTTCCCGTGCTACCTGGGCTTATGCCTTCCAGATACATCAAAATGCCCCAGAGGCATTTGGAGCTGGGGCTGGAAGAAGGAAGCTATGGGTGGGTGCTGAGGGTGTGAGGAATGGAGATCTCTAGCACAGCGGGTGGGAGATCCCCTCCAGAGTGCCCTAGCATGTCCTATTCCATCCCCAGAAGGATGCCTGGGTACCTGGACCGCTTTTGGCTGTATCTTGTTACTCAGAGCAGTTCTCCCTCCTGTGTGCCTTAGGGAAATCACTTGTTAGGCAGCTGTCTGAAATCCCAGCGTGACCCCAGGGGTTTGTACTGCTCCCATGCTCCTGCAGCCCCTCCAGCTCATGGAAACCCTTCTTCCCCCATACTGCCCTTCCATAACTGCTCGACTTCTGGGGAGAGAACAAGGAGAAAGCAGCAATGAAACATCTTTGTTTTCTGGGGTTTCTCCTCATCGGCTTAATTGCAATAACATTTATATCACATAATACAGTGCAGCAGGGTTGTAATTTTCCTATCATCCAAATTGCAGGCTGAAAATGGTGTTACGAAAGGACTGTAGAGACTGAATTGCTGCTTTCAAAATGACTCCTGTTAACTGACAATGTGACCAGCAAATGGCTCCCAAAGGCAGCGTGGCTGGGAGCAGCTCGCGGAGCTCCAGCCCGGTGTGGCTCAGCACACACTGAATAAAACATTCGGGCCTGAAAGAACTGTCTCTCCTCAAACACGCCTGTTCCTTGCAGGGACACACTGGTGCGTCGAGGCCCGTGGCTGCTTGCTGCTGATGGAAATGCAGTTAAAAGGCGCTTTTGGAATTCAGTTCTCACTGCTACTTTGTGAATGTTTCTGTGTCCCCATGACCCCACCAGCTTCCCCTGTTCCCTGGCTTTCCTGGGGCTGTGATGTCGGTGGCATTCATGCGGGATGTGAGGGGCTGCTTCCCAGAGGTACACAGCCGGTCGGATGTAATTTAGGTCCTTGATGAAATGCTGGTGCTTCAGCTCTGGCCTCTGAAATCCCCATCTGCCTTGGGAAGCACTGAGAGATGGGCTGCAAACTGCTGGGACAGCTGGTGACATTTTCTTCTACCTATACCTTTGACTCCAAGTAGGCGTTGAAAGTCCAAATGCCAGCAGCGCACAAAAGGGTTTCACCCAAATTAATCCTGTCTGGATACTGGGCTTTCAGAAAAGCTTGTGGAAAGGCATTCTTGTGGGTGTTGTGTCAATAGCTTCTGGCCGGGCTTGGGATGTTTATTTTTTTTTTACCTTTTGGCTGCTAATAGAGGGTTTTTCTTGATTTCCCAATGAGTAGTCCCACCGTGTGTATGTTAGCATGTGTCATAATCTCCATCTTGCTTCCAGGTTTCATTTTAGCTGTAAGGAAAATAAAATATGGTATTTGTGTCTTTTTTGAATTGTTGTATCCTGTTTCACACCACCGTCAGGGTTTCTTTTTTCTCCTAAAGATCCCAAGAAGGGTTAGTGTAGCACAAAGTATACGGTGGCTCTTGCTCGTGCTGCGACTGGTCTGTAAATTGGTTCTGTGAATGTTACTTACAGTGAGTATTGAGCTCCTTTGGCCAGATAAAGTAACTGAATGTGCTGGGAGTGAAGCCTTCTGCATGTATAATTCTGCCACAAAAAGCCCACAGAGGCTTTTGATTATTTAAACCTCAATATTTTTTTTCCTTCCTTCCTTCCTTCCTTCCTTCCTTCCTTCCTTCCTTCCTTCC
>VWZT01005791.1:93319-113487 GCA_013397055.1 Pachycephala philippinensis | reverse complement strand
GACGGGAAAGGGGCGCAACGAGGCCACTTCCCTTTGGGGCTGCGGAGATTGTCTGCGCGGACAAATAAGTGAGCATTACAGGTGATTCCGTCCCCGCACCGAGGCAGAGAGCTCCCATTTATCGCCATCAAATGCATTAAGCTGCGAGTCAAAGCCCTCCGCTTTCTGCACCCCGCGAGTCTGGACCAGAAGACAATCAAGCCATAAGGGTCATTTTCTGCATGAGCTAACCTTTTCCTCTCGTAGGGTTTGAAGCCTTTGTTGACAATGAGATGCTCAGTGGGAACATTAAATTAACACTTCATATTCGTGGCTGTAAATTTACTGGCAAGCTGAGGAAAAGTCAGGGAAAACAAACACTCCATCATTTCTGCTTCATTTAGCTGCTGAATGGGGACACTCTCACCTGCAGAGAAAAGAGGTCAGGGCAAACAGGGATAATTTTAATCTGACTCTCAGCCTAGTCTTTAGTGGTGGTGGATTGTGTTGTGTTGTGCACTGAAAGTAAAGGTGAGAGCGAGGTGAGAGCAAGAAAATGGATAAGTACTATGTGAAATGCTTCAGAGACCTTGTCACGGGCAGGCAGGGAGGGATGGCGGGCTGGTTACTACGGAAACTAGCGGGCTAAATACTATTAATTTTGCAAACTACAGAATCAGTTTGCTCTCAGATAATGGCTGCACCAAGGTTTCCTTGTGCCAGCCAGGAGACAACGCTGAATGCCGCCGCCGAAGGCTTTAAAAACGAGCTGGTTTTCGCTCTGATAATGATGCTCGGTGTGACTCCATCCAAGCCATGTGTCCCGTCTCTCTCCCAGGTCATGGCGATGGCTTTCAGGGCTGATGGGCAAATAAGGCTCGTCTGCTGCAGCGCTGACTAATGTGACAGCGCTGGGCTGTCACCAGCTGTTAGTGCGACATTGGTGCCCCAGCTCCCAAAATGCTCCGGGTGTCTTAAAAATGGCTATTTGTGGGTTTTGCCTTACTCTACTGGCAGATGAATGCAATAAATTCTGTGGAAAGGGAAACCTGAGCTCCAGAAAGGCATTTGGAGGCACAACACTTCTGACCTGCAGCACCTATATCTGCTGGGGCCGCCAAGGCTGTTTGTGTCAAAGAACAGTCAGTAAAAGGGCTTGGGTATTGGAATTGTTTTTGGTGGGAGTTTCTTCTCCAGCAGGAGGTGATGATCTTGTTAGGGAGCTGAAGGGGCCACGGGCTGCCCAGCAGAGCTTGCCCAGAGCATCCCGCTGGCCTGGCTGAGCATCCCGGGGCGGCGGGAGCAGCGGGAGGCACGCAGGGAGCAGAGGAGAGGAGGAGATTAAAGCGGTGACAGTGACAAGCCGATAATAAGGAACCCTTTTGGTAGTCGTAATCCTGGGCATGCAAGGACAAACAGCACTGCTATTGTTCTCAAACTCAGATTAACTTTTGTTTCAGGGGTAAAACTTGGAGCAACTTGGTGTGGCTGTGTCTCCCCGAGGGAAAAGCACGGGCAGGTAACAGGTGAAGTGCAAAGCACAGGGTGACTGCCACCCATCTATTCCTCCAGCTCATGTTGGGGTGGCTTGTCCTCTGCTGCAGCCTCCCCAGCCTGGCTGTGCACCACCAGCACAGCTGGCAGCATTGTAAGCAAATTTGTTAGGGCACTTGGGAGAAAACAGCCCCCACCAAGAGGTCAAGGTTGTGTGGACACCCAGGCCTTCAGAAAAGTCTGTGAGAAGAGGCTTCTGCAGAGGGGGGACATCTTTGTGATAGAGATATTATGGCGGGTGGCGGTAAAGGGGTAAACTGCATACGATAAAAACATAATGAATTCAAATACCACTTATTTTTGGCCAGGCAGCTTTCTGATCCAATTGCAGAGGATTGCTATGCCATCCAGCAGTGCTGCAAATACTTTAATTAGCTTTCCTTGCCTGCTGGCAGGCTGAGATGAATGTGTGTTTACCTGTGCTCAGGAATTTGGAGTGTGGGCAAGGAGAGGAAAAGATGCTCCCCTGATGGTGAGAAGGGGAAGATTTTAAGATCCTGAAAACAAATTAGGAGGAGGAGGAGGGTCAATTAACTAAAAAATCTCTCTGAAGGAAGCCAAGCGTGTCTGCTAATGCTGCCCACAGCTTCCCCCAGTGCCGTGCAAAGGGCAGCTGTGACATGGGCAGCCCAAGAGCTTAGTTGCCTTGGGCAGACAATGAATTCACAGATTGTTCATGGGCGAAGGGTTCCTGACATCCTCACCGAGGAGGGCAGCGGCATCACAGCACGTCCTCCTGCTCGGGCATTCCTGCTGGTGGCCCAGGAGATGAGCCGAGGTTCCCTACAGGCTGGTGCCAAGGGAGGAGAGAAGAATGTGGGCAGGCGAAGTGGGCTGGGCATGGCCGGGGCATGGGCAGCGTCCCCAGGCTGGCAGTCGTGGAGCCTCCCCTTGGCTGGGCTCCCTGCTGGGGCCGCATCCAGGCGGGACAACTGGCTTGGAGCAGCCCCCGTGATCTCCTCCGAGTCCATGGAGTGGGCCTGCACTGCCTGAGCCCACCGTGGGTGCAGAGCAAGGGTTGCTTTGCCTCTGTAAAACATTACCATTTGTTTTACTGGCCTCCTCCAAGATAAGGTTGAAACACACTGCCCTGCAGTTGGGAAGGGAAAATAAAGAGGATCAGGCACAACCCCCACGTACACATGATAATTTCTTGTCTTGGCTTATCTTGTAAGAATTATAAGATACTGAGTAGGAAATAAATCACAGTGTCAGGACCAAATGCCATTTTCTTGCTTGGTGTGATTTGCAGCATGGCAGTCAAACTGATAGATTTCATTCCCTGGCGTAGGCTTCTCCCCTTTAATTGAATTATACCCCAGCGAGCGAATGGGATTCGTTCTCTGAGATACAAGGAAATTACCATTTGATGGAACAATGCTTTACTCCTCTCTCACCTGCACAAACATCTTTCAGGAAAACTATTATGCAGATATCCTTGATTACAGACTATTGTTGCTTTTGATCTCTGTTTGGTGCAGCAGTGCCTGGGGATTGTACCACGAGTGCAGCAAGCATCCAAACTGTCCTCGGCAGGGTTTGCTGCCTGTTCCCCGAGAACCTCAAAAGGGTGCTTTGGTTCCAGTCCTTTAAAATTCTCTCTGCTGCAGGCGGACTGTGGACAGACAGGTACATCAGTGCATCGCTGGGTGTGTCACAGAGTCTTCAGTCACTTCTCAGAGGTGGGGCATTGCAGGACAATTAATGCTAGTGGCCCCCAGGAACCTGATTTCCAGCTGAATTACTAACTTGGGTAATCAGAAGTGATGGAAAGTTTTCTGTGCTCACATCTGTGTCGCTGTCACAGCTGAGGTGGGGAGGGCTGCAGTCACTGCAGTTCCACATCTGGAGTATTGGCTCCCATCACTGTAGCCACGGGCCTTTGAGGTGCATTCCCTGGATTTGGAGTGTTCAGTGATCTTTGGAATTAAAACTTTCACTCAATTCCTGGTCCTTGCACTTGTGAGGAAATGGAGAGCCTTGAGTTCAAACCCCAGCAGGCAAGGGAGAGAAGCCAATCCATAAAATCATGATTTTCCAGCAGATTCCATGCTTTGGGAGGGGAAAGGCTGAGCCCTGACCCTCCTGTTCCTGGGGCCAGCAACACCGAGATGCTTCTGCAGCAGCATCGTGTTGTCGGCTGATTTGTGGAGGAAATACATAATGCTCTTAGAAGGACAGATTAATTACCTTGAATAAACTGGCCTTGACAAGCTCTGGAGGTTTTAAAGCCATTTTCTCCCAGTTCTGAGCACGTGCCCAGCACTGTAGGTCCCCCTTTCCGGATGGGCTTGCTCGAGTGGGCTTCTAGTGGCATTCGGAACACGAGCTGATGACAAAATTTGCAGTGGGCAGCTTATTTTCAAATTTGTGTCTAAGGGATGAAGAAAGAATAAATTTTGGCTGGATGCACATGTCCTGCAATTAATCTTTCACACTAATCTGGGATGAGCAAGAGCTCAGCTAAAGGTGGGATGGTTTTTAATTTCTGTTCATGTTTTGCCTGGCTCCGAGGCCGTGCTCCAATCCTGGATGTGTGTGGGCAGAGGCAGCATTCCTGGAGCAGGGTCTGTTCGGTCTCCGGAGGAATGCAAATTGCTCTGCTGCCAATGTTTTTCCTGACCATCCAGTAACTTTGTAATTAATGTGTTAGCTTGTTGCCAATTAACAAGCAAAACCGTCTTGGCTGCCAAAGGCTTTTCCACTCCCCGTGTATTCCCTTTTCTCCCCTGCCTTTCATCTCTGCGGTTGGGGGGATACCTCCGCTCCAGCCATCTGCCCCTTCGCTCCAGGAATTGTTGCTGTGGCTCCCAGCCTCCTCCTGCATCAGAGCCAGCCCTCTCCGGGCTTGCTGTACCGCTCCGTGAGTTTTCTTCCTCCCCGCATCTCTGATCCTGCTTTTCTTCACTCTTGGCTGCTTGCCCAGCTCTTTGGGCTCATCTCCCTCCATTTGAGACACCCAAATCCTGTGCTACATCCCAGACTCTCCCCTCCAGCTCTGCCCTCCGGCTCTGTTACAGCACCAATGCTCCCTGAGCACATCTCATCCAGGCACCTCTTTATTCTCTCCATATGTGGGGTGTGTGTCTCCAGCAGGGTATTTATATAAATTCTTCCTTGCCACCTCCATAAAATACCCGTTCGGAGTGGGGCTGGGTGGGGCGCCCCAGATGCACAAGAGGAAATGTTTCATATCTCGAGGAGCGCCGTCTGTGCCCCCCGGCAGCCCCTCCCGCCCGCCTATCAGATGTAGGGCTTAATGGGCTTAAGAATTAGAGCAGCTGCTTGGTGCAGAATTTATTGACTGGCTGTGCATAACGAGGGGAATTAAAATCCTAATTGGCTGAGCTGCTCCCCGTCACTTGGAGAATTTTTGCTTTTCTCGGGGCTTGCTGTGTTTATGCAGGCTCCTGGGCTCTTCCCTCCCTCCTGCCCTGCTCAGGTCAATAGCCTGCCCGGGGAATCACAGAACCCTCTAGGTTGGAAAGGGCCTCTGAGATCATCCAGTCCGCATCCTTGGGATGATGCCACCCTCCTCCCGAGTGGTCTCCAGGAGGTGAGACTGGTGACACTGGTAGCAGTGGTGTCCAGGCCCCACTGGAGCTCAGCACTTTGGCTTGGTGGCCCTGCGAGGGATGAGAGTGAAGGGCCACTGTGGGGTGCGGAGCCCCTGTGCGGGTCACGTCTCGGAGCAGCAGGCATGGCCCTGGCAGTGGCACTGGGAGATGCCCTCGCTGACACTGGAGCATGCTCTGCCTGCCAGAACAACCTCGGCCACGAGGTGCAGCTTTCGGAAGAGGTGTTCTCGGTGGATTTTGTGGTGTCATCCAGCACCGTGCTAGTGAGACTCTATTGCATAAAAAGGACCTTAAGTGTGCCTCGTGTAGCTGTACTTACCAGACCATCGTGCTGCATCTCCCAGGAGCCAGAGCCAGGCCTCTGCTCTGGGCTCTGCTGCAGCTCCCAGAGACCAGGAGAGGCTTTTCCTCCTGCATCCCTTGCTCTCAGAGAGCCTGAATGGGCACGGAAATGGCCTCACTTAAGGCTATGTCTCATTACTACATTAAGTCAACAACCACTTGAGTATCCAAGGATTTTGATCAAAGCTAGATATTGAAAGGGGGACAAAGAGTGGCAAACTTATTTGACTTCCACTTATTTCCAGAGCCTGTTGAGCACTCAGCTGTACTCCTCACCGGCCTGAAGTGTGTTCCTGGGAGAGCAGCCGCCTGCTCTCTGCTCCTCCGTGGTCAGGAGAGAGGCTCCAGGCTGAGGGGAGGGAGGGCAGCCGCCTCCTGCCGCCTCCTGCCTGTGCCTCGCCTCTGGCACCCAGCAAAGGAGAGGCGAGGTGGCCCCCTGTCCTGTCCCTAGGGACAAGGGACCCTGGGGTGTGGCTGTCCTGCAGAACAGCCTGTGAGCTCACAGGAATGCGCTCGTGGGACAGGCACCAAAAGCTGCCGGTAGCTCAAGTGTGGGTAGTCCAGAAAAGGGCAAATCCAGGTTCCTGACTGCTGCTTGGGGTTCAGAGGGCGAGGAAAGGCAACAGCTGTCTGGCTTCTCCCACCTACCTGCAGCAATCTCTGGGGATGTGAGGGGTAAGGAGGCAGGAGTAGCTCCCAGTGTGAGCCTCAAACTGGGCCTGGTGCAGGCTCCTTGGGGACCTGCTTCAGGTGGGGTTTGCCACCAAAAATGACTTTGAGTGTTTAGGCATCCATTGTGCTGTGCCAGGTTCCCTACCTTTAACACAGACTCTCTCCTGCCTCTGCCAGCTGTGTCAAGGCTGAGCTCCTGCAGGATGTCGGTGCAGCAGCACAAAGCCTTTGGGATTTTTTACACGGAAATCGATCAGGATTTTGGATTCTGGTGGAGGCAGGACTGAGGGGTTTTACTGCAGAGCCTGTCTTGGTCGGCACTGTCTCCTTAGTGCTCCGCACCTAACGACGCCATAGTAAAAATAAAAGTAATCTACAGTAAATGTGTCCTGGGTCCTTGTGTAATGATAAAACCCCCTGAGCGCAGTGGAAATAAACTGTTGGTGAGTCTCAATAGTGTCTACAAAGAGGGTACTATCTCTTGGATTAATATTAAGTCCCCTCCAACAATTCTCAGTGTTATTTGCAGAGGGCTGGAAAACAGCAAGAGGAGCAGCAGCTTTCATGCGGTGGTTTTTTTTCCCTTGCCGGCACGTCTAGGCATCATCACTCCGGACTGAATTAGACCTGTCTGAGCATTCAGCCTCCTGTCACAGAAGAGGATGCAGCAAGGCTCAGAGGTACTCCTGCTTTGCATTAAACCCCATTTTTGTTGCCATCCTGAAAACCCTTTGGAAACAGGAAAGCAGAAACCTGTTCTTGCCGTGGCTCAAAGGCCATTGAAACCCGGAGAAACCTCGAGTTTAACGGGGGAAGTCATGGTGAAAGCAGAGTGCAGCATGGGAATTTGCATTCAAGAGGGAGGAAAATGAGGGATTTGGGCAGAGAATAACTGATAGGTGCTGTGAATTCATTAAAAATGGGCTATAAAAGATACACTACAAGGTTCTGGTGACAGACTAACAAAGCTTTTTCTTCCCCTTCATTGTTTCTACTGTCACAGGATCCTACAATAGCGGGTAGTTTAGCCTTGTACTCCACGGTTCGTTATCTATTCTTCTATTTATTAATGCATTCTTGGCTCTTAGTGATGTGATAAACCATCCATGCTTTTCTTTTATGGTTTAATAGGATTCTTCTGGAACCCCCTCCATGTTTACATAACCTTGCGATTCACAGTTATCTATCATTTATTTCCTACTTTGTGCACTCTCAATAAAGCCGCGGCAGCGAGGGGCATTGATACCCCAGCTGTGGGGTACGGCCCGTTCGGGTCCTTCCAACAAAGCCTTCTTCCATCAAAAACAGGGGCTTTCTCAGGGGGAATCCAGGTTTGGTGTCCTCCAGCCCTCTACAAGAAGGTGGTCGAGACTTGTGAGGGTCTCCAGGCAAAGGGACGGGGTCCCGTGAGCCCCCTGTGCCAGCCCTGGCCCCATGGAGGGGCTGAGCTTGACTTCAGCAGGAAATAAACAATTCGGTGCTTTCCCTGGGAAACTCCAGAGCTCCTTTCCAGGAGCTCAGCTGCTGGGATGATTTGCTGCCCAGCAGAGCTGGAGGAGAAACCCCTTTTTGGGCGTGGGGGTGGCATCCAGAACTTTTTTTGGGCAACGCCCTTTGGAGGATGGAACACCAGCGTCACTTCGGGGCCGCTCTGCATCAGAGGCAGGAAATTTAAATATGTCATCTAATTATGACACCAAACCTTTATTAACCGTACCGGGAAAGGGATGCGAGACCTCGTTTATGATTTCATTCATAATCCCTTCAAAATGAGTTGGTACCAGTATGTGATAAGTGGATTATGTGTTAGGCCCAAGTAAAGCCAGACACAATTAGTGCTTTAATAAACCGGTTGTATGCATTACTAACAACTAAGTCATAAGGGAATTGGTGTATTTACAAACCCTAATTAGTAGTTTGTTACTGTGATACCAAATTTAAACAAATCTGTAGCATCGCTGACCATCTGGGTTAGAAATCTCTGTTTTGAATTTAATTAGGAAATAGTTGTGACAGAAAATTGGTCCTTATTAGTTAGCTAACGATCAGCATTGCCCTAATTGAAATGAAGAACTGGCTGGCGGGCTTGCGAGATGTTTAGATTCAAGCAGAGACAATCAAAAAATATTCTCTCACTTAGGACTTTGTAAGCTGCAATGATTGATTAAATAACGTCCCCCTGATATTTCAGCAGCTGAAATGCAAATGACCCAGTGATGAGTGTGCATGACAAAAACCTGGCAATTAGAGCTGTGTGTTTCTGGGGTTGCTTTTAGGAATGGTTCTGCAGGAGCTGCCCTGGGCCAGGCACTGTGGGTTCTCCAGGGGCACCGGCTGTGCTCTCACCTTCCTCTGCCCCTGCATCCTCAGGAGGGGCATTTCCCCTCCTGGAGCAGGAGCCTGGCTGCCACCCTGGTGCTTTCTCAGACAGCAGCTCGGCCCAGCCAGCCCAGCTCTGGCACCCGGTTTGGCAGGAGCTGGCTGCGCCCAAACCCTGCGGCTCTGCCCTGTACCGAGCGGACTGCGGGTGTTCAGCGGCTGATCCGGGGCAGGGAATGACATCCAGATCGTTTCCTGGAAGCATACTCAGGGCAGAAGGGAGCATCCCAGCCTTGCCATCAAAATACAGACAGGCCCTTTAGGACACAGGCTGCAGCTCTTAATTAATTTGCACTTCCTCCCTCTATGGTTCTCCACAGGGCTGGGGATATGAGGACTCCCGGTAAGGTAATTCCAGATGAAAGGAAACACACACTGGCAGTAACACCCACCCCGGTGCTGCTGTTGGAGCAGGACTGGATACCAAGAAACTCTTCCTATTTTGGAACAGACAATGAAGTTTCTGTAGGGGCTTTAAATCACTTAATGTTGAAAGGAATTCCCCGACGGCCTCATCAGTCACTGTGTAAGATTGTTAGAGATCTCCACCAGCCAATAAATTTGATTTGGGGTTTGTTTTGCTGGCATTTGCGCAAACCCTCTGAGAACTATAGTTACTGTATTCCCATACAGTATCTGAATTCCGAATTGAAATGCCCATTCCTCTCTCCTCTGGGAGGTGAAATAAACCTTTGCCATAGAATATGAATGTCGGTTGTTTTTCTTTGTAAGCCGGTGCATTATTGTTTGAGGAGATGTAGTGTTTGACAAAACCATCTATTTTGTTCCAAATATTTTATTGAGTAATAAAACTCGTTTGCATTGCTGCCACACTGGGGATTTGTGCCTGCTAGGATGTGAGGGAGGCGAGTGAAGGAACTGGGCCCTGGCCCGGCTGCGTGTCCCTCGGTGCTCTGGTCCCTGTCCCACTCTGCAGGGCTGTGCCTGGGGATCTGTGCAGGCTGGGAGTGCAGGGGTGGAGCTGAGCACCCCAGCCCTCCCTGCCTCACCCACAAGGGTGCTGCGGGCTCAGGCGGCTGCACCAAAAAATAAAGGAAATGTTGTTTTCTTCGAGCCGGGTATTTTTTTTCCCTACCCGGCACTCACAAGTTGATTATGAATGACCCCTTTTCACAGATGTTCCCTTTCTGAATGGGGGAGAAGCAGTGTTTCAATCTAGAAAAATCCCTTGTGGGCAGAGTCAAGTGCAGCTGAAGGAGGGTGTGTGGCTGCTGAGTGGGGGCTCAGGGCTGGCCAGCAGGGCCAGGCCTGCAGAGCACGGCCGGGCTCTCTGGATGCAAACTCGCCCTTCTGCCTCCCCTGCCCCTGGGCTGGGGTTCAGCAGAGCTCGCCTCAACCCCCTCTGTGTTTTGCTCTCTCCTCGGGCTCCCTCTCCTGCCCTGGCATCTCTCATCTGTGTGATGGGGCCAAGGGGAATTCTCTTCAAGCCGGAGGCTGCCCAGGCTTGGGGACACAATGCCCTCAGAGATGTCTGGAGCAGCCTGGGTGGGAAGGGGTTTACCCAAGGGGAAGCCAGCAAGCCCTGGGTTTTGGTTTTTGCGGTGCTCTGCTGCTTTATGTCCCTGTTTTACATAAAGATGTTTGCTTGAAGGACTCACGGTGAGTGGAAAGGTTTGAGTTCTCTTGTTGTACCACAGTCAGAAGTGTCCTTTCCGTGGGCGTCTGTGCAGGCGTGCTTCTGTGCCTGCACCTCAGCGCTGGTGCTGCTCTCACAGCCCCATCCCCGGAGCGGTGACAAACCCCCGGCACGGGCTGGCAGCTCCCGGGGCCGCCGGGGCNCCCGCCCACCCCCCATGAGCAGGATGACAGCTGCCGCCAAGCTTTCTGAGGGGGGACAGGGTTTAATGCCCTGGAAAATCCGGGGCCCTGTGGAGCGTGCAGAGCATTGGCAAATGGGGCGCGCGCTGGCAGGCATGCATCACCCACGAGGTGCGTGTGGGGCCTCCGCTGTGGAAAGCAGCACGTGGCGCTGGGGCTCAGCCCCCAGGTGATGGGACACGTCCTTGTCCTGCAGCGTCCCTCGTGCCATTGGCTTTGGGGAGCTGAATCCACGTGCTCTGGGTAACGCAGGTTGTTTTTCTGCGGTGCTGAGACCCAGCCACAAATGTTGCTCCAACAATTTCAGTGTTTGTTGTCTACATTCAGCATCGCTTTCAGCTCACCCTGAACCAGTGATTGCTCCAGCCTGGTTCCAGCTGTCCAGGCAGGAGCAGGCTGTGCAGGGACTGCCACTTGGGCACCAGTCATCCTTTCGGAGAGGTTTAAAATCGTTTCCTTGATGGGTGCCTTGGCTCACATGCTTCACCTCCATAGCCATCTGCCTGGCAAGGATAGCCTCAGGCACATTCTGTCACCAGTGGCATCTTGGCCACCACCAGAGTCCTCACGGGCGGGTGTGGGGACTCGTGACTCGCCTGGGAGATGGATGGAGGCATCGCTTTCCCACAGCTTGTCATTAGCGCTCGCTCTGGAAGGGCTGAGCAATTCCTACCTGGTAAATTATGTGCCATTCCTCAAAAAAGTGGATGAAATAAATGGGGCTAGAGCATGTCTTTTTTGCCCTGAGCTGTGGCGTATTGATTTGGACGTATTTCCAGGACGGGAGTAATCAATTCTTGGGCAGAATAAAATAATTTCAGGCAAACTCTTGGAGTGCCTGGTCATTAATTTGCCTTTTGCTGGCGCTCGCTGGGGCCGGGTGGGATGCGCTCGGCATCCTCGGGAGCGGTGCCCTGGGGATCTCCTGGGGCTGCCGGCAGGGAGGGCGGGGGCCGCCGGGGCTGATGGATGCGCTGTGTTTGCTCATCTTTACAGAGTCACTTATTACTGCTAATTGGGAGGGACAGTCCGAACAGGCACAGAGGAGCGGTTGAGGCGGGAGCGTGACTTGGTTCCCAAGGAGCAGCCGGAGGACGGCGCTGCCCGGCCCCGGCCCCGGCCCGAGCCCGCCCGCGTCCTGCCTTTGTGGGGACCCCCTCCGGAGCCGGCGGGCCGAGCGCTCCGGGCACCGCGGGGCGCCTCGGCCAGACGTGCAGCTGTCCGGGACGCGGGGGAAGTCACCAGCTGACGGAAGGGGTGGGCTGCTGGCTCCGCGCACGGGATCAGCGATGTGCTCCGCATTAATATGCCCCGCTGCGCCTGGGATGGTGCTCCTGCAGAGCCCCTGGCACCTGGGTGAGGGGGGACGCGCTGGCGCTGGGAATGTGCCCCACCTTGTTTTGGGGCTCCCTGGCAGCAGGGAGGTATCCCTTCCAAGCATACCCCTATCTCGTCTTCCCCAGCTATTTTTCCGTTCAAGGGTTCTCATCCAAGCTCATATTCCTTCATTTATTGCTGCTTTCCCTAAGTAAAACCTTTTGGAAATTCCCCTGCACGCCACATGCTCCTTGCAGCTGGGTACCAATTCCGTTTCTGTGGCAGGATTGACACGTTACTCTCCTTTTTAAGAGATTTTTTTTTTAATGTTACTCGGGGAAAACAGCTCAGCATAAATATTTTGGAAATAAGAGGAGGACGGGCTTTGTCTCCCGGCCACGCTCTGGGTTTGTAGTGCTAAACAGCAGTGGGGAGCGGTCCGTGGTGGTGCCGAGGGGCTGTGTGGGAGGGCAGGAGGGCACCGCCCCTCTGTCCTTCCCAGGGCCGGGGCCAGGGGCGTCCCCTCAGGCTCAGCGTGTGCCCAGATGTGTGGCAGAGCAGATGGGCTCCATCCATCCCTGGGTGGGCTCAGGGCTGCTGGTGAGAGGTGGGAGAGGAGGGAGCTACTGCATTGCTTTGAGAATAGGGCCTGGCTTGAGCCTGTGTTTCTGTTTGTGCCTCTCCTTTTCTTTTTCAATATAAAAATGAAGGTTGCCACAGTGAAAACGAAAGGCTTGGTTTCTCTTTGAATGAGTAATTCCTCTCCCTTTTAAAAAAAAGACCCCAAACCTCCACGTCTGCTGTTTGTGGTGAGGGAGGACAGAGATTACGTGCATCTGCAGCCTGACTTTAAATATGCTCCGAAGGCGTATTGTGCACACGTTGTCCCTGAAGAGGATAAACCTAAGGGAACAATCTTAATCTCAGAAGTTCGCATCCACGGCCAAAGCACCAGCAGAAAGCGTTCCATGTGTGGCTGGAATCCTGTGCGCTCCTTGAGAGGAGCCCCAGCCCTGGCAGAGCAGCCAACAAGAGGCATTTTTTCCTTTTGCGTGTGCGGCGCAGATAAATCGAGTTTGTTTTGCAGCCCATTCTGCTTTAGATTTCCTGTGTCATAACTGAATGAATTTGTTGTTCATTGATACCTTAGTATATAGGTTGTTGGGGAGGAATTTTTTTTTTCTCCGAGGAGGAAAACAATGTCCCCTTCACTCGTGCCTGAATGGATCCATTTATTCTCCGCAACCTCCGGAAGTCATTTATTTCGCCCCGCGACAGCTGCAGGGTCTGTTTGTGCAGGAGGCTGGCAAGGCCCCGGCCCTTCCTCCTGCCTGTGCCCAGCGCCAGCGGGGCCGGGATGGGCTCCTGCTCCTGGCTTTGGGAAGGGCTTGGGACAAACCTGCACTTGGCCTGTCAGAAATGGCTCTGCTCTGCTCTGCTCTGCTCTGCTCAGGGTGAGACCACAGCACAGCGCTGCTCTCCTCTCCCCAGGGATGCTCCTGGGTGTCCTCTCTGTGTGCTGTGAGTTGCTGATGGGTCCTAATCAGCGGCGATTTAATTAATATACATGCCTTTGCAGAGGTTGTGCTTCACTGTAGCTTAGCAGTAACCAGGGGCCGTGTGGGGGGAACCTGGGATATTTTCCCGCTATTAAGGAAGGAAGGGAATTGCTCGCTGAGGAGATGTCAGTGTAGGTCCACTGTACCCTATGGCCCAGTTCAGTGAAGCCGGAAACTTCTGGGTATTTCAGTGGCCAAAATAAATTTTAAAATCTCATGCTTCCCCAAAAACACTTCCAAACATCCTAAAGCCATTTCCTGGGAGAAACCCCACACATGCCCAGCCTCGACGGTGCCAGGCCCCGTGGGTTATCCCTGCGAACCTGGAAACAGCTGTTGGAGCTGGTGTAGAAACAGGAGGGGAGAAGCTCGTGCTGCCGTTGTGTTGGATGTGGTGACGCATCCTTTGGCCCCCTTGGGCAGGTTAGAAGTGTCCCTTAATATCACTCCTGGGTGTCCTTTGCTCAGGGGATAAAGGTGAAAGGGCATTGAAGGGAATGAGGAAGGAGCCCCTCCACAGCTCTGTGGATCTGTGCTCAGCTCGGTGTGTAACATCCTCTGACCTGGAGCTGCTCCCCCGTGGGAGCGGTGTGCCTTGGCACATGTTCCACTGCCCCAGATCCCCGTGGAACCAGTCAGTGCCAAGTGTCGAGCTGCACTGAGACCTCATTGCTCCCCTGCTGAAGGACTGCAGATCATCCACAGTCCAGCCAAAATCTCCTCCTTTCCCGTTGTGCCTCGTCCCCTGGCACCTGAAAGAACAGCCGGCTCTGGAGGGTTGGGGTTGTGTTCCCAAATTCGGAGTCAGCTCGCCTTCCGTTGTTGTCCCCACCTGTGCCCCAGTCACCACCACATCCCTGCCCAGGCGGGTGCTCTGGGGCTCTGCCACCCGTGGGGACCAGAGCCGGGACACTTTTCCCTGTGCCACAGCAGCCCCATCGCAGCACATCCAGGGGCAGCCGTCACCCTCGGCCCCTCGGGATGGGGACACGGCCTGCCCGTGGGTGCTGGGTGCCCACGGGTGCTCGGTGCCCATGGGTGGTGAGGCAGGACAGAGCAGCTGGCTGGGCTCAGCTCGGGGCTGTTCCCTGGCCTCCCCAGGCTGGAGAGGCAGCGGCACTGACCAGCTGTGCTAATCAGAAATAATGTGTGGCTTAGCAGAACTTCTCCATTAAAAGGTTTTGGGAATAATGTGTAAAATGAATGGTTGGAGAGGTGGGGAGGGAGGGGAGCCCCGGCAGACCCCGGCTCCGAGTGTGCAGTCACGCTGAGCCTAAACCTGGAGCAGGGAATTGGTTTTGATTTTTTTGTTTTTTTTCTTAATATTTAAAATTCAAATGTCTGATGTTCTTAAATTGAACAAATGATATTTTAAAAAAATATATCAGGCTCCAACATCTGCAGATTATGATTTGCATTTTGAAATTGGCTGCTTGAATTGAACAAGGATGAATACTGTCACTCTTCTTTCATTCGCTCCGTTTATTTAATGAAATGCTAGAGGTCAACCCTTTGTCCTTAAATTAGTTACTATAAAAATCTTTTTGTACTTTTCTGCTTGTTATGATGTCTTCTAAGCAGAAGAAAAGGTTGCCATTAATTATGTCTTTGTTGAATATGGATATCTATTCAGAGTTAGTTAAACAGTTTCAAACAAAATTAGCATCGAGCAACTCGAAGGCCAGCTTTAGGTTGGTTATCAGGAATTTTTTGCTAAGAGAATGCTCTCCTGCAAGTGTGCATTATCTAATATATTCAGCTTTCAGTTGCTAATTTTTTTTCCAGATGAAGATGGGCTTAATTGAGGTTGTGCTTTTAAGTTTGTAGAGCTCTTCAGCATCTCATACAAAAGCATCTAGAGGCTTTTCATTTGTCTTGAGTATGTTTTAGATGTACAAATATTATTTACTTTAAACTCTAAATCAAAAGGCAGGCTGTAACTATTTTAAATAAAACATTATTCTCTGCTGAAATATATATAAATTCAAAGGGGGGCTTTTTTCATTATCGCTTAATTTATGTGAAAGAGCCGCTATTAGCGAATTTTAGGGTAATATTGCGGGAGCGGTTTAGTGGCTGGTCTCGAACAGGCGTTCAGTCGTGTAATTTCCTTGTCAGAGACAGAGGCGGTGAGTTTCGGGTGAGGCTCGGCTCGGCTTTCACGCGTGGCTCGGAGCTGAGGCAGCCTCCGGAGCGGGGCTTTGGAGATGGCACCGCGCTCCCCGTGCGGGCAGCCGCCGGCAAAGCGCGGCTCTTGGGGAACAGCCGCCCGGGCCGGTGCCTGTCTCTCTGCCGAGGGCTCTGGGCTGCTTTCTTCTCCACTCTCTGCCAGCGCCGGGGCAGCCCGAGGTGCCCGTCGGTGGGTGACAGGGCTGCGTGGCTCCCGGGATGCCCGTGCCGAGGATGGGACGCTGCTGAGGCTGCACCGCGCCCTAGGGACATGACAAAAATCCTTTGCTTGACCCCAGAAATTTCTCCTAGCAAACCCTGACAAATCAGAGCCCCTCGGCAGGTCACCCACGGTCTGCGTGTGTGCGAGGCACCCAGGTTTTCCTGGCTGTGGGGCCTGGGCGGTGTTGGAGGGGCCGCCACCAGCCCCGAGTCACACAACAACGGGCTGGGGAGCTGGGAACAGGGACAGGAGAAAAAGCTACAAGCAAAAACAAATAAAAAAAGAGGAGATAATTAGGAAAAGTAATAAGAAAATGTAAACGTGGAAGCGGGGGATTAGTCCTAGTCATTGGAAATGCAAATGATCTCCGTGCTCGCTCCCAGCATCTTTTTTCTAGGCTTGTTTCAGAAAGGATTTTTCTCTCGTTCTGTTTTTTCTCCCCTTTTCCTCCTCCTCCTCCTCCTCAGAGCAGCAGCGCTGCTTTCGCAGCAGCATTAAATATTCCTCAAGCTGAGGCGCTAACCTTGTAATGCTTTTAGGTATAATGTACAGATTTTTTTCGTTTTAAATGGTAGCTCGTAATGACATTGTGGAGTAGGGATCCCGAGTCAGCCTTATTATCATGGTGTCTCCTTGAGCTGAATCTCTGAGAAATGTGAAGGGGAGACCTTTTGGAATGAACAAATCCTTTAGCTGCCTATAATTATTTATTAAAATAGGTGGCCGGGATAAAGGCCGGGGAGGGGGAGGGAGGAGCAGCATTCCTTTCCCTGGCCGTCCCTCCGTGCAGGCGCACACCCGGGGCGCCGCGGCCAGGCTGGCACTTCAGAAATACAAAATAGTGGCTGTGCAGCAGGAAGGGTACACCGTGCCCAGGTGACGCGTGTTTTTATGGACCGAAGGGAGAAGGCTGCGTCCTGCCCGCTCGGAGCATCCCGCACTGCTGCGGAGGTCTCGCGGCAGTGCTGAGGGGGCTCGGGAGGAGAGTGGGGATGGACCTGTGCTTGTGGCGCACGGGGAAAAGGGAAGTAGGGATGGGAGCAGTGATCTCCCACTCTGGGTGTGAGTGGTGAAAGCGAAACCATCATCCTGCTTCATTAGCCGGGTAAAAGACAGGGGGAAAAAAAGAGAACAACCCCCCATCCCCCCAGACAAAACCCAACCAAAAACCCAGCCGAAATCCCAAATCAAACAAACAAGAGACGCACAAAGCACGACCCCTCCAAAGCACCAAGCCAACCTTGCTGGGAATGCTCGCACGGGTGGCCGCAGACGTGTCCAGCCCCGGTGAGCGGCCGCAGCTGCCGGGAGCGTTGCGGTGCCACCGTGACCCTCTCCCTGCGTCGGCAGAAATTTTATAAACTTCGGCTACTTAAAAAAAAAAAAATAAAAAAAATCTTTGGGGTCAATTTTCCACTTGTGCCTGTAGCTGTTGAACAAGTACTTTTATGGTTCCTTCTAGCCCACAGGATTTATCTGCAGCTCTGTGAAGGGCTTTTACATTTAATCCAGCGCTGAAGTAGTAATTTGTTGCCGGCGCTTCCTAGCAGGCTTTTCTTTTAACTTAGCCGGGATGCGGGCCCTTTGTGCGGGCTAATCTGCGCCGCACAATGCCGGGGCTGCACCTCAGATGTCCTCCCGGCCGAGCGAGGGGACGCGGTGAGTGCCGGGCGCTGGGAAGGGGCTGGGGGGCCGGGGCTGCACCCACGGACGGCGCGGGGAGCCCCGGCGCCGCCGCGCTCCCGTCCCGACCTGCTCGGGAGCTGAGCTGTATTTCCCACGTGTGTGCACGGAGCCGTCGCCGCACGGAATTCAGAGGAGCTCCTGTGCCTTTTCTTCAAAGCCTCTATTTTTTCTTTTTTTTCTTTTTCTTTTTTTCCTTTCCCAGTCCGCTCGGATAATCGTTTTTTAAAATCAAATTTAAAGTTCCTCTTACATTGGGGATAACGTGTTTGGGTTTGGTTTCTTTTTCCCTGGAGGAGGCAGTGCTTTGTAGGCTGTCCGTATATATTTTTCAGGGAGGTAAAGGAAGAATCATGGTAAAGGAAGAGAATAATCTTTTACCAAATCTTTTTTTTAGTTGAAGTACCACAGTTTTTAGAATAATTTTTACAGCGAGAGTTTCACCCTTCTGCCTCGCAGACGCCTGTCTTTTTTATTAAAAATAGTATTGTTCCGATCCCGAGTGATGGATGAATATTTTATTCCAGATACAAAAAACATCTTGGGGATATGTTTGGGCACAGTGGAAGCGTGTGAAATAGTTCCCGACAAATATGAAATAGTCTCTCATAAATAAAGATACCAAAGCCACAATATTAAAAATGGGAGCAGCTCTGCCTGCCTGCCTTTTATCACAACGTTTCCGAACTAGGCTGATGTTACAGGAGGCTTCTCGGTGACGGCTCGGGCAAGAAATGTCGCTGTGTTTACATGAATTATGCCCGTACTTTATACTTTGTCCCGGGGTAATTGGATGCCTTTTCTGCTTCGGGTAAATGTCAATGTACAGCAGCAGCAGCACCACCAGCACCTCCTGCTCCTCTTACGGCTCTGCTAAAAGCCTGTTTTTGGGAGCCGCGTGCCCCAGGTCTGGGCAGGGACAGTGCCCCCCTCTCCTAACACGGGCATCCCCAAGTCTCAGCCTGAAGCATCCGGCTCGGAGCGGCCGAGCCGCAGCGCGGAAATCTCCGTGAGCCGTAGAGAGGGGAGCCCGCAGGTACGGCGGCACGTGGGGAGCTTTATGGGGATGATTTAGTGCGTACGAGAACATATTTTGTGCTCCATTGTTTAGACTCAAGAAGGCATAAAATCTTTAACATCTATTTATCACGTAGCTATTTTAATGTAAACATTTGTCTATTTGGATGAAGTGTTTTCATTATTAAGCTAATTTCCACATGTTTCAGATAGACTGATGAGTTCGAAGCAGAGTACTTGCTGATGAGAAACGAAATTCGGCCGCGGCTCAGCCTGCTGTCAGATACATCTTCATTAGTTTTTGTCATTCACTGATGGCAAATGCTCTATAAATGAGATGACGATCAGGTCCGCCTTGATAACTTGCCTTATCTCATTAGTTTTCACATCAAAGTTAATCAGCAATGTGAATTGTAATTGCTGGAAGAGACAATGCAATAGATCACTCGGCCTTTTTTTTTCCTGCGTGGCATCTTGAAACATCAGCAGGCTGGTGTGAGTAGATAGGCTCCGAAGGAAAATGATGTGGAAAGCATAATAAGCAAGCTGCTCGGAATTAATGAGCTTACCCAATAAGAAAAGAATAACCAATCAATGTGAGCTGGGCAAATATAATTTAGGAATAATTGCTTGATTGGTTGTCTATAGTAGGCTGATTTGACCACACACAAGGATTAAGAATTAAGATGTCAAGGCAAAAAATAATTTGGCAACTGAGGGCATGTAATTTTTTGTTCCACTCCCTTTATGACTGAAAGCGATTGCTATTTGATATGTTATTCCCCGGGAATGAAAACATTAGACGGACGCGCGCCGGTGGGTGGGGTTTTGCCTCTCCTTTATGCTCCTTTTATCATACAAGGTCTTTCAAACCTCGCCGGGGATATTGCAGGACGGGACGTTACAAATGAATAGAGGAGGAGCGGGGGGGCGGGTGTGTGTGTGTGTGTGTGTAAATAAATAAAACTACAGAAAAGCCCCCAAACGTCTTCGTTTGGGAGCGCTGCATGGAGAGGAGAGGAGAGCAGAGAAGAGGAGAGGGGGCTGCACAGCCGGCGCCGTGCCCGGTGTTTGCAGAGCCCGGCCGTGCCCCGCTCCAGATCCAAATCCGGAGCGCGATTCCTGCGCTACGCTCGCTTTCCGTGCCATTTTCCCCACAGCCACCGGCCAATTAGTAAAGAACCCTTATATTCTTCTATCTAAACTATGGGGAAGGTTCAGCCAGAAGGTAAATTTGCTTTGATCTACATTACACCTAATTGAGTCACCACCAATGTCTCTATCCCAACATCAAGAAATGTGAAAATGTTAGATTATTTCACTGGGGATTAAACCTAATTTTCGCGTGTTCTGCATTAACCTATTAGGCTGACTCATCTGCATTGCTAATGCGGCTCAGGCAGCTGTCACTGCTAAAGAAAAACATGATCATGCAATCCTTGAATGAATGATTCCAGCTCTGATTAGTGTTAGCGAAGTTAGCTGAGCCCCGGCGATAAGGCAGGAAAATTCCCAGGTTGCCAATAGCTTTGAAAATTATCAGACTCTGGGCAAAATGTAGCCGGCGGCGCGCGGGGCCTCCCTCCGAGGGCGGCATTATATTTAAGGCCGTCTCTTCGGGCTGCTCGCAGGAACGTGGCTCCTTGCGAGGGGGCCGATGCCAGGCCTAAGGATTTAAATGCTAATGGGGAGGCGACCTGAGCGCGGGCAGCCGCGGGTTTCTCCCTGCCTGGCTGCGTCCGGGCTTCACCCGCGATTTCCAGGGGCGAGGGGCGGCGGTGCCGGAGCGGCTCCGGCCGGGGGAAGGGGCGCGGGGGACAGCGCCGGCCGCCGCCCCGGGCTGCGCTCCGCTCTTTG
>VWZT01005791.1:73138-93253 GCA_013397055.1 Pachycephala philippinensis | reverse complement strand
GGCATAAAAGGCAGGGGGGGGGGGGGGTGGAAAAGCAACAATGGCCCGTCCCCTTGAGATGGGAAAAAATTTAGGAGTGAGCTATCCGCCAGCAATAGAGCCAGGAGCCAATTTAATCCGATTAGCGCCCGCCGACAATGGGTGCTCCTCGCCCATTGTGGACAGAAGCTTTCACTTTATTTGTTTCTATTAGCCAAGCATCCAAGATATCGGAAAAGTGGAATTTTGCCCCAACAGTCGACGGAAAAAAAAACAAATTGAGAGAAATCGTCCAAAGTGTCAATATTGATCTTTTGGCCCTGATTGTGTGCGGAGGGGACTTGTTGAGTGCCCAAAGTTTGCAGCTCCCGCTGCTGTGTGCTCCCGGTGCTCCGCGTGGCAGGGCGTGGTGGCGGCTCTTCCCGCCGGGATGGTGGGAGGACAGGGCAGGAGCTGTTGGGGGGAACAGAGGGGTTCCGGGGGAAAAAGACTGGGAGCTGCCCACCGAAACACGGCGGTGCCAGGAAACGCAGCAGGGCTTTGAACTAACAGGCCCCTGCTCATGCAATTTCCAGCTCCTCGGTGAACACTTGGGACAAGGTGTCGGCGGACGCTCCTTCCCAGCGCGTTCCATGGGGAGAAGCTCCTTTTTACCTGCTCGGAACGCGCTCGGTGTCACTGTGGCTCCCCACTCCCTGCGTGACCGTGGCACCTGGGCTCTGTGTGGTGCTCCCTGAACCAAGGGGATTCCCTCCGGCTCAGGTCGGCCTTTTGCTGCCCCTTGAGGACCCTCCAAGAGCACCGACCTGCTCACGCTCCCCCTGGGGCCTGCGGGGCTCTCTCACTGGCTGCACTGGTGGCGTGGCCAAAGCAGGCAGCTCGGTGTGACCAGCCCGGACTTGCTGCGAGGCCTGCTTCGCTCTCCTCGCTCTCTGGGAGAAGCAGGATGCCCCTCGGTGCTGCCCTGCGCATCCAAACCCCACAGACATCCCCAAGAGCTCTGGGAACGCCACAGCGGAAACGTCTGGGCCTGGCGGGTGTTGCCGGGCAGTGAGGGGCAGGATGGAGGTGGACACCAGGGTCAGCACAGGGTGACCTGTCCCCTCCAGATCAGCACTGCTGGTGGTAAAACACAACCTTCACAGCCCCAGGGATTCCAAAGGGAATGGGAGGAGAGGGACGTGTGGCAGCAGGAGCACTCCCTGCCCCAATGGGCCTTCCTGGGGCCCCCCTCGACGGGCTGGCAGTGCTGGCCGTGCTGGCCAGGGCAGCTCAGGTGGTGCAAACCATGCGATTTGGGGTTTTACCCCCAAGTTAATTGCTGCCTGGAAAAGCAGGGGCCCGCTGAGAAGAGCTGTAGTCCCAGCAAAGGTGCTAAACTGCAGGGTGGCAGAGGTGTGTGTTAACATCCCAGGTGCCTGGAGTAGCTGCAGACTGGAATTCTGTCCCGATCTGCATCCTCATGGGTTCGGGGCGAATTTCCCTGAGCACCCATCCCTCTGCTCGCCAGTGGTGCTGCCCTGTGAGCGACAGCCTGCCTGGGGAAAAAGGGTCGCAGGGGAATTGTTCCCCAGAGCTACCCCACAAAAGGTGCTTCTTATCCTAAAAAGGGATTTTCTTTTTCTCCCCTCCGTTCCAGTGAGCGGCTGCAGGTGTCAACTGAGCGCAGTCAGGATCAGCTGCAGTTATTCCAGAGTACATTCTCTCCACGTGCAGAATATTCCGGAACAGGTATTTCACTTTAAATTCACGTCCCGTCTTATTCCAGAATATTTTCCCTGTGTAGAGGAGCACTTGGCTGGGGTCTCTGCTTGCTGCCGTGCTGGTGATAAGATGGATTGGCTGATCTAATAGGTCTTTTCAATCTCTGATTTTGAAAGCTAAGATTGGGAAATTAATTTCAGAAAGGTCAAAACAGAGCAAGGCTATCCTGCTGCTGTGTGATGGATCCTATTTTTTTTTTTAAATCTGCCTATTGAAGGGAAGGTTAGTTATTCAGCATCCTGCGAAGGAAAGAAATAAATAAAGGGAGCTGAGGAACACAGGAGTGTAAAGATCTGCTGACCCATTCGCAATCTGCAGTTAATGAGAGTGCTGGGGAGCGGGAGCGCTGAGAGGCTGCCGAGCCGGGGGCGCCGACCCCGCGGGCGGCAAGCGGGGTGTCCCCTCCACCCGCCCCGCGCGTGGCTGCAGCCCCGCGCCCGCGGTGGCCCGAGCCTGGGAGGTCCGCTCCCACCCCGAGGAAACCCCAGGGGGGTTCACTAAAAATCCAGCACAAGGCACCGGGGGGGATGGAGAGAGGCAGAGGCGTCACGCACGCGTCGCGGGGAGGTTTGTGGAGTTGTGCCGTGGGCTTTAGTGTGGAGAGAAAGAGAAAACTCAGAAAGGGGGGGAAAAGGGAAAGCAAAGGCTTCACATAGGTATTTTCCTGGTTTTTATTTATTTGTTCTCTTCTGATGCGCTGCCAAACAGTAAAATGGAAAGTAAATTGCTGCAGTGGTTTTAAAAACCAGGGAGTCAGGGGGACAGCAAAGGGGCCACTTGGTGGGGAATCCCTTCTTAATTAACAACAAAATAGATTTCTCTTGTTTGCTGGGGGTTTTTTTTGCCTCTCCACATGGTGTGTTCATCGATCTGCTGCGCTGTCCTTTCTGTGGGCCCTTCTCTTCTTGTGGATGGGTATGTGAGGTTGGAGTTTGGGAAGCGGGGGGAAATCCTCTGGTTTCAGTAGCGCCCATTGGAGCCTGCCCTGTCCTGACAGCCCGGGGAGGCTGTGCTGTGCCTGGGAGCTGCCACCCGTGAGAGTCCTGGTGGCTGCTGTGCCTGGGATCACTGTGCAGCCCCGAATCCCAGTGGGATCCTGCTGGGACATCCCCTGGGAGCTGTTGCAGGGAGCGCTGGTGTGAGGGACAGGCCGAGGCAGCTGAGGAATTGGGCTGCAGCCGGCCCAGACCTCATGGGGCCCCTTTCCCTGGTTTAGACAGGCTATCCCATGAGCACAGACCTGGGTCTCCTCAGAGCAAACCCAGGGAATTCCACTCTGGAGATGGGATCCTGACTGGAATACCGAGCCGCTGCAGCATTAATTAAAAATGCAGCATTAATCATCTCAGGTGTAATCCACCCCTGACCCTGTCTGAGCCAGGGTCACTTCACAGTTCCCTCTTTACATATACTGAACGTGTTTGGATCCAGGGCTGTCCCAGCCGTTCCTGGAGCTCTCCACTTCTTGCTTCTCCTGTTGCTCTCTGCAGTCAGCTGTACAAAACCAAAGCAGGAATAATCCTCACTCCAGTTGAGGATTCTGCTCCCAAGTTCCCCAGTAAATGGTAATTATTAGTCAATATACACAAACAACTTAATTTCTTTAGCACAGCAGGCCACGCTGGAGATGAAGGATAACTTGGGAAACGGGCTGCATGTTTCATTCTGAGCACAAGATGCCAAGGAAAACGCTGAAGCACACAAACCCATCTGGGTTATCCTTTACCACCGAAGAATCCCGAGCAGGTTTGGCTGAACACCAGAGCACCTCTATAAACAGGACTGAGCTCCCTACAGCAAGGGCTGGGGAAGCTGCCAGGCATCACCTGGCCTGTCCTTTCCAAGGTTTTCCTCACTGCTAATTCCAGAAACACTGGGGCAATTCACACGGGAAGGGGTTTCCATAGACCCAAATACATCCGGCTTCCCAAAGCTGGTACTGGAGTTAGGCATGGATTCACCTCCAGAAGCCAGTGGCTCAGGAGCGGCTCTGGCCACAGGCTGGGGGCCTGTTTGGGGCCGGCTGTGCCCTCGGGGTGTGCACAGGGGCTGCGCTCAGCAGGCTCCGGGAAGGCTTTGGAGGGACGTTTTTGGTCCCTGCACACGGACAGGGCGGTGCAGAGCCCCCGACCCATGGAGCAGAGCGGCTCCCTGTCCCTGCAGCGGCGTTCCCGCAGGATGCTGGCACCCCAGGAGTGGCTTTCCCTCCAAGAGCAGGGGTTTCTAACAGAGGTTTTGGCTCTTTACTGCTGCCTAAGCAGAGCTCGTTCCTCCCTGCCTGCGAAGGCAGGGCGAGGGCTGCCACTGAGCAGGGTTTTTACAGCATTTTTTGTCTTTTTGCCTTTTTTAAAGGCCCTGCTAGGACAGAGGAGCTGGACAGAGCTCTTGTACCATGGGATTTCTTCCTGTAACTTTCAGAGGAGTTTTCCCCAAGCCCTCGTACTCCTCTCCTGTGAAAGTGCATCTTTACCTGCAAGAGAACCCAGGGGTCCAATGCTCAAGCTTAGGGTCAGAAAGGCGTTTGGGGCTTTATTGACTTCTTGCTTTTTTTTGTGTGCGTTGTGGACTTTTTCAAATTCAACCACTGCTTTTAACCATGTAATTCGAATGTTTTATTATCATTAATGTAATAACTTTACATTGAGCGTGCACTGGCATGGAGAAACACACTAATTCCTGGTGAATTCCTGGTGAACACCCTCTGTTGGCATGGCCCAGGGACAAGCAGCCTGTGGGGCACGAGCTCCCCGAAACTGTCCCAGCCCCAGCATGTGCTGGCTTGTGGCTTGAGCTGCTCCCTTGGGATGCCTCGCCCTGGGAGAGTCCCAGCGTTCCTGGGAGCCTTGCCCTGGCCGAGGGCCCCACCCCAACGCTGCTGTGGGGGCTGCGGGTCCTCAGCCTTTGGCAGATCCCGGGAACACCGGGGGAATAGCCGTAAACCCCATTTAAACAGGGAGCTGGTGGGAGGGAGAGGGGAACATTTATTACCGTCTAATCCTGCTCAGATTTTCTACACCATATGTCTGAGCAGCAGAACATGTGAAATGTGTACTAATTACTCTGCCTGTGTCATGTGTGTATATTTTATATGCAGTCCCTGACCTTTTTGTTAATAACTTCACATTATATTCATTGACCTGAAACAAATTGAATTCAGTGGCACTCACTCCGGAATTGAATTACATAGTCTTCTTAATTGGTCTCTTATTTAAATGTGTAAAAGTAACAGTTTACCACCTGTAATTATTTTTTTTCCTTAAGAAATTCCTGTGGAGAGCATGCGTGTGCGTGTCCGTGTGCACGTGCTGGGCTGGTGTCCGGGGGGAATTCTCACGGGAACCCCAAGCCCGTGGGGTAGAAAAAAACCCTAAAAGTTCTGTCCCTCCAAAGCAAAACTACTTGTGAAAGTGTGTGGGACAGCCCCGGAACAGTCTCCCCAGCTTGGGGAAAGGGCAGCCCTGGGCCAGCAGCCCCTCTCAGTCCCCAGGAGCCAGCATTGCCCCCTTGGCCGGTCCCATCCCGGCGCCGAGCACGGCGAGCCAAGGTGGGAGCGCAGGTGCTGCTCCAGGAGTGCCCACCCGCCGTGGGAGAGAGCCCGGCCGGCTGGAATCCGCGCTCGGCTTTCATCCTTCTGAGGCCGAGTTAATTGCCAAAGCCGCGAGGAGGAGACTCGTTCTTTACTTACTATATTTAACTTAAAAATGCAAATGTTATTAGTGTCCCGATCAGCGATAAGAGTGCCTTTGTGCCAGGCTTTAACCTCCATTAGGGGGGATTAGGAGAACGTATCCACATTGGCATTTTCCAAGTGTCACTGTGACAGCACTTGCTGCACAAATGCCTGGCTGTCACACTGAGGTTTATCACCAGGTTTTTTCCTGCGAATGCAGACTAATAAGCCCAGAAATTACAATTGCCTCCCTGCCGAATCTGTGATAGGCGGAAATAATGATATCAGTGCCCTGCTAATCTCCTGCCTCCGCGCTTGGCACCAGCCTATTGAGTCACCTGTCATACGCCGCTTTGATGAGGCGAATTCAATCTCTCAGCCATAATGACAATGGAGCCATTTTAATGTTTGGAAATGATTACGTGAAGGTTTCTCTTTGCTCTGTCTTGGCAAGCAAACCAGGTCAGCATTCCGGCTGTGCCTCCCGCCGCCGCTAACGACTTGGAAGGAGCCGGCCTGTATTAAGTGAATATGCCAAGTTATTAGAAAGGAGATGCTGAAGGCAGCTGGAGGGGGCAGACTCTTTTTATTTCCTTTCTCACAAGCGAGCGTGAGCCTGAGAAGATGCTTCACACATCTGGGCATCTCCCACGCACCCAGCGGGCCGCGAGAGCCCCGTGCGCTGTGTGCAGGCAGCCGTGGGCTCCTTGCCCCAAAACCCACCTGGGAATCGCTGGCTTTGCACAAGAGGGAGCTGCCTTGGCCAACAGACCGAGCTCCCAAACCTGCTCCACGCCCTCCGGCCTCCTGCTGTGTTGGGAAGAGGGCTGCTGGGGAGCTGCACGCAATGGATCCCTGCCCAGGTGTCCGTGCCAGCTCAGTTTGTGGAAGAGACACTGAATTTCTCCTTCTCTCGGGTGTCTCTGTGAAAGCAGGTCACACCCCACCTTTGAACAGGAGCTGAAATGCTTGGTTTGTTTATTTGAATAGGAAAGGAAAATAACTACATTTCCTCAAGCTGCCAGAGGTCCCAAACCCATGGAGGAAGGCACCTCCAGCTGGATGAGGGTTTAAGTCACCTTGGAGGAGCGCAGGGTCTGTCAGAGCCCGCTGCTGGAATTCCATAGGTTGGGTACAACCTGGGGACTCTCCGTGCTGCCCAGACTTCCAGCTGGACGGTCTCTCCCTGGTGTCTCTCTGCCAGGATCCTGTGGGATGTGGGTGACATGGCCATGGCCCAGCCCTGCAGAGAGGCCGGCACATCCTAGTGGGAAGCAACGCTTCCCGTGCGGTCCCATCGCCACCGCCTTGCGGGAGCCTCTGGCACTGAGGTGTGGCACCCCCAGGGCAGGCGAGCGGTTTTTGCCACCTTCCCTCTGGCCTTCGCTGCTAGGCGATGAGTTTTTATGGACACAACATTAATTTCCCGGGATCTTGACCAAGTCTTTGCTAGGGGAGGGATAAAGCAGCAGAATTTCAGATGTCAGGCGTTTATTAAGGCAAGTGTTCGAGGCCGGCCCTGCATGGGTGCTCTGGGCCGCTCTTCAGCGGGCGAAAGGCAATTGTTGGGCTGCAGAGAGGGGACGGAGCAGAACCCCATTGACCCACGCCGTGCAGGGAGCAGCGCTGAGCCCCTTTCACCGAGGGTCCTTGCAGAGAAATCTTCTTTATTAGAGCTGAGTGCTGAAATTATTTCAAGGAAGTGATTACCCGTCTAATAACCGTGCCTACGCGAGCGACCGCCATGGACAGAATTAAGGCAGCGGATCTTGGGAGGGGCTGAGCAGGCGTCAAGCCAGTGGTGACAAGGGCACACGGGGCTGTCCCCTCGGGTGTGTTTGTAGGGATGCTCCCGGTGGGAGCTTGGCTCTGGCTTTGTGGTGGGAATGGGATGGGTGGTGGGATGGACGCCGGGACCCATCCTTTCGTTTTGGGCACGTCCTCGCCAAAAAAGAAGAGCCCGGCTCGGGCTTGGGCGTCACCCCGCTCCCCTGGCATCCCCGCACACCCCCACACCCGTCTCCCCTAATTAAAGCAGCCAATCTAATTAGGGCGGCGCCCCGTGCGGCCGCCCTGTGGGGGCGCATCAAAGCCGGCGTGGGGCGCGCGCGCGCGGGCAGCGCAATTACCCAAGTTAAGAAAACATCCCTGTAATTAGCGAGGCAACTCCGAGCACAAGGAATGGAAATTAGTCACAGCGCAATAAATTAGTCGGTGCATATATTACGTGCCGGGAGCACCCCGGGGGCCTCCTGTTTGCAAGGCTTTGGTTTGCAGCCCCATGCCTCTCAATAAAGCATTCATCCCTAGGTGATTATGTGCCGGCAAAAGGAGTTTTTAGCTGAATTACAAATTTTCTTTTCTAATTCTTTTGTAGGCAGAATTGGGATCCCTCACTTTTTTCTCTCTTTTTTTCTTTTTTTTTTTTTTTTTTTTTTTTTGAAGGTCTGGGGAGCAAAGCCACTTCCCTCCCCCTTCAGCTAATAATTAATTTTCAGCTTTTCAGGGTGCTTCAAGACCTTGCATTGTTTGCTTTAATTAGGAGCGGTAGTTAAGGAACTATTTCAGAATCCCTCCCCAATTCTGAACTATTTTAGCTGTCGTTTCTTTCCTGGGGGAAGAAAAGGGGAGGGCAAAGCAGGAAATTGGACTGTAGCAGCACATAACATTTGCATCAAAATAATACAGCCGGCAACAGAAAATCACAATCACATCACTCAGAAGGAAGGAACAGAATACAAATTAAAGGAATAATGTAAATTTTTTGCCATTAAGCTTCAATGACCATTTGAAATGGTGCAAGGCACAAAGGTTTTGATGAGCATCATCCAGTTTGATTATTCATACTTGTGCTTCTGCTTGAATTAAAGTAGGAGTGCTAGAGCCTGTTAGAGCAAAATATTTGAATTGGTAGTGAACTCTCACCTTTACTTGCATCCATTTACTTTTCAAATGAATACCAGATAAGTTAGTGCATTTTATAATCGGCCTGTTTTCCAGTGAGTGCTGTCATTACATACCAATTTCTTTTAGAAGTGCTTCCTAAGAAACATTAAATACTTACAAATAAGGATGTGTCCATCACCAGCAGCAGCCTTCTCCGAGCAGGGCATCGCAGGCAGGTTGCGTGTCCTCCCTCCCAGAGCTGTGTGTGCAGCTTCCCGGCCCCGTGTGGGGCTGCCGGCGCTGTCTGACGTGGATCAGAGGCTCCCTGTGGGCTCCAGGCAGGGATCCAGCTCTGCTGGCCACGCTCTGCCCCGCCAGGGCGGCCTGGCCTGGCTGCTGCCAGGAGTCCTGGGACGCTCTGCTCTGCTCGAGTCACCCCTCTGACAAGCAGAGCCAGGGCCCCAGCCCACATCCAGAAGCTCCCGGTTTCACAGGGAAGCGTTGCCCCAGGCTCAGGGAAGGCAAAGGCTGAGCCAGGCGCTCCACCGATGGAGGTGTTGGCGTGTGGGTGCTGCAGGGCCACGTGCAGGAACATCCCTGCCCGGCTTTCCAGCAGCAGCTGCGGGAGGAAAGAGCACGGTCAGGAGCTCTCCCTCCACTCCCAGCCTGCAGCTTTCCCCCCTGAGCAATTGCTGCTTTATCCCAGTTCCAGCAAATGTGGGGCACAGATCGCTTACAGAGCAGAAAAATGAGAGGAAGGACCAGTATTGAATGTGGGTTTTCAGGTTCTGCCCTGTGAATAATTATGGATGCAGGGAAAAAGCAAGGAGCAGTAGGGTGGGGTAGCAGGAACCAGCCTGGAGAAGCTGCCCTGGGGCCTGGTGTGATCAGCGTGAGGGGCTGGCAGGTTTGCGGGGTGCCTCAAGAGCAAAACCGGCGAGACGTTTGTCTGAGGAGATACAGTAGGATTAATGGCCTCAAAAGTTGCGGCAGGAGAGATTTAGATTGGATTTTAGGAAAAGTTTCTGCCCCAGAAGGGTTGTTGGGCATTGGAACAGGCTGCCCAGGGCAGTGGGGGAGTTGCCATTGCTGAAGGGGTGTAACAGATGCGTGGATGTGACACCTGGGGCCATTGGCAGTGCTGGGGGAACAGCTGGATTTGATCTTGGGGGCTTTTCCAACCTAAATGATCCTATGGGCTCCTGAAACAGCCAAAAGGCAGCCTCAAAATCAATGGCGAGAACCCCAGAAAGATTTGGGTAGGAAGGACCTTAAAGCTCATCTCATGCCACGGGCAGGGACACCTTCCACTGTCCCAGGTTGCTCCAAGCCCCGTCCAGCCTGGCCTTGGACACTTTCAGGGATGGGGCAGTCACAGCTTCTCTGGGCAAACCTGATTTGCTAAGTAATAATTAGGTTACTCCTAACGAGCAAGGAGCTGGTGATGCCGCTCAGAGACATCCTCCAGCTCCATGTGCTCGGAGATGTCAGCAGAGCTCCTGTGGGCTGGCAAACACCCGCTGCTGGCCCAGCGGGAGCTGCGGGATGTCTCACCCTGCCCCGCTCCGGGGCTCTGTAAAATGCCTTTTATTAAGATGAGGGAGGGGGAAATCAATGCGACTACACATCAAACCCGAACAAACCTCCGGTTTAGCAATTCCCGAGCAATCCCTCAGGAGCCAATGAAGGCCGGGTTATTTAAATGAGAAAGGCCGGGGATGAATGCCTGCCTTTGTCCGGGCGCTTCCCCAAGGTGATCTGGGTTAAACCCGTGCTCTCAGGGTTAATTATCAGCTGCTTTTCTTTTAAAAATGTTTTTTTCCTTGTTGACACAGGGGGGTTGATTTATGTAATATCCATCATAATTCCCAGATTTCTGTAGATTACAAGGTTATCCCCATGCCCCACTCTGCCAGCGGAGGGGCTCCGCGCTGGCCTCCCGCCCCGCTCCGGCCACCGCCGCCAGCCCTCCCGCTCCCTGGCCCTCCTTAATTAGGGATGTTTAATACACGGAGCTCTGGGGTGCAATTAAAACCAAATAAAACACAAAGGCAGCGTGGAAAAGCGCAGCCCTGCTCTTTCCCTCCGCCTTCTCCCCCTCCCTGGTGTCCGTGCTGCCCCTCCAGCCCGCCAGGGGACCACCAGCCCCAGCCCAGCACCAGCCCAATCCCGTTTTCCCCAGCTGGGGGGAAAGCCGGCCCATGGGGTCACCTATGGGGTCACAGCCCTGCACATGAGCCTGGAGGTCTTCTGGGGTCTCTCCTGTCCCCGTCAGTAGTTCGACAAACCAGCTGAAGGAGAGGCCAGATTGGGACCCAGCTCTCCAAAGCAGGTGTCCCAAGCCTGAGCATCCCAGTCCTGGGGAGAAGGAGCAATGCCTGGCCCCTCCAGTCCTGAGGTTTGAGATGCCCCGGTGGTGCTGAGGAGGTTTCCTGGCGCCTGGGCACAGGGAACAGGAGCAGGGCCGGGCTGGGGGGTGAGGGGAGCTCCCGGCACTCGCAGCACCACTGAGACTTCAGCAAGGAGCATTTCCTTGGGCCTGGCTGCTCCATGTTATTCATCTTGCCACACTTACTTTTCTTCCTCCCATCCTTGGGTTTCCTGCTGCTTCCTCCCTGCCCAGTGCTTCGAAGCCACGCTGCCTTTCCAGGCCCTCTCCCATGTCCTTTTTTTCCGGCCTGTGTGTGGGCAGCCAGGGATTTCTGACAAGGCCGAGCGTGTCCCTGCTGCAAACCGCGGCTGTCAGGGATCATTCCACTCGACTGGCCAAGAAGAAAACTGCTCTGATAGAAACTATGTCATAATAGTTGGGAACTGGATAACGATGCCCCGCTGCCAGGGCTGATCTATTCTCCTGCACCAGCATGGGGAATTGGTCTCCACCAAAGAAGAAAATGGAGCTGGCCTCTCAGGAGGGTTTAAAATCCAGTGGCTCTGGAGTCACCAGATAATGGTTTTGGTGATATTTCTGTGGCAAAGCCAGCACTGTCATTCCAGGCAGTGCTGGTCTGCAAAGCAAATGTCCCACAGGACCAAACCAGAGCTCCCCACTACAGTTTAACTTCGGCTTTCGGCTCCCCATGGCAGCACCACTGGGGATGGGAGGAGGGTGCCACTGCCAGAGCCACCAGCAGAGCGGGGCTGGAATAAACCCACGTGTCTGGCTGGTGCACATGGCACTCCACCCCAGCTGGCACCCTGGGAAGGGTGTCCAGGCAATCTGAGGAATTAGTTTAACCCTGGCTCTCCAGTTTGGTTTTCCAGGGGAGGAGGTGCAGTCACGGCACAACGCCCACGGAGCTCACAACAGGTCCCTTCTGGTGGCTCCCAGCAGCGTCCTAGCTGGAGGCTGCTGGAAAAGTGATGCTTTTCCATGATCCATCCTATGTTGTAGCCATCCCCGCATAGTTTGCTGCCGCTCCCTTTTCCTGGCGCACTTCGGGCAGCTGGAGTTGGTTTGTGTGATAGACGGACGAAGTTCAAAAATATGACTCCTCTGAACTTTTTAACCTTACACGAAAGGGAGGAATTCTAAGAGCAATGGGTAAAATTCAATTAACTGAGATGACAGCAAATAATCTGCTGAGTGCGTACATCAGGCAATTGGAGGCTTTCATACCTTTCAAAAAGGAAATAACCTATTTCTTCCCTTGTTATCTAATGACACAGGAGTTTATTTCTCTGGAAGCAGTTACAAATCTACCTAATGGGGCCTAAATGCTGTTGCCAGGCAATTAGGGGTTCATTGTGTGGCTAATTCTTTCATTTCCGTGGCGGTGACGGGTGGTGGGCGAGCCCTCCCTGGGCCGTGCTTGCAGATGGGCACTGGGTGTGCCCCGGAGCCTTGCCTGCTTGGAGCACAGCTCTGGCTCTGGGTGTGCCTGTGCTCCATGGCTCTGCCCGGGGGACTCCTGGCTTTGTCACGCCGTGACTTATTCGGTGTCTGATCCGTGAGTTATCCCGTGCCTCTGAGCCGATTCTAAATGCTGCTGCGCAAACCCTCCGTGCAGCCTGGGCAGCTTGTGGTTATGAACGAGCGCAGAGACACACGCAGGGGTATTATTTATCTAAAATATATAAGCAGGAGGAATCTCCATAAATCACAGGCTGCTATTATCCTGGGGTTCATGACAGCCATATCTTTTTTTTTTTTCCACAGAAACCCAGAATACATTAAACACCCCACCCCTTGGAAAGGGACCTTTCAGACCTGTACAATTGCTCTATTTATCCCATTCCTTTAGCATTTAATATCTGAAGTCTCTTCTACACAATCAATCTTAAAATTAGGACTTAAGCCAGAATTTATGGAGGGAAGCTCCTGTATCTGCCTGTAGGAATATTGTTGTTTATGACCTGAGGAACAGGGTGGTTAATCCTGGAGGGAGAGCCTTCGGAAAGCTGTTTTACATTGGGCTCTGCTCATGTCAGGCCTGTTGGGGAGCACTGCCAGGCGTGTGGGCAAGGCTGTGCCTGGACCAGGGTGCTGCAGGAGGCCCGGGATGCTGCAGGAGGCCTGGGATGCTGCAGGAGCATTGCTGCCCTGCGGTGGCACCTCACGAGTCCATTCCAGAAGGCCCCTGCTTGGGCTGCACTAATCAAGGGCTGTGCCCAACAGTTTACTGCAGCATTTAATTAAGCAAATTTACCTTTTGAGGGAAAGTCCATCGCAAGCAATTTGGGTTCTGGTGTAACAGAGCCTTTTTTGAGGTTACTAGTGCTTTTAACCACTGTCTAAAGTGCAGGCGATGTTAATTAGCATATTTAGGATTAAGTAGATTTAGCATGCAGTAATCATTCCCTAATTCAGTAAGAACTATCTCTGGTGAATAGTGGACATTAATGACAGTTGCAAGAGCTTAGATATTACATAATCACTAATTACATTCTGCACAATTAGCGGAGACTCCTCAGTGTGAATGGCTAATGGCTGATTTGTGTCAGCAGCCTGTTCTGGCTGTACAGAAATATAAACAGTCTGCATAATGTTCTGAGGGAATTAGCATAGGGAAGGAGGTTATCCGGGGGAGCACTGATGGATGGGGTGAGCCTGGAGCCAGCGTCATGCCTGGACACACACCTGCCCTTCCTCAGGGATGACCTGAAAATGCTGCCATGCGCTTTGAGGCTCTCAGCTGCTGTGGGCAGAGGGAAAATCTGGCACCCAGGGGCCTCTGAGGGAGTCTGGGGTGTTCTGCTGAGGGCTGAGCACAGGGGTGCAGAGCTGGCACCAGCAGGCAAAGCCTCGCTCCGTGGAGGCCTTGTGCTCCGAGCTGGGGAGCAGCTGGGAGCAACACACAGCCTGCCAGGGCAGGAGCAGGGGGTGGCGACCTGGAAGCGCTGCTCGGTTGGTTTGGGGTTTTTTTTACCACCGCTCTGTCTCTGGAAAATAAAAATGCAATGGTGTCTTGCCCTGCCACATTCAGCGTTTCCTCACCATTAACCATTTTTCTAAAAGGATGAAAAAGCTGAGTTTTGCTTTCCGCCCATCGCACGTGCTGAAGCTGCCCCTCAGGGAGAGGGCCTTCCTTGGGCAAACCTTCCAGGGATGTGGGCAACAGCGAGGTGGCAGGCAGGGGAATCAATCCACGCTCCATTGATTTTTAGTGATGTTTGGATCAGGTCCATGGGTTCTTACAAGCGAATTCAGGCTTCCCGTGTTTGTTGTGTGATTAAAATAAGGAATACCAGTATTAAGCTGAGGGAATTGTTTTGGACAAATCCCAAGCTGGAGACCGGCACCGGGCCCCTATACCTTGAGGTATTGGGTATTTTAAATTAAGATTGCATGTGGTTTTAAAAGGCATTGTCAGAGCAAAAGCAATTTAACAAAAGGCAATGTATCTGACGGCGACTCTCCTGTCTGCCAAGTGCTCTTCTCAGCGAGCACATTGTAGGGACGAAGATTACATCTCCTGAATATTTTTGTCTGTTGCTCGGTTCATTTTCATAATAATAACTCGCATCCGTCTCCATCCTTTCATGTTGAAGGGTTGCAAACTATTACACAAACACACCCGCTCCCGATGCAGCCACCTCCCTCCAGGGGATGGTCGGCGGCTTTCAGCAGCGGGGGAACGGGATGTGGCTGCCCAGGGGGATGCTGACCCCAGCGGCCTCTGGTCGGGGGGGTGAGGGGTTCTGGGGAGCCCCTGCCTGCAGGACACCCCACCTTGTACCTCCAGCACGGACCTGTGGGCGCATGGCTGCTAGGGGAACACAGGGTGGGTGAGTCCCTGTCCTGCCTGTGCCTGGGGGGGACCCGCAGAGGGCATGCACAGGGCCAAGAGAAGCTGTGGCTGCCCCATCCCTGGGAGTGTTCCAGGCCAGGTTGGACGGGGCCTGGAGCAACCTGGGATAGTCTGAGGCGTCCCTGCCCATGGCAGGGGGTGGAACGAGATGGACTTTAAGGTCCTTCCAAGCCAGACCAGTCTGGGATTCCGTGTCTGAATGAAAACACTTCAAAGCCTGGTGTGAGGTAAGGAGAGCAGTGGTGGGGGTGAGGCCAGTGGGATTTCTCCTCAGTGCGCTGGGGAGGAGCAGTTCAACAGGGCAGGCGCAGCACAGAGAGCATTGCGTCCCGTTCAGAGTCGCTCACAGCCGCGCTCCTCGGTGTCACCAGTGGCTTTTCTGTGGCAACAACTGAGCACGGCGCGTGCTGTGCCCTCCCCACCGCTGGCCTCGCCAGGCCCGGCGCTGGGGGCTGGGGACGAGTAGCAGGCCGTGGCATGGGGCAGCATTTCCCTAAGTGCTGTTTGCCGAGGCAGGTGCTATTCCTTACATTATCGCCAGGACATTTAAATCTCACTGATTGGCATTGTTGTCCCAAAGACGGTGTTTTTCCTGCTGAGAAACTGCATTAGATCGGCGGAACGGAGCTCATTTCCATTCACTCAGCAGTCTCTCTAGAAATGACATGCAGTGCTTGAAACTGTTTATTTCCAAATTCAGGCCTCCTCCGCATCAGTCATCAGCTTCAATTACCAGTTTTCCGGAGCCGAGCCATCAGGCAGTCTGACACGAGGGTCCAACCTAATTCCCACCTTCTCCAAAGTCAAGAGCATAATGTGCAGATGAAAAGGTGGAAAATAGCCTGGACTTCATTAGCATGCAGAGCCCGGCTGTTCATTTGCTTGCTGCGAATGGAAGTTCTGACACTCGGCGCCTTCTGCAATATGAGAAAAGTCCTCTTCAGAGTATATGATGTCCTCACCAGCCAGCAAAGGTCATCAAAAAGGCAGGCGCTGACCTTGCTCCCTGCTCTTCATGACTAGTTTATTGATTCCAGGAACACCTCATTACATGCCGGATCAACATATTATTGCCATGTTCAGCGGCTGAATTGTTTACAAGTGTCTTTATAACCAGCAAAAAGCCTTCCGGATGATGCATGACTACACTCATTTGGATGTGACCTGCCAATTAGATGTTATCCGATCTGGTGCCGCGTGTCCTGATCCCTGACCGGGCCCGCTGCCCTGCATCAGCATGGGCCCATTTACTACTTCTTTCGAACGGCTCTTTGGCAAAGTGTCCATTAGCCTGTCAGTCTGTAAATATTTTATTTTTTTGCCTCGGCGGCAGAGGCGCCGCCGGCGCTCCCGCTCCGTCATTTGCTATGCATGAGGTTGATAACCGGCTGGAGGAGGCGAGGGGGTGTTTTACGGCGCCGTCTGATGGCCCACCCCATTTGCAGTCAGTGTGCGTGGCCGGCGCTCCCGCGCCATGTGCCGGCCCCGCTGCGGGGACCCGGCATATTTTATTCCAGCGCCGGCACTGCGAGGCTGCTGATTTATGGCAGCAGCGAACACCCCCCGTGCTCAGCCTTCCCCTACCCTGTGTCCAAAGGCCCCATAACTTACTGCCCGGCAAATGCGTTTCCCCCTTCCCCATCTTTTCGGCGCTCTGCGCTCTCCCTCGTTAATATATTGCACTGCGTTATTTATCCCGGCCCGCAGCTGGGCGGCTTGGGGTATTTACACACCCAGAGAATTTAAAAATAAATCACAGGGCACGACTACTATTTTAATCTCTCATTACAGACACTTCTGTGGCTCCATAAAGAAAGGAGTGGCGCGGCAACTCGACAAGCGGGTCCGTAAAGAGAGAGCTCCATGCCAAAGAGCGGTGCTGGGATCGTGGCTTCCAGGCACCCGTCTGCACAGGCTGGGTTTTTGATTTTTCCGCCTCAGCCTTTGGTGGTGGTGGGATGACTGAGGTGCCAGAGGAAGCTCCGTGCAGCCCTGGATGTGGCCGATGTGGCAGTGCCAGGATGTCCGTGGGGTCTGTGGCCTAGCTGGAATATGATAAAATGTTCACACACATGGCACTCTCTGCCCAGAGCGCTGCAAACATTAATAAGGTTCCCCAGCGCCCCTTGGAGAGTGTCAGTGCTGAAATCCCCTTGCTGGGGTTAAATCCAGGGACCAGAAGGGCAAAAGAGCTGCAAGGGTGAACCCGCAGCCCCAGAAATGCCGCATCTCCAGCATCCTGATCTCCAGAGCCAGCATTGCATCTTCCCAATCCCAAAACCCGCTGTGCCAGGCCCCGGGCTGCCGAACCACAGGAATCTGTGAGGAGCGAGGGATGCCCGTGCTGGGTGACAGAAAACAGCTGGGGGTCCAATTCCCTCTTTACAACATGGAGCGTTGGGAATTGGGGGCTGGAAAAAAGGGGATTTGAATTCCTTAAAATAGCACAATTAGTTCCAAAATAAAAATTGGAGTGTGTTTTTTTAATTAGAGCTGAGGCGAAATACAGTCTCAGGTCAGACCAGCCTCAGGCTCCAGAGATAGCACAGTGTGCTGATCTGAATTTTGGAAAGGAGGGGGAAAGCGTCCATTTCCTAGCAAATCCCTGGCTCTGGGCAGCCCTGGAGCTGCCGGTGTTGAATATTCAGAGGGCTGATTCCCCGTGGTGAGCTTGGAGCCGGCGCTGCAGCCAGGTACCAGCGTGGGCTGGCACAGCGGGAATGGAGTCTGGGAGCTCCAAATCCCAAATGTGGCACCTCCACCTGGGCGCTGGGATCTCACTGCCCCGGGGCAGGTGCCAGGTCCCGGCCTGTCCCACAGCCCCGGTGTGGGGTCTGGCATTATTTTCACTGTGATAAGCCTGCAGTGGTTTATCAAGGCCCAGACATCCGTTCAAATTTGGCACCTCATCCCTTCTGTTTCTAGATTCCTGTTCACGGTGTAAATTCCCTTTTTATACAGGAGAAAAAAATCAGCTCTTTATGACAGCAAACGTGAAAGCCGCATGACTATGGAGAGGAGCATTAACCTTTCCTTTAGCTTGGAGAACTTAACAATCTTTTAAAAATCAATTTTTTATTAATTTTGGAGTGATGCTTAATGCCTGAGGGGAATGAGGTGCAGTGGCATCGCCAGGGGAACTCCTTCCTACTGTAATTTAAGGTCAGGCCTGTGAGTGCTGCAGGAACCACAGCCCATGTGAACATGGAATCATGGAATTGTTAAGGTTGGAAAAGCCCTCTAAGATCACTGAGCCCAAGCGTTCCTCCAGCACTGCCAAGGCCACCACTAAACTGTGTCCCCAAGTGCCACATGCACACATCTTTTAAACCCCTCCAGGGGTGGGGACTCCACCACTGCCCAGTTCCAGGCTGGCCAAGCACCATATCTTCCCATACGGCCCCTGGGGGTGAATTAAACTGGTGGTGCTTGGCCAGCCTGGAGCTGGATCTCTGCATCCATGCAGGGAAGGCTGAAGGAGCCACCTCAGTTTCACTGTAAGATTGGGTGTCCCTGGGAGAAAATCAGGATGTCCTTTGTGGGCTGAAATTTGGATTTAGCAGGGCAAGCGTCAGCCATTCCTCCTCGGAGACCGGGGCAAGGAGACAGCCAGGAGAACCCATCCCCTTTCCAGGGGGCTGTGCAGGGAAGGACGCAGCTGAGGGGCTGTAAATCCTGCACCCAGCTAGAGCAGTTCACGGGGCCACAGACCTCACATGGATCCACCTGGAGCCGGGGACGGAGCCCAGCCCCGCAGCACCCGCGAGCCTCTCCGCGTGGTGGGCACACACAGGGGAAGGCGGGCTTTTATTAATTACTGGTAATTACTTATTTTACACATCGTTCTCGATGGGGTTTTGCTGCAAGGGGCTGCTGATATTTTAGGGATAAGCAGGGTGAATCCCTGCCCGCGCAGCTGAATCCCTGGGATGGGGCTCCGAAGCCACCGGTGCAGCCCTTGCCGAGTGTTTCCAAACTGAATAGTCATTGGGTTGGCAGATAATTCAGAAACTATTTGTATGAGCTGTTTATCAAATTATTAACTGCACAGATGTTGTTTGGTTGAAGAGCAGCTGAACCTTCTCTCTGCCAGCCGCGGAGACAAAGGTCTGCAGGAATAATTGGAGATGTGCATGGAATATTAAATTAATTTACTGCTCTTAATTCTTATGCAAATCCTGACCTCTGATAGAGCCTATCAATTACCCTGCACACAGGGAAAAGAAAGGAGAACAGTTTCTTTCTTTTCTTTACCCCCCTCTCCTTTTTTTCCTGTTGTTCTCCAGTTTGGGGTTTTGTTTCTTTGTTGTTTTTTTTTTCTTTTTCCCCCTTTTGAAAGGGAACTTGGGAAAGGAAATATTTGTGGGAGGAAAAAAAAGCCAGTTATTTGTGGGAGAAGCAAAGGGCCAGGATTATTTAATTGAATCTCCCGGTTGCAGCCATGTCCCCTGGGAGACAGGGTGCAGTTTTTAAGGTTGTGGGGTGCTCAGGGGAGGCCTGGGAATGGAGGGCAGAGCCAGGCTGGAATAGCTCCACATGCTTCCCTAGGAGGGGCCCCACTCGACCAGTCCCATGTTGGGTTGCAGTGGGGGAGGGCTGGAGGCCTGGGCTGATCCTGGCTGGGTTTTGGTGGGGTCGGGGGCAGGAAGGGGCCCCTCGCTCTGCCGGGATCCAGCCGGCATTCAGGTGGGTTATCGGGGAGGGCTTCCTGCCCCAGGAATGGGGTTGATTCTGCCAGTAATTACCAGGGAAGAAGAAAGGGAATTTGTTGTCACGTCTATTGTGAGATGCCAGGTAAAATGAAGCAGGATTTAATTGGTCCTCGTTAAACAGAGCTGGGTTTCTAATATGGAGAAAGGCCTCGTCCGGGCAGTGTTTAATTGGAGCGGTGCGTGCGCTGCTCAGCTGGCGCTTAAAGGAAGACGCCGGGCCCTGTTCTTTCATCTCATTTTCTAATAAGGATAAATAAATAGGATGAATAATGCCATTGGTCTCTCCCCCGACCCCTGTGAGACCCCAGCAGTGCAGTGCTGTTCACCCCAAAGCTGCTCCCTGAGATCCACGAACCCAATGTGAGCGGGATCCCTCGGCACAGAGTGCCCGGTGCGGCTCCGACGGGCTCCGTTAGCAGAACCCCCAGTTCCAGCTGTGGAGCAATTTGGGGAATTCCTTGGTTAGTGGCTGTCAGAGGGGAGCCTGAGGAGGGGATGGGGCTCAGGGGGCAGGAGGGCAAGGAAGGGAGAAAAGGATGGAAAATAAAATTATGTCTTTCCTTTTTATCTTTCCTTTTTTATTCTTTTCCCCCCGTGAATCCCAGGAAGCGCTGGGAGACTGCACTCCCCCTCCCACGCAGCCCACTCGGGTAATTTCATTTATCCCGTAAATCTAATTAGCAATCCGTGGCTGACATTAATACGGATCTAATGAGGCCGGCGATGACCAGATTATCAGGCGAGCGCTGACAGAGCCTTAAAGGCACATCGAGCCCTGCCATCGGTGGGACCCGGTGGCGGAAAAACCGCTTTAAAGGGGGAGAAGAAAAAAAAAAGGAAAAGAAAAAAAAAA
>VWZT01005791.1:53407-73102 GCA_013397055.1 Pachycephala philippinensis | reverse complement strand
AAAAAAAAAAAAAAAAAGACGAGGGAGGGGGAGAAAAACACGAGGAAAACCAGTGCGGGTAGGGCTTGGCTGCTTGGCTTATTAAGGGAGCTGGAGCTTTGCTGGATGCAGTTTACCCACGAGCACCGGGCCTCTGTCCCTGCTTCTCCCGAAATACTGTTCTGCAGAGGAGAGAAAGGAAGGGGGGAAATAAGGAAGAGGAAAAAAAAAAAAAAAGAAGAAGAACAAGCCAGAGCCCAAGGAGTCGCTGTGCAATTTATTCCAAGGGGTGGCTGTTGAGAAGGCGGCAATTTGCGGCGGCCGGGGGTTATTTAGTGCGATATGAAATCAAATGATCCTATTGCTCAAATAACAGTGTCTGGGAGGAGAAGCGGGCGCGCTCCAAAGGTAATTGTCTCCAGATGATATTCCCATTATCCCCCAATCCCGGCCTAAACGCTGCCAGCGCCGGACTAGAATCGATACGGGGGGAGGACCGGGGGGATCCCGGGGCCGCGGGGAGGCATCTCCGGCAGTGACTCCCCTCGGGAAGGGCGGCAGAGCTTCGGGAAGACCCTAAATTCCCTGTGGCTGCTGCCTGTCCGTGCCTTGGCGGGAGCGGCAACAGCGGCGGGGGAGCCGAGCCCGGAGCCCAGGTAAGGGACCCGCGGGGGAAGGGGGGAGGAAACCCGGCCCCTTGCCTGCCCCGGCGGGCAGCCGCTCTCCGAGCGGACCCTTCCGCATCGCTTTACCCCAGGCCAGGCTGTCGGTCCGGTGTCACCTCCCGCGGCCCCGCTCCAGCCCCGCCGCGCTCGGTCAGCCGCTGCCTGCCGTCACTGCCTCCGCGGTCGGTCCCGTTTGCCGGGAGCTGCTGGAAGAGCAGCCGAACCGGGGGCGGCTTCAATCTGAATCCCCGGGTTGCGGATGGAGCGGCGGCCCCCGCTGCCCGCGGCGCTGCCCGATGGTAAAATCGCCGGAATTCAATGGCTCGAGGGAAACGACGAGGGAAAATCCAAGGGGACGGAAGGCGGTGAGCGAGGGTGGGGGCGAAGCCAGCGGCACCTACCTGGGCGGGGGTCCCCAGGGCGGGGGTCCCCGGGCTCGCTCCGTGGCCGCTGCGGCCGTTCCGGGTGCGGCACCCCGAGGCGAGCGGCGGCCCCGCAGCTGCTCCCTGAATTCCGTCGGGGTTCCGCCCGGAGCTGCGGGTGCTGGGATGGGGCTTTTCTCCTTTCCGCCTTCCTTTGTCAGCCCCTCGCCCGGGCGGGCAGCACGTCCCCGGCGCTTCGGGCACAGAGAACAAACGCTCTCCTGCAAAAGAAATAATGCGAGTATTGAGGGAGCGGGACTCCGGGCTGGGGCGCTCAGGAGTGTCCCGGCTGGAGCAGCTCGGTGCTGCCGGGGGCCACGGCTTGCCCTGGTCCGGTAACAGCGGGAGGTGGCTGTGCCGAACGAGGGGGGACACTGCGGGCAGCCGCAGGAGGAGAACGCTCGGGATCAGGCGCCTCTGTCAGGTCAGGTCCTGATGAGAACAGGGCACAGGTCACCCCCGGGCCGCCGGAACAGGCTGGTATGGTTTGTGTGTCTGCAAATGGGCAAAACACTGGGGGCCTGAAGCCTGGGAGGGAGCCCCAGCCTTTGTCCACCTGTGTGTCCGCCCCACGGTGCCTTGCAGGTCCGTTAGAAACGCGTTTTTGAGCACTATCAAAATGCACTGTTGGAGGGTTTTTACATGCCTGCTCAAGCCTTTTTGTCAGCTTCAAGTTCCTATTTCTGTTTGGCATGTTCTGAATGGAGTGCAGGGCCCAGGGGTTCTGAGCTCCAAGCAGACACAGCTTAATTCATTTAATAGTCCTGTGCTTGTTCTCCTGCTTTTTACAAACAAATGGACGGTTTATATGTGTGGATCCTTTCATTCACCACCAGAACAATTCTCTGCACAGGACAGGGGGAAGATGGCTAATCAGTCACAGCAAACCAGCACGGTGGTTTGGGGTGGGAGGAGAAAAATACCATGTGCACTCAAACCTGGGTTTCACAGACCTGGAGGACTGGGAGAGGCAGCGTGCAGGAAGTGCCCCAGCTGAGACCTGGGCTGGCTGCACAGGCAAGCCAGCTTCCCCAGCACTCCCAGGTCCGGGCATTCAGCTCCAGACCTGTGGCAGAAGTGAGACTCGAACAGTCTCAGCAGTGCCCAGCCCGGGGCTCTGCGCTCGCTCTCCTCCTGTGTGGCCCTTTTGCTGATCCGCTCGCTTTTATCTCCCAGAGTCGCTGCTGAGCTGCAGGTGTTCCTGCTGAGACACAGACAGCGTGGGGAGGGTTTGAGTGTTGGAGTGTGAGCAGGGAGGGATCCTCCAGGGACCCCGTGTTTGTCCGTGTGTCTGTCCCAGGAGCCGCACCCTGCTGCCGTGATGCCAGATCCCGGTTCCTGGCCCCATGAAACTGCATGGCTCCCCAAGTACCTCTCTTTGTTTCAAACCCTTGGAGCTTGGAGCACTTGTTGAACCCGATGACGAGTGCATCAAAGTGGCTGACAATTGGCACAGAGACAAATATCATTTGAGGCGGTTTTGGGTGGAATCCAGTCACGCATAGATGGGTTTGTTGCCGTCGTTATCATATTGAATATTCTTTGTAGCTGTGATATTTGTGCTGCGCAGCAGCGTCCCCGGCACGGCAAACATGGCATTATCTCGCTGTGCAAAGGCTTCATTAATCAAAGCAGACAATGGGCCAGGCACATCCCTTTGAGCCCGGTGCTGGGATCCTCCAGGCTTTTCACCTTGTCCAAATGCAGGCAGCAGCACTTCAGAACCGATCGCTCTGAACTGTGGGGCTGACAGAAAAACGTCTAATTCAGTTAAAAGAATTCCCAGTTATTTTATATTCTCCCTTTAATTTTTCATGACTTGCAGAAGCTAAACTTTTTCAGTCTTTTGGTCTGTCCATGAGATCAATCCAGTCATTTGTTAGAACACTGATGAAGCAGCCTGATAGATCTGTGTCCTTTAAAGCCGCAGCAGCAGCAAGCACTGAGATCAAGCAGGATGGAGTGGCCTGGCCGAGCCGTGGCCCCGCTGGCAGGAGCTGCGGAGCAGGGAACAGCGTGGCCATGAGGGTGCCGTTCTCCTGAAAGAGGATCCTGGCAAAAACACGGCTTGGTGCAGGGGACAGCATGCCGAAGGCGAGGTAGGACATTGTGTGCTGGGAACAGGCATGGGTGCAATGTCCCCTTTTCCTCACCAGCACTGCGTGCTCTGGGCACAGGATAGTCGGGCACGTGGAGTCCTGAGAGCCCCCAGAGGGATGTTCTCCACCCCACATCTGTAACGAGGGGAGCTCATGGTGCCTCTGGCGTGCTCTGCCCTGTGCTGGCTTCTGTCACCTCGGGTCAGGCTGCAGCTGAGTGGGACCCTGGTCCCCCCGACCGTGGGACACCAATGGGCATGTGTGGCACTGAGCTTGGCTGTGTGCTGTGAGCCATTTCTCCTGCTTGCTGTCTGGTCACTGCAGGCCTGAGGGAGACATTCCAAAATACTCTGTCCTGCTCAGAAATACACCAGAGCTGGTTCAGCTGGAGGGACAGCAGTTAAAGTGGCACAGGGCGCTCCCGAGTGTGATGTTTTCAGGGAAGAGGGGAGTTCAGCCTTTGGCTGTGAGTGGTCTGGTTTGAATTCAGCCTCTGGGCTCACATCTCAGAAAGCCTAAATTCAGTTCTCATTTCTCCAGGGACAGGGAAACTCAACCCTGTCAATCTCCTCTTTCCTCTTCAGACAGCAGCAGACACTTGAATGGAGACTCCTCGTGTTTACAGCCTGGTCGCAGGAGCGACTGAGACCTGAAATCTCCCTGACATCCCCTCTGGATGCTTGGCCTTGGAACAGCCTCACTCGGGCCACATCTGCTCCCTTGTGCTCCTGGAGCCTCCTGTGCTGCACAAGACACTGGAGATGGCTGGAGAAGGAGCAGGCTTCCTGGTAAATGGTCTCTAAACCAGGCCCTTCCCTGTGCCATGGCTTTTCTGGGGCTCATTAATGTCAGTGGTATGTGCTTATATCTCAGTTCTCCAGGATTAATTCAAAACCCACAGACAGGGACATGCCTAGGGGCTTTTCAATTATGTCACAAGGCTTTGGCTCAGGTCCTTACACTTTTAATAAACACGGCACACTTTTCACTGCTGCGGTCTCCGGGTTTTTGTTTACTCAGCCGTTGGGTTCTGCGTTCCAGGTTCCTGCTGGAGGAACTCTGTCACCTGCCCCGAGGCGGCAGATCCGAGGGCAGGCATGGTGTGTGCTGCTTGTGCATCAGAAATGAGTAATAACAGGTTCCGAGGAACTGTAACACTTAATAAAAGCGTTTTATTACATTTGAATGTATTAAAATGTAAACACTAACTTCAACGCGTTAATTACTGTTTCCAGGCACTGCCACTGACAGGAAATGGATCCTCACAACTGCTCTGCTGAGATCGCTCAGTGCTGTCACTGCTCTTTGGTTCCTGGGGTGTCATTAGTGCTCTGCATTTGGGACTCGAGCCATTAACAGACAGGACTTTACTGGGTATTATGTAAATTCTCTGTATGTGTTCACACAGCCACCAGGGCCTGTGTTACGTGTTTAACTGAGAAGAAGAAAAGCAAATGCATTCAGCTCTGCCCTGACTCGTGGGCAAGCTCACTGTGCTCTCGAGGATCAACCCAGCACAGAGAGGGAAAACCTCTTCCCAACACACCCCTGTGTTTGTGCAAATCCCTTTCCAGAGCAATGTGTCCCCCACCACCTGCTGCGTGTCCCATGACACCCTACCACGGGCACCAGCAGTTCCTGCTCTGTAAGCAGTTTCCCACTTTTCCGGGAGCGAGGGTCATCCCATCCCTGCAGCAGGCATGGGCAGCACGTTGATCCACTGCCCTGGAAAACTGGGAAACCCTGCCCGGGGTCTCTGGTACATGAGAGGCCTGTGGCCAGGTGCCCAGCTCCGTGAGGCCAATCCCGCAACTTTTGGGATACAGTTACATCCCAGAGGAAGGCGGGATGCTGAAGGACACGTGGCTGCCTCCCTAAATGGAAAAGAGAGCAAAGCTGTTCAGATTAGTGCACATCAATCCCTGCACCAGGATCAAGAGATGCTTTGGTTTGGCAGCTGCTGGGGACAAAGCCACCATTTCGTTCAAAGTGTGTTTAATGCGACAGAAGGAGGCGGCTTCCTTTGACAGTTTTACAGCTCTTATCAGATTACATCAAAATTAAATTAAAACAATCTAAAAGAAGTGTGAAGTACTGCAGGGAGAACACAAACAAAACACTCCTCTTTGTAGGCTTTCAGGGAAGGGACCACATTCCTTATCAGGGAATGGGAGGATGGAGATTATTCTTGAGGCAATTACAAACCCAGGGACTGCGGTGAGCACCAACACGGAACAAAGTGGGAACTGCATTGGGGTGGGACCAGGCTAAGGCTCCTTATTTCCTTATTTTCTGTTAAATATAAGCAGGACGTTGAGCCCTGCCTGCGGTTCAACACCCTCGAGTCCCAGCCCGAGGTCCACAGTGGAAAAAATTCCTCCCAGGGCTGCCTGGGAGACAAACTGTGCAGCCTGATGGGTCAGGGACCATCAGCCCCTTTCCACCAAACCCTAAAATTGCAGTTTGGGAACAGGGCTTCCAGCGTGCTCAGGATTTTAGACAGTGCTGGAAGCACTTGGAAGTTTTGTACTCTTTCAGGTGTTCTTTTAGCAAGCACGAATATTTTTGGAAGCAGGCCCAGGAATGCTGATGGATCAGTAAACCCAGTCTAGGAACCCCAAAAGCTCCCAATCCCGCCAAATCCCCAGCCAGAGCCTCCAGCTCCAGCTGAGCTTTCATGTGGTGGTTCTTGGCCAGAAGTTCTAACGAAGGGTAATTACTGTGATGATTTTGCACTAATTGTACACTGATTGCTGTCCTAATTATACTTAAGCATTTCACTGCTCTCTGCAATTTTGTCTATTGATGTATCACTTCTCCTTCATTGCAATTATTCCCGTGGTGTTCAGATTTTATTGGGGCCCTAGAATTTAAGCGCTCATTTGGCAACTTCCTTTCAAAGGGTTCGAAGATTGTATCTGGAAATGAAAGGCGGGCGTTCTGTTTTCAGTCTCCAGCTGGAGATGTGAATGCAGGGCTGGAGGTGACTGTGGCTTCTCCGGTACGAATTTTGGAGAGGTGACAGCACCACAGGGACACAGTGGCACTCCAGAGGACGAGGAATCAGGTTTTTTTTTCTTGAAAACCACGGTGTACAATAAACTTGGTAAAACCAACAGCAGCTCCCAGTTATTTTTTGAATTGGCGCTTTGTAAATTTCCGCCTTTTCCAGTACACGGATCCCGCCTCGCCCTTCAGCACCAAGCCGGGGGCTCATCTGGGAGAACAGCAACACCCGAGGTAACAACGTGGCGGTAAGAGACGGGAAACAATAAATAACGATTAAAAAAACCCAAACGCCTTAAAAAGGCTTCCAGAGCGCCTCTGGGCGGCGCAGGCCGCGCCCGCCCGTCACCATAGCAACGCGGGGCGGCACTTCCGGGGTCCCGCGTGGGGCATGGCGGGAGCCGCACGTGGGCACCGGCGGAAATCGCGCGGGGCGACCGGGATCGGGATCGGGAACGGCACCGGGATCGGGATCGGGAACGGCACCACCGGGACGGAGACCCCGCGCATCCCCCGGAGCCCGCGACCAGCGGCCCCGCAGTCGCCCCGCGCCAGGTGAGCCGGGTCCCCCCGCGGCGTGATCGCGGTTCGGCTCTCGCCCCGGGCGGGGGGTACCTCCTTACCCCCTTGTTCTCATCAATGTCGTTTTTCTTTTTCCCTTGGATATCTAAGTTCCGAAGGGGCTGAGAAGTCAGTCAGCGGAGGTTCGGCTCCCGGTCGATGGACCACCCCGAGACACGTAACTAGACCTTAAACTGCGGCTCAGGCTCTGCTGGCCGGGGTTTATTTCCTGATGCTGGCACCTTGTGCAGCCCCAACACGGCAGTGCCGGCGTGCTCGGGTCACCGCAGCCCCGGTGATAAAGAGCTTCTGGCTCTTTGTGCCGGTGTAGCCTGAGCCAGACCTGCAGGAACGAGTAACATTTTCAGGCAGAGAGCTTTGGCTTGTTCCTGCAGAGAAGGAGGTGGCGATGCAGTGCAGTGGCCAGGACGGTCCCGGGAGTGCCTCGAGCTTCAGCTGTGCCACTGGCCAGAGGAACTGTGCCAGCACCCGGGCGGACAGATCTCCAGGTGGGTTTGGGACGGCCCTGGGCAGAACTGAGCTCAGGAGCCCCCGAGGGACGCTCCGAGGCCGAGGGAGTTTGTTGCGCTGTGTCCTGCTCCAGGAGACCTTCCCTGGGCATCCTTGTGTGCCGGAATGGCTGCTGCAGGCTGGCCGGTGAGGTGCTGGGACACCTCGCTGGTGGGGAGGGAACGGGCTTTGGGGAGCTGAGGAATGCGGTGCGCTGCCTGCAGGATGGGGGAGTGGAAATGGGATCGGAGCCAAAGGCTGTTCACATCCATCGGCTTCTCCATCCCTTAGGGTATCGGTGTTCTCCACCGAGGCAGGAAAATTACTTGGAGAAGTGTGAAAACAAGATCTTGAAATGTGCGCTTGCTTGGCTGTCCTCGGTGTAGGGGGAAATTGAAGGGATGAGATCCCAGATGAAGCGTGGCTGTTAAATTGTGTCCATGACACGAAACCCTAATCCTGCTCCAGGCGCTGGCAGGATCACATGGCTAAAGCCTTGATCTCTCAGGCGGAGCAGCAGGAAGGGTTTTCCCTGGCTCCCCTCTCTGCAGGGACACTGGGAGAAGATGTCTGTGTGTGTGTGTGTGTGTGTGTGTAGGGAGAGCCCAAACCCACAGAGAAGTGTGCCCAGATGTGGGATGTCCCCTTCACTCCCACGTCTTCCTGGGGTCTCTGGCTGTTCCCGTGGGTCCCCTGTGGATGGTCAGGCATCTCTTCTCTTTCCAGCAACCCTGTTCCAGTGAGGAACAAAGAGAGGGGTGAAAGCTTGGAGTTGTTCTGCTTGGTGCTGAGCTGGGCTGGCGGATGAGCCTGTAACTCCCAGCAAAGCTCTGTTCTCTGCAAAATCCCTCAGTTCTGGCATTTGGGGACTTCAGGTGGTGAAATATTTTTACATCACTGTATGTTGTTTGTTTTCTTCCAGTGAAGCCAAAAAGCTGGAATTAGGAAGGCAGCAGATGGAACACACGATGACTGATCCATACCTGTAAGCCTGTTTGAAAGCTTCTTGGGGGTTATTTTATTTTATGTACAAAGGTTCGGTTATCTTGGAATGCCTTCAGAATGTTGTCTGGAAGGTTTTCCAGTAATAATGCATTTATATTCATCCATTAAGTATAATGTAAAATTCATCTCTTGAAGTTATTGATGAAGTAACTGCAGCAGTAACATAAATGTCTCATTCTGTGGATACTAAAATCTTGGGAATAACGAACGTGCGGGTTGGCTTTATCCTATTTTTACAAAATCACCACAGCATAGAACATGCTGGAGAATCCCAGGGTCTTAGAAAGTTGAAAGCCTTAAGAAGCCCGTGGGGATATTCCAGGTTCTGGTCCTGCTCCTTGGATTCTTTCTGCATTGTCTGATTAATGTAAATTGCATGGACAGTGTACAAAAAAAAACCCCAACAAACCCAAACCCTAAACAGCAAACCAAAGCAAAAACAAATCCAAAAGCCCCAACAGCCAAAGAGGGCTGAGCAGTGTCATCCAATGTTGCATTCCTTTCCTCGAAGGGGTTGTGTAAAGCTCCAGGGACTGAGGGCTGGGTGCTGTAGGAGCCCCTCTGCTGAAAGGGGCAGGAAATGCAGATAACAAATGAACGGAGAAATGTGTGGACAGGTGGGGCAGCATCACATGTACTTTGTTTCCTGGTTTTGTTGGATTTGGTTTAATCTAACAGGTTTAGAACTGTAACATCTTGGGGGCTGTGGGTTGCAGTTTCCCTTGTGGCTGAAGTGGAGCTGTGAGGCAGGGGCATCTCTGGGTGCCCATTTCCCTCTGTTGGCATTAATGCCGTGTGGCTGCCCTGGAGGCACATCGGGAAAGAGGTCTGGCTGAAAGGGAATCTGTAGGTGGGAGAGAACCGGGTTGGATGGATTTCCAGTGCCCCTCTTGGTGGCACCGTGGGTTTGGGCAGCTGTGAAACCTCGGCCTCAGCATTCCCGCTCAGGTGACTTTCAGAACACGTTCCTTTGCTGCAGTTTTCATTTTGATTCAATGGGATAGGAGTGACTAGAACATAATCCATTTAAAACACGGTTACAGGAGATTTTTAATTTATTTACCCTTTTGGAACACCAAAGCCCCTGTGTAAATCTGCAGGGAAGTGGCACATATATATTTATATAACTATAGGTGTGCAGAAGAATGAGTCTCCTCCTTTTCGGGGTCTGGGGCAGTCCCCCTCAGTGTTGGGGTCTGTGTGTCTGAGGCAGAGCGATTGTTTTGGATGCTTTTGGTTTATTTTCACACATTTAAGGGCCTGCTCTTTGCCCTGCAGGGCGAGGCACCTGAAGCTACAGAGGCACCTGGCCGTGGTGTCGGCGCGGCAGCAGCTGGCGCTGCACCGGAACCGGGCCCTGCGCCGCGAGTTCCTGCAGCTGGAGGCTCACATGGAAACCACAGGCTGGGACAGCATTCGGAAGATGGAAGTAACTTTCTCTAAGACTTGATCGTGGGTGTTTGCTGTTGTTATGCAGGAATCTCTTGGTATGTCCTAGAGGTGGAAGCAAACTCCATCAGGGTCTGTATTTCAGGTTGTAGAGCAGACAGGACTGATGTACCTCAGATTCAACAGATTGCTGTAAGAAAAAGCCAAGCCCTGAGGGTTTCTTGAATCATATTATTGTTATTATTATGATGATGTTGTCATGCTGTTCCCTAAAGTTCAGTTTGGGATATTGCAAAGTGATGATTCCAGATTTTTAAAAATGGAATTGTGACGTCTGCTTGTGCCGCTGATGCGTGGAGCCAGATTTTTGGGGGAGCACAGTCTGGGAGGGAGATGTGTTCATTGCTGCTTTCCAAGAGCAGTGGCACTCCTCAGAAACATTTGGCTGTGTTTATTCCTCACACAGCTATAGCCCAGGTAGCACCTGTTGGATCTGGTGATGTTCCCAGAGCATCTTTTCCTGGCTGCAGGGCAGTAGCCCAGAGTTCAGAGCCCATCCCTGGGGTGTGTAGTTCCCTGCCTCTGATTTTTAGTTGTTATTTGCAGCAGAGCAGGAGAGGGGCTGTGCTGTGGTGCCAGGGGTTTTTCTTCCTCAGCTCCCCAGTCTGCCCAGTCTCAGGGCTGGTGGCTCTGACACCTGCTGTGAGTCCCAGTCACAGTGCCACAGGTCGAGCTGCACGTGGGGTTTTTGTTCAGTCCTCCCATTTTGATGTTCCTGTGCCATCCATTTTATCTTTGCCGAGTTACAGTTACTTTTCAGAGCTGCTGAGCAAATGACATCTCCTCCATCTTAGTTATGGAAAGCAGGAGAGTTATGGAGCATGCAATCATTTAATCTATCATGGGAGTACACAGAAAGAAATTATTGCTGTTTTCTCTCCTTTTTTTCCACGGAGAATGCCCTTTAGGAGTGCTTTATCACAACTCTGTGCACATTTATTATGTGGCTGTAGCTCACAAAACTCCTTTTGTTTCTGGAAGATGCACTTTTGCTCCCTGTGTTCAGTCAGTAATTTTTAGGAGTATAAATAAATTCACTTCAGCTGTCAGCAAAATCCAGGAGTTACATTTGAGTTTCTTTTAAGCATCTTGACCCCTCATGTGGCGAGGTTTTGTTCCTTAAAATTCCACATTCCTGGTGTCCTGAGCAGCCTCCTACCTGGGAGCTGAACGTGCCACCAGAGCGAAGGGCAGGGGCGGGCGAGTTAATTGTGTGAAGGGTTTATTCCCACGCCTGTTCCCTGCTGCAGTTCAGCCCCTGGAGTGCTTCCAGCCAGGCTGCCCCAATGTGCTGCTGGGGGCTGCAGTTAGGAGCATGCAGCATTAATTGCAGGTGGTGCCCAGCCCTGCTCCCAGCGCCTTACCACTGCTCCATTAAATCCTGGAGCAGGGAGAGCTGGGTTTGGAGCGGCCGGCACGGAGCCCTCCCTGCTGGGCTGCTCTCTGCAACATCTGCCGGGAATTGTTCCCCACAACAGCCTGGCCAGTTGTAGGATGGGGCATGAAAATCACATTGTGGAGCTCGTTTCATCCCAAAGCAGCCGAGTCGTTGTCTGGAGGCAGCAGCAATAATTCGGTGCTGCAGGTGCTGGTGGGGATGCAATAAATACAAGTCAACAAGTTATTGCTGTTCTGGAGGATTCGAAATGATGGGGATGAATAAACGTGTATGAAAGCCCTGCAGCAGATTGCGTACAGGCCACGCTGCTTGGGCAGGGGAGCGGAACAATGAGGAGAAAATGAGATCTCTGCTTTTAAATACAGTCTGAGTTAAAAAGGCTGTGGGGACTTTGCATTTAAAGGTGCACATTGTGCAAAGTGGTTGGGGGGGTGGTTGTTTGGCCTCCAGTTTTGTGTGACGGATTTGTTCCCATTTAGGAATGGTACGGAAGGGAAATTAAAAACCTGTTATCCCTTCAAGAGGGCAGCTTGTCAGCAGGAGGTGACAAGGAGGAAGGATCCGACAAGCAGGTAATGGGGGGGAAATGGGCTTTATTCCGGCGCCGTGCTCTCCTCGGAGCTGCGCGGCCTTGCCGTGGGAATTGCGGTGCTGGCACGTGCAGTGTGAGACTGTGCGTAGTGCCCGAGAGAAGGAGAATCACCTGGGTAAAAAGTGCAATTGTTTCATCCAAAGAGCTGAAATTAAAAAAAACCTCGGACTGTTTACGCACGTCTTCTTGTTGGCTTTTATAATTCCTGCGCTGGGCGGTGCGGAGATGGTCGTGACCGAGGAGGAAGTGTTGCTAATGAGGGATATTTGCAGACCTGCGGCCGAGGAGCCGTGTGCTGTGTTTATAATTTTGTGCATTTTGACCTTTCCTCAGGAGGAGTAGAAGGAGATTGCATATCTAAGGAACAGACAAAAAGACTGACAAGGAATACTTAAATATCTGCTGCCATATATCTGCAGTAATGCAGGCTCCTAATCCCTCCTCCTATCTCCATATAAATGATACAGTTCAAGACCAGAGCTGTTTTCTCCACTAAAAGCAGCAAAGCTCTTTTAGATGAAATGTCTAAAAACATCTTGTAATAACTTGGAGCATGCTGGCAAGAGTAGTCACTTGTGACTGTGTGTGGAAGCCCCTCAGCCAGCCGGCGCCGGAATAGGCAGGACGGGAGCATCACTCCATTATTCCGAGGAGCCGGCAGCACGCGCGCCCCTTAGGCTACAGCATTCATTAAGGAAAGCTTACTGGGCTGAAAGCTGGGAACAGATGATAACGGGATATGATTTTCATATTTAATGCATTCCTTGGAAGAGTGTGTGTGTGCTGCAGATTGATAGAAGAATCAACTGCTACTTTACTAAAAGACTTTCTAGTTTGCCCTATAGCTACCGATGGAATCATTCAGCCAAGAAATTAACTTTTTCCCCTTTTACCTGCTTTATGTATCTGCTAAGCAGGCTGCTGGCTGCCAGGGAATGTTATTATGCAGTTAAATGTTTGGTATTTAAGACTCTTATCAGAAAAGAAACAGAGGCCACACTATTTTGTTTTTATAGTAGCAGGAAGGTTTTTGGTTTCCTTTCTTCAGTGCATTAGCAGCCGTTAATCTGAGTTTATAGGAAGTTTTCCCCATAGATTAAAAAGTTAAAAACCTTGAATTTAGAGCATTCTTTAAACTGTAATATACAAAGCAGTGAACCCGAGTAGCCTTGACCTATATAGGCAGGCCTGTGGCAGGGTGCAAACTGCAGTTTGAGCTGGGAGGTGGTGTGGGGAAGGGTGAGTTTGTTTTGGAAGGTGAGCTGTCCAATTAGGGCAGGCAGTGTTGGAGATGGGATTTCCATCCGATGGAAAAGCTGACATCAATGCTAGAGCATCAAGGGCTTGTGGTGTGACTTGGGGGTTTAAAAACTGCAGTGACTGTGCGGTGCTCTCCTCAGTGACATCTTGTGACATCTTGTGGGGTCATCTCTGGGCCTTGGGGACCCAGAAGGACAATCCCAGAACCAGCTTTCTACAGATGGGCAGTATCCCAATGCTCAAACACCATCAGGAATGTCTGGCATGTTGCTGAGCCATGGGATGCATGCCCTTTTGGGCTCCCAGTTTCCACGGGAGTCCTTGAGCTCAGAAGTCCCACACTGAAGAGTTCCTCCCCGGCTGGCAGAGCTGTACAGCCCAGCCTCCTGGATCCTCTGTGCTGTGAAGCACTTCTTGGAGCCTTCAAAAGATTTTGGACTTGGGCATGCTGGAACCTCCCAGGAATACCCGGGGTTGGCAGAGCCCCTTTGCTGGGACAGGGATTGTTAGGGATGTGTGCTGTGCTTGTGCCTGTTTGAAATCCGTTTGTTTTGGAATGCTGCATCCAGGAGCTGCCAAAGCCATGCAGGACTGGCAGGAGGCATTAGAGAGCACCAAATCCAACACCCGAGAAGTAATTAGGAGGAACCTGAGAGCAGTGCTGAAGGAATAAGCCGTGAACTTAATCTGAGTGGCAAACCTTTACTGCTACTTAAAATGACTTTGTGGCTTTTTGTTCTGCTCCTTGTTAGGTGGAATTTGAGCTTTTTTAAGGAACCTTGGTCACAGACCAGACAAGATGCCTTTGTTTCCTTTCAGCTGGGCTTGGCAGCCGACTTTGTGTGGGAGGAAGAGGTCAGGCAGTGAAAGAGAGGGGAGAGGTGTGGAGGTGACTGTAAATTGCCCTGCTGGGATTTGGGGCTGGAGAGGAAGCCCTGCTTAGTGTGAACAGTGGCATTATGATGGCTAATTTTGGCTTTGCATAAACTCGCGGTGACCCTGCAGCAGTCGTGGTGGCAGCGGCCACTCCTCCTAAATTGTCCTGATTGAGTGGGCTTGCAAAGAAAGAGAGGCAAGTGTTAAAACACTGGGATTTAGCAGCGGACTGGTTGTACTCCTGGAGCTGGCTTTGTGCAAGTTCAACAGTCCTTGGAGGAGAGTGCCATTTAAAATGTGTCTGCTCCATGTCCCGTGTCACCTGGTGGGAAAGGCAATGTCCCTGCCATGGGAAGAGCGGGAAGGAGACAGTGAAACTGAGTTTTGCCTTGTTCCATGATGTGAGGGAAGCTGGGTCTGCTGAGTGATTCACATGTGGAGCACGATGGTCCCTCTGGGCTCTGTGGCCTTATGGGTAGCTCTAAATGTGCTTTGGCCCAGGGTCTCCAAAACCTGTGTAGGATCCTAGTCTCAAAGGTTTGACCCTTTGTAAAATCCAGTCACCTTTGCAAGGTTTGAGTCCTTGCTGTGTTCGGGTCCCTTTTGGCCAGGCTGGGGGTGCAGGGAACTTCTGCCACTGGGTATTTTGGCTTATGGAGCTTTAACTGAGGCCTGGGCCGTTATTTCACACTGGGATGCACGGAATGTGTGCCAGGGGTTGTGTAACATTAATGCCATAGCCAGCCCTTGAATTCTGTGACACTTTCCAGAGCCCCACACGCCACCCTCGAGAAGCTCCCTGTGCCACACACAGTTTGTGTCCTGTTTGTCTCCTTCAGCCATGTCCCGCTGTGTGTTTCAGGTGCTGCGGGCTGCAGAACGGACAGGAATGGGCACCAGTGCAGCCGAGCCAGGAGGACTGGGCCATCCAGCAGCAGCCTTGCTGGGCTGCCCCACATCAGCTGCCTCGGCCACAGCAGGCTTGGGCTCCCAGCAGGACCCCGCTGAGCGCTCCCCATCCCCTGAGGGGCTCGCTCCCGAGACTGGGAGCAGTGCTGCAGAGAGTGAGGGAGCAGCGGGACACGGGGACCCGGCTGCCAGTGAGGAAGGCTCCAAGCAGCTCATCTCAGCTTCTGGTGCCAAAGCAGCACCTGCTGGGCAGGGACAGCGGCCGGGCAGTGTCCCAGGTATGGCTGTGGGATAGCTCCCTGTCTGCCCCGCCCCAGCCAGAACCATACCCATGCGCTGCTTCTCTTGCACCTCTGCCACTGGGCTTGGAGTGTGGTGGCCCTTATTCCTTTTTTTTCTCTTTCTTTCTTCCTTTCGGCTCTGTTTCCCCGCAGGCCGCTCACCCAGACAGGGAAGGCTGCGCTGGGCACTGATGCTGGTCGGGGGCACTGTGAGGGAAGATTTCCTCACTGCTGTGCCCACGGAGGCCCTGGCCTAGTCTGAACCTCATCTGGAGAGGTTTAATGTGAAGCTGCCTCACCAGAGGAGTCACTTCTGGTTCAGGCTGATTCCCTTCTCCCTCAGAGCTGGCGCACAATAGCTAATCCATTTCCAAACTGGGATTTGGCAGTGTGGGCGGGTTTGGAAAACTCCTTGATTCCGCTGCATCCCCATTTCCCAGCAGACAAAGGAATTGGGTTTGTTGCACATCCCTGCTCCACAAATTCGGACACAAGGCCCTGGTGCAGCTCCTGTCAGGCACAAACCTGGGGTGATTCAGCCCCAGTGAAACTCCATGACAGAGCCAAGCAGGAATGCTGGGGGCTGTGCAGAAGCTGGTTAATTTAAATCTAAGGTGAATTCTATGGAAAACTGGGCATTTCTGCAGCAATCCCAGTTTGTTACAGCACTGGTCCACTAACTCATGGCAGTCTGCGAAAAGCCAGGCAGCATGTCTGTGTTATCCCAATTCAGCCTCTCAGAGCCTCCAGGCAGGCATGAATTCCTGCTGAAAGGTTTAAAACATGGGTGCAGTAGGAGCCTCTTGGGGTGTGCTTTTTTTAGCCTAAGACATGTTTTTTCCAGCTTCTCTGTTTGATTCCTCCAGAGCTAATTTGGTCAGGTAGCTAGTCTCTGTGCCAGGGTGGTTTTTGAGGAATGCCAAGTTTGTTCCCAAACCCCAAAGGCTGCAGCCTCCCTGGACTCCCCCTTGTGAGAGGCGCGTGGAAGGACAGGGGCTGTGGGTAGGGAAGCCCACAGACAAGGGGAATAGATGGATGGATGGATGGATGGATGGATGGATGGATGGATGGATGGATGGATGGATGGATGGATGGATGGATGGATGGTCCCTCACACAGGGTGAACAAACAGTGTGGGTAAGCTTGGTTTCATTCCCTACACTATGATCTACTCCATGGTCCTGCTAGTGTTTTGAGAAGAATACTTACTGGTTTTATATCTTTGATTCATGATTTTTTGTTGTTATTACAGGGGCGAAGCCTGGCCTGAGCAGCTGGTGGGCTCACAGGGAGGGGAGCAGTGCCGAGCTCCCGGTCCCTGCTGGCGCCGAGGAGGAGGCAGTGCCAAGCATTCCTGACACGCAGCAGGAGCAGGGCAGGGATGCCCAGGCTCCGGAGGGCTCCCTGCTGCCACCCCCGAGCCCTCCCATGGCCCAGGAGGAGCCCTTGGACAGCTCAGCACCGCACAGGTACCACTTCCCTGTTTCCTGGATCAGCTGGGCTGGTCAGGACACCAGAGCTCACACAAAGTTCTCTCCTGTCCTTTAGTACCTTGTCCCCGTGCTGGGGTTCAGGGGCTTCGGGCACCTCAATTGGGTCAGAGCTGGCAAGTGAGGGATTTGTTGTTAAAATGCAGATGATGTTCTTTAAATGTAGACAAATCTTAGTCCGGTCAGTATTTGGTAAAACTTTCAGGGGGTTGAACTGTTTAAGCATGTTGTTTGGAAATAGAGTCAGAGAGGACGAGGACAGTGTGCTGCAGACACAGGGCCTGTCCTCTGCTGCCGTGGGACAGTGGCAGGATTCTGTGGCCAACAAGTGCTATAAATCCATCCCAGCCAGATTTTTGGCCCTACAACGCCTTCATGAGACAGGGAAGTGCATCCCTGGCCTGGCAGGGCAGTGCGCACCGTGAGATGGTCCCCAGGGCTGGCCCGGGTCACCCTGGAGGGCTGGCAGGGCTTTAGTGGGACATGGTGCAAAGGAAACAGCACTTTTACCCCTGGAGAACTGCAGAATGAATTCTCCTTTTTTGCCAGTTGGTTGGGTTTTCCCATCTTGGTTGTTTGAGTGTTTTGATCTGGTTAATGCCTGTTCTCCCCACGTTCCTGGCGTTGTGGTGGTGCTGATGTCAGTACTGGTTTGGGTGTTGACAGATGACACCTGAGCAGAAACTGGGGGCCAGCAGCAGACACTTCTGTAACTTTATCCTTTCCGTTTTCATCGGGCTGTTGCTTGCTATGGAAACATCCTCTGATTTACATGTAAATAGCCTCCCCCCAGTTTTCCCTTTGTATCCCACCTGTTAATCACAGCAGAGCGGGGAGAGCACCGAGTGCCCGTCTCTGCGAGAGGAGTCAGAGCTGAGCGCCGGCAGTTTAACCTTGTGTTCCCTCCCCGGCGAGGCCTCGCCTTGCTGTGCAGCGCCTGATGAGACGTGGAGCAGCTCTCGAGGCCCGGGGAAATTATACACAAGGTCTGAGCGCCTGCATTGTCCCCGGGGCACGGCTGGAACCGCGGCACAGAGCTCTCCTCCCATTATGCCACGCTGAATGCCTCTGCTTCTCAAGGCCGTGGAAGTGGGATCACCACTGCTTGCTGGTGCTGCAGAAGAGAGATTTTAATTTGCTTTACTTGAAAATGAAAAGGCAGATCAACAGGCAGGAGTGGAGGAACAGCCACCCCCTTGTTGCGCTCACAGCCAGGTGGGCTTTCCAAGGCACCTGGAATGCAGCGTACACACCTGAGCCTTGCAAAATTAATGAGCCAAAAATCTTGTGGGAAAGATTGCAGGGGAATAGTATGTGAATTTCAATTGTACCAGTTACACAAACTATGGGAATGCAGCTTCCTCTGCTCTGTCACACCACAGATTCACAACATGCGATGTCCCTCCAGCCCCCCGTGGTTTTCTCTTGCGAAATTCCTGTGCTGGATGAAGAAATGTGCTGAAATTTGCCAGACTCTGTGTATTCATTGCCTTACATTGAAATATCTGTAGCTTGGACTCTCCCACTGCAGCAGTGTCACTGTGGCATCGGAAGGAAGCACTGTTCATACACTTTTGGTGAATTATCTGCAATGAGTACAAGGGATGGTGTTGAAAGGAGCAGAGACCGTGGCTGACTCCAGAGGCAGAACTAGTCCTTGCAGTGTGCCAGGAAGCCACAAGTTTTCATCTTTAGCAAATGCCTCTCCTTATTGCAGAGATGCCAGTCTGTGTTTTTTTAAGGAGTTTTTTGGGTTTTTCCCCTGCAGTGAAGCGTTGACAACCGAGGAAGGGAGGTGTTGTTGGGAAAGGTGATTGAGCAGAAGGTTTGCGTCTTGTTGCAGGTCACAGGAGGGTGCTGCAGCTTTGCTGCCTGAGTTATTAACACTGATGGTTGTTGGGAAGTAACGTCGATGTTCCTGCAACGGCTGTGGGCCGAGGGCTCCTGCCTTCCCACACCCTGCCCCATGGGAAGAGCCTGGGAGGGGTTTCTGTCAGCAGCCCCCCGCATACAGGGGCTCGCTGGGCTTGTGAAGGCTCCTGGCCTCCCCTCCCTCCGAGCTGCTGATCCAAGGGAAAGGCTCCGTGTCCTCTTACCATTCCCTGCAGCACCCAGCCCTTTCTTTGAGGGCTTAAACCTGGGGGGTGGGAGGCGGGGGGAGAGGTCTCTGAGAATTAGTGTGGAGAAAGATGATGACTATTTTAAGGCCCGAGCTGAGGGGGTGGAAAAAGGCAGAGCTTATGCCTGTGCTGCTTCAGCTGCATTGAGGAGGACTTAGCACAGATGGATTGTGCATTACAAAATGTAACACATAATTCAAGCTGTCAGCTTAATCAGACTGTTTCCAGGAAGCAACCTGTAAAAGAGAAGGACCTCTTGTTTGCTGACCTCTGATCCGTAGCCTGCTGCAGATTGTCATACATTTTGTTTTTCTTTATGTTGGTGTCCCTTCCTTCCCCTTCCCTTTTTATTATTGTATCCCTCTCGAGTGGCACCCTGGAAGGACCACCCAGCGGGAGGAAAACAATGGGAAACGAGCCGGCCGCTGGAATACAGGGTTTGTAAGGCTGGGGGAAAAGAGAAAGCACTGTTTAACTGCCTATGTGATCTCCCTGGCATTGTTTTGCTTATTAAATGTCTAGGAAACTCGACTAAAGGCACAGCAGCCCCACTTAATTGTTCACTGTTGCCCAACACTCCGAGGGGAAACACAGCTTTGGGCACAGCTCAGCACGAGTGTGCAAATGCTGCAAGTTTTTGTGCACAGAGCTTCTCCCTGGAGGCAGAGTAAGCCAGGGTTAACTGCAGAAACGTGTCAGCTCCTGCGTGTGGGGAAAAGAAAGAAAACTCTCTTTTGCCCCAGCTGGGGTGTTGGTTGCTGGCTGAGACCTGGGCTGGGAGCCCCACAAAGCGGCAGCGGGGACCTGAATAGCCATTTACACCTCTGTCCCGGGATTAGCCGGCGGCTTTGTTTCAGTGGTTAAGTCCTCATTTGCATCATTATAGAGGTGCAGCCTCATCAAAACCCCTCTGAGGTCCCAGGGCTGTCCCCGTACCTGTAGGTGGTCACCAGATTTGTTTCACTTGTGGAGGTGAAGGAATTAAAGTGCTCGGCACAGGGGTAATTTCCATGCAGTGGCTCAGCCCGGCCTGATTTTTGGATGGTTTGTTTGCTCATGTGCTTTTTTTTTT